>CM046835.1:15355879-15446519 GCA_025618425.1 Heliocidaris tuberculata | reverse complement strand
AATTTACTCTCCAGACCTTCTACTCTGGTTCATCTTTATTACAATTAAAATTATTATTAGAAAATGAAGACCTATATCAGAATGATGTATCTTTCAGACATTAAAAGTGGCTGGAAATGAAGAATAGACCAATGTGAGAGGGGCAACCATGGTTGTTTCAAAAACATCACATTTCCTTGTTCAGTACCATGTTCAAAAGAAATTTATACCATTATTCATAATCGATTAGATTATAATTGTTTGTGAAACTTTAACTTTGTCAAATCACAGAAATCAACCTACATTCTTGTAATTTAAGAAGGCGTGGATTATCCAGTGCTCAATAATTACTGTCCACTTTCTAATTTATCACAGATTTCTTTTTCTCTTTTTTTTTCAAAACACTTCGAAAGATAAGAGTTTTCTAGATTAATATGTTATTCTCTTGTTAATGATTTATTAGAATTGATTTGTTTGAACCATACCATGAACAATTCCTTATTTAGCAATTGTCGAAACCTATGTACTTCATTTATTATCACTGATTACTACAATATGTTCATGTGTCATCTATTCTTTCAAGTTTTTACATGAAAATAAAGTTTGCTTTTTGTTTTGCTGGTCTTACAATAAAACCTGTGAGCAATATTTTATTAATTCCTTTACTATATAGCGTAAGATGTGAAAATGCTCATGGTGATTATGACAGAATCAGAGATGATACAGAGAGACAAGACAGCAAAAAAACAAAATGGAGATAAAAGGAAAAAGAAGCAAAGTAAAAAAGGAAAGAAGTGCGAAGAAATATGTGAGAAGAAGAAAGCAGATATTGACAGAAATGCATAGATGAGAGGGAGACCAAAAGAAAAGAGAGTGTGCTAGGAATAGAAACTGCAAAAGAAAGAAAGGAAAACAATACCTTAACAAAAGTTCTACTTATAATCACAATTCACATCATGTACATATATGCTTTTAAAACTTCGAAATCATACCCTGATATATTCTTAATTTCTATAACTTTGATACAACACACAACCAGCTCCTCTCTGTGTTATAATTGAAGACCTGAATATAACAACCGCCCAAGTCCAATTCTGGACCAAATTGCCAGTTAAACATGGGAAATTGTTGCTTATACAGGAGCCCATCTTGTGTATAAATGATAAACCTGAATTCCCCCCCCCCCCCCCCGAAGTGCCTTAAATGAATGAGTGAAATCTAGTATGAATGTAAGAATGGCATTTTTTGGATCGAATTCATCTGCAACGGAGTGATGACGTTCCGACCGATTGATGTACCAAAATTTTGCATGATTTCAGATCTGCAACTTACAGGCTTTTAGAATATTTAATGAAATTTGGGGGTATGCAGGCATTCTGACGAGCTATGGCGGATTTCATATAGGCATGTTTTTAACCACTTTTTACATTACATTTCCCATTGGTGCGCGCGCGAATTTGAAAATTTGACGCGCGCGTGTGGCATTATGGAATGTCGAGAATGACTGTAAATGCTTGGAAATTGTCAAGAATAGTATCAGGAACAATGCGAAAAAACAGCGTTTCTACGTTCTTAACGTGTTGCGCACGGCGAAAACGCAGACGGACGCTCACGCGCAAAAAAGTCTAAAACGCTTAAAATGGCCTAGAATTAACGTATCCGAAAAAAAATTTGAGACAAATTAGAGCAATTCTAATTTTTTGCCCCCACAATGACGCGCGGACGTTCACGTTCGTGCGCGCTTAATGACATGACCTTGACAAGAATGAATTTGACCTTGACTATGCCAAATATGAATGGGAAATGACATTTCGTGATGAAGATATGACCATACATAAGTTGATTTTCACAAAATGGCGCCTGGATGACGTCACGATAACCTGATGACCTTCAAAAAGATGGGGAACTTGACCTTATTAGGACTGATGACTGACGAAAATATGAAGAAAATTGACTAAGCCGATTTTGAGAAATCGGGATAACGAACTGGACGATTTGATATTGCAGGACATGTGGGAGATTATCCCCTTAGCTTTAATACACGACAGGGAATGTGAGATTGTACACAAACTACTGCACACTACTTTCCAATAGACATAACACGCAAAATTAGGCAGTTTATTACATTGTTTGTGATGGTATATGTTATAATAGTAGTCGAAGAAGATGGTAAAATGAAAGGCAAAAAAAAAAAAAAAAAGTGAAAAAAAAAAATTCAAAAAAAAATGGACCCACCGGGAATCGAACCGGGGTCGCCGGAATGGAAGGCAAGTGCTTTACCAATGGACCAAAATATTTCCAATAGAGATAACACGTAGACGAAAAACGGGATTCTGAATTCACATTTTGTAGTTAAAAAATGAGCATGATCCCGACATCTGATCAAAAATTGGAGAGCACACTTGTGAAAGCTTATAGTCTCAGCTATAACATATTAAAATTTGGAAGAAAATCGAGCAGAAATTACAAAGATACTGCTCAAAGAAGACGGGAATGTAGAATCAAGATTTGAGAAAAAGTCATCTCCCATAGAGAATACACGCAAAATGAGAAAAATTGATATGCCTCCTTTAATCGCAAAAATACGCCATGATGCCTTTGTCAAAATGAAAAATCGTGGTGACTGATCTTGTAGAGAATTGTCTCAGCTACAACATATCAAAATTTGGAAGAAAATCGACAATCTATTACTGAAATATTGTCAAATGAATAAAAAAATTATGACGTCATTTTAAAAAATTGAATTTTTGAGTTCATATGCAAATGTGACGACGTTCTGATCTTCGACCCCCCAATTTTTTTCATGAATTCCAATCTACAACTCATAGGCTTTCAGAAAATGTAAAAAAAATGGGGGGTCTCCACGCTTTCTGACGAGCTATGGCGGATTCTAGATAGGCATGTTTTTAGCACTTTTACATTATATTGCCCATTGACGCGCGCACGAATTTGAAAGTTTGACGCGCGCGTGTGGCATTATGGAATGTCGAGAATGACTGTAAATAGTTGGAAATTGTCAAGAATTGTGTCAGGAATACAAACCATGCACAAAAACGGCGTTTTTACGTTCTGTACGAGTTGTGCACGCGCATAACGCGCGCGCGGACGCGCACGGACGGAAAATTTTGAAATGCTTAAAATGTCCTGAACCATACTCTCCTTTGATTACAAAGTGATTTTGAGCATTTTTAAATTTTGACGCGCGCGTACGTGCGCGTCATGATGCGCGTGCGGATTTTGTTGACATTTTATGTTGACCCATGACCTGAAATTAATGTGTGTCAAATATGGTTTATTTTTGATGACTCGTTATGAAGATATGATCGATAATGTGATTTCACAAAATGGCGCCTGGATGACGTCATGATGACCTGATGACCTTGAAAAAGATGCCAGAGCTTGATCTGATATAACCTGATATCTGACGAAAATTTCATAAAAATTGGTGAGCCGATTTCCGGAATCATGGTAACAAGAAAGTGTATGAAAAATAAAAATAAATAAATAAAGAAAATTCTGACGAAATTAAGAGGTGATCTGTCGATACCGACAGACCACCTAATAATAAAGAAAATTCTGACGAAATTAAGAGTGATCTGTCGATACCGACAGACCACCTAACTAGAATTTGAATTCGTCACTGAAGACGAATTAGGTGGTCTGTCCCTGCGGCAAATTGCTTTGTAAGATGTTACAATATTTGTGCAAGATAATAACCATGATAATGCTGACGACAGTGATGATAAGATCAGATGACATTGACGATAGTGATATATTGATAATGACAATAACCACGATAACCTAAGTGGCATAGCGCCCTTCAATTTTCTTGGCGATTCTTTGAAAAGTGCTTGAAATGGCATAAAACGTGTGCAAAATGAATTTGGGACGATTTGGAGCATTTGCACAGACGCGCGTTTAAAAGGAAATGAGCTTGACTGGAATGACATTGCACTTAATCATGCCAAATATGAAAGATAAATGATATTGCGTTATGAACATTATAAACAAAAGTTCATTTTCTTAAAATGGCGCCTGGATTATTGATGTGATAATGATTGTGCAAGATAATAATTCATGTTATTGTGGTAATATGGTAAGATTAACAATGACGATGATGATGATAATGATATAATGATAATGATGATGACCATGATCAAAATCATATTTATCATTATGGTGTTATAATATAAATGTAAATTTGTAATTTATATTATAAGAGCGTTCAGTCCAGATGTTTTACGTTGTGTATTGTCACACCAGCTACGCTGCAAATACATATCGTGACTGTAGTGTAGAGCTGATCGAGTGCATGATTGTGACCTTAAAGTTGCATGCCCTTTTTAGCAACGCGGTATACCCGCTCCCCTTCCCGGCCCAACTAGGCGTTGTGGTGTGCGCCTCTAATCCAGCTAACAGTGGAAGTTATAAACTGATTCAGCGGACCCAGGTTCGAGACTGAGTCACGTCTTTCGGATGGTGACGTTAAAGGTCGGTCCCAGACGTAAAAAATCATATCTGATTGATACACGTCTGTAAAAATTCAATTACATACATCCAAGGTATCCCGAAGGTATCCCCCTGTATGCACCCGAGAGACATAGGAAACTTGTTTCCGAGAAACCTTTGATTTGATTTTGATTTGATTTATTTTCTTCTGCATTCATATAAGTACAACATTTTTCGGTAACATACATAAAATAAAATACAAAAGTACTTTTTGACAATAAATAAAACCTTCGTACAAAACACGAGCGGGTTTGTCAGGACGGTGCCAGTTTAGAACCGACAGGTTTCGGTAACCTGGCATGATACAAAAAAAAAAAATATAATATTTAATTTGAGAAAAAAATTATTACAAGGAAAGGGAGAGAAGTGGATTATATCATTTATATGATTAAAGTCTGTTAAAAATATAACGAAAAAAAAACAATTGCTGGTGAAAATAGTCAAATTTGACTGATTGCCATATAGCAGTATTAAAAAAACAAACAAACAAACACCCCCCCCCCCCCCCCCCCCCCAAAAAAAGGTTCTGGAATGTGATGTATTATGAAAATAAAAGCAAACCATCCTGGTTTACGGTATATTATTCATTAATCAATTAAAATGTCATACAACACTTTTAATAGAATATTTTCAATTCCCCTTCCTCTCTGCGCGGAATTTCCAGAGTTTTGCAGTATTTATTTTTTCCTTTTGATTCGGCGTTTTTGGAGACACCGTACAATACATTCCTTTGAGTGACATTCGGTAAGTTGGTCTCGAAAAATCGTTATATTTTAGTAGATGAAATTGTATGATAGTGAAGTATTTCGTATTATTTGGAAAGAAATTCATTCAGAAAATGTATAGGGTAGTATGCATAGCCTGAACAATGTGGGAGAGCAAAGAAAAGTGGCTTAATCTTGGAATAAGTCTCATCTCATTCAGTGTGTACGGACTGTACGCACACACTTGCGTGTTACCGTACGGTATGTCTATTGTGTATTGACAATGATTGAGGTGGATGTCCATATGTGACGGAGACACCGGTCAATACCCACTCACGGGACCATCACTATATGGGGCTGTGTCAATTTTGGCCTGTCACGACTTCTAAGCTGGGGAGGTAAAAACACCAATATAATCGGCAAAATTTTGAGGAAATACTTCCTTCACATTTTAAAATGATAGAATATCTAATTTCATGCAAGATCCTTCAATAGGATCTTTGTCATCTTGGTCAAGTAAAATTTTCGGGCTGTTTTTGTTTTTGGTTGGTGATCTTGCTCCTCTCTCCTCTCTAGACTGAAAATTCTGTCTCTCGTTTGTTAGCCTCTTATTTGGGTAGGGTCGGCTCTTCACTTAGAGACAGAAACGCTCCTATCGCTCTGCTGTGCAAACTTACTGATGGCCGACGAACAGTCGGCATGTAGACTCTAGTTGTAAAAATCTGTATAGACTAGATCTATTTCTAGTTTTAAAAATATTTTTAAAAATATTTTTATAAATTAAATAGATTAGGCCTAGGCTCTATACTTAAACGAATATTTTCAACTTACTAATTTAAAGACAAGTTAGATGTATCATCTCGGCCTGTTAATCTGTTTAATAATAAGTCTTCACGATCTTCAAAATTGTTATTGTTAACAGTTTAACACCACAATATCCAGTAGGTGGGACTGTAGTAATCATTCAATTCTAATGGAGGTGAGATGGGCAATGTTCTTCTTCACCATTAAGACATGAGAGAAATAAGTGAAAGCAAGACTGGTTTCAAAATTGTAAAAATATGGAACAAATCTGTACCATCGATTTTTATTTTTTCAAATGATAAAAACCTAATTTCACGATGTTTATCATCAACTGGCAGGATTCGAATTGCTTACGTTCCACATTCTTCTGCTTGGCTTTGGGAGATACCAATACTCTGAAGGGGTGGGTAAGTTATTTAACTAATATTTACTTAATAATATTGATTAATTCAAAACGGTTGACTGAACTTAAATTAATTTTTTTTAAAGTATAAACCAGAAAATGATTATGAAATTATGTCTTTCGATGAGTGATTCTAATACAGCCATAAACTCATTTTTGTACACGATGTATTGTGTACCTATAATTACGTGGACGAACCTGGGGCCTGTTTCTCGAAACCGTCATATGTCTAAGTTCTTGACTACATGTAAGTCAGCGCTAGTTCTCTAGTTGTCCACTATGTGTTTTACGAAGCCGTCTTTACCAAGATGCATGACAACTTCCTGACTAAGGACTTATAACGCCTCCAACCCTGTCATATCTTTTTTAGTCGATATACAGTGCCATCACATGTTATTTATTGGGTAGATTATGGTCGGCAAAAGGGCACTACATACTTCTATGCAACTCTCTCTATGCTTTCACTTTATCTGGAATTTATCCATGTTTATATTATGAAAATTATATGAAAATATGTAGTGTTTTTGTTCAAGGCTTGTCTCCACTTAACTCTAGTGAATCAACACTCTTTCCACATTCTAATGGATAAGAATACAAAAAACAATGAGTCTAATTGAGGTCATTTTATTATGAAAGGAATTTTTTTTTTTTCAAATGAAAAGGAAAACCATAATAAAAACGATAACAATAATAGACTGACAGGAGATAGGCCTGTAACAAAATGTGGGATTAAAAAAAACAAAACGAAAACAATTATTGACAAATAAACATTGGGCAAGAAAAAAAAACAAGCCTTACTGATAAGCAATGGGAAGTATTATAATCTAGAATAAAAAATATTAATTCATAACTGTTGCTAGGTATGTTTTATGTCAAATAAATTTAGTAAGTCTTTTAACTTCTGATTGCAAAGCTATTTTATGATATGGGTCCTTCATATCTGATCAATTAGCATGAAAAATGACGTGCTACCATAATAAACTTGAAAATCACATGTTACTTCTTATGATAATTACAAGAGTGCTTTTTGTGTGAAAACAAATAATTGGGTGATCTTCGTAAATGATTTTTATAAAGATTTCTTTGGTGAACTAAAATCCGATGAGGGAACTGTAATATGACACCGTAGGCCAGCCATAGTCAACGGTATATTCTCTGGTTTTCAGACCCATATCAGTGTAAACATAGATTATATCAACGATTTTTAAATGAATACTTTGAAATATACGTGTTTAAACTTATAATATGAATATTTTTGTAATTTCCATATCATACTCAAGCCCCAAAACATTATGTAAAACATTAAAAGCATATTATTACAATGAAAATACATGGGTATATTTTGATAAACTATCAAATGACGACATTTGGGGGGTACCTATCCAATGTAAATCTGGCTCACCGATCATGAAATCAATCACTCATATTTTTCATTTTACAAGCGAATCCATGATGTAATTTACATAATTTAAAAAGTGTTTGGCATCTATTATACCCTTCTATATTTTCTATTTTCTTTCATTCCCTAATTCATTCAAATATTTGCAGTTGAGTTAAATTTAGCTTTTAAAAATATAGTGTAATTGCAACCAAGGCTATGTGTCGGCTCCTATTCTCGCCGATAGTATCGATATCACGAGATGTCTAGCTAGTTAGTTCTTAATGAAACAGTTTAGGAAGATCATGGACATCTCCATAGTTGGCGGATAAAGTTATGACTGTCTTGTTGTTGGTTTCGAGAAACAGGCCCCTGAATAATTGTTATTGTTAACAGTTCAACACCACAATATCCAATAGGTGGGACTGTAGTAATCATTCAATTCTAACGGAGGCAAGAAGGGCGATATTCTTTTTCACCATCAAGACATGAGAGAAATAAGTGCAAGTGAGAGTGGTTTCGAAATTGTAAAAATATGGAACAAATCTGTACCATTGATTTCTATTTTGCAAACCTAATTTCACAATGTTTGTCATGAACTGGCAGGATTCGGGTTGCTTACGTTCCACATTCGTCTGCTTGGCTTTGGCAGATACCAATATTCTGAAGGGGTGGTTAAATTATTTATCTAATAATAGTTAATAATTGATTAATTCAAAACGGTTAACTGAACTTAAATTTATATTTTTTTAATGTATAAACCTGAAATGATTATGAAATTACGTCTTTCGATGAGTCATTCTACTACAGCCATAAACTCATTTTTGTACATGATGTATTGTGTACCTATAAGCACGTGGATGATCCTGAATTATTTTTTGTGTATTGTTAATATTTCGTAACGGAAGAATTGTGTTTTCTCAGCTTTTCCAACAGCTTTCAAGTTTCAAAAGTCACTTGATAGGAAAAGTGAAAGCAATTAACATATTTGTTTATTTCTTGATATCTAAATGAAGAGTAATTCTGAAAAAATTTTCACTAAAGAGGTAGTTACAATAACACACGATCAGAAATTCAATTTGTGACTGGTAGTTTACTTGTAACATTTTTCATTTCTGACCTTTGCTCTTTATTCAGAGAAAAACAATAGCACTGCCCGGTAATTTCTCTGTTTAGAGGAATTATAGCGCCACCAGTGACAAGAATGAGAATGCAGCCGTGAATCAAATTCGCGGGCATTTCCGATTGGCGCCAAACAGGCTGTGAATCGGATCCCTCCGTAGGAAATAAATAGCCTTCACTGGGCAGTGTTCTAGTCATTCTCTTGATGACGATGAGAGCATACTGATCGAAACGTCGAGAACCACAGAGCTCTTAGCGGAGCTCACCAGCCCTTTTCAGGGCTCTTATTCCTTGAAAGATAACATGGTGTAACCCTGAAAAACTAAACCTACAATTCAGTCCACCATGAAAAGTATCGCTGATACTTCACTAAATACCGGCTCTAAGGGGAGCAGTCATTCAGCGAAAAATCTGGCCCTTGCTCATTATTCAGAGAAAAACAATAGCACCGCCTGGTGTTTTCTCTGTTTATAGGAATTATAGGACCACTAGTGACATGAATGAGAATGCAGCCGTGAATCGAATTCGCACGCATTTCCGATTGACGCCAAACAGGCTGTGAGTCGGATCTCTCCGTAGGCAATAAATAGCCTCCGCTGGGCAGTGTTCTAGTCATTCCCATGATGATGATCAGAGCATACTGATCGAAACGTCGAGAACCACAGTGTTCTTAGCGGAGCCCACCAGCCCTTTTCAGGGCTCTTATTCCTTGAAAGATTACATGGTGTAACTCTGAAAAGCTAAACTTACAATTTCTCACTTCATAACTAAGAGATAGCACACACTTTTAATGTCACAGAGGTTTTGGGAAAATGGATTGTGCACCAGTCTTTGCTGTGAATGAATGGGGGGGGGGGGGGTGGATGAACTTGGATGAATAAAGTGATTATAATCTGCCGAGACCATTTCAGGGGGGAACGGCAGCATGTGAAATGTTCACTTCGTAACCAAAATGCGAGAATCCAAGCGATACTAGTTAACGTAAGTTTATGATATCCTGTGAAAGTTTGGTGCCTAGAAAAGTTTGAGGACTTCTCAAAGCAAGTGGCATTGCTTTCTTAAATGATTTTCATCTGGTTTTAAATCAGTTGAAGCCAATATTTTGTCCACTGTTCGTAAACAATGCGATCCCAGCGTAACAGTGCGAGACATGAAATGTTACGAAGTTTGGCATATCAACAACTCTAATTCGTATTGTTCCAGACATTTATCGATGGAAAGTGACTATGACACGTTAGAGCAAAGTAAATATATTTTAAGGTAATGACATTTCAATCACGACTGAGCATAATTTTAGTGATTTGTAGAGTTTCAAACATTTTTTTTAAATGTCACACTATTTACCTGAAATCGTAATGAGACACCAAAATTTATTTTTCATTTTTCACAAATCAGAATATAAAAAAAGTTGTCAAATATATCTCACAGAGAAGAAGTATTATTGCTTTGTTTAAAAATATAAAAGAAAATAACAATTCATAATGCATGGAAGAGAAAAGAAAAACAGAACACATGTACATGAAACACTGTGTGGCTCCTCCATTTATAGAAAGACCCAAATGGTAAGTGGTTGCCATAGAGTGACGTTTTCATCATCAAAAATTGTATTTTCTGATACAAAGTGCCAAAAAAATTTGCACTTTAAGTTTTATATGGCATATTGGGTACATTTTGTATGTGCAAATTTCATACACACATTGTGAATACTAAATAATTGCCATAAAATGATGTTTTCATCAACAAAAAGTGTATTTTAGGATACAATGTGCAAATAAAAAGTTGCACTTTAAGTTTTATGGCATATTGGGTACATTTTGTATATGAGTAAGCATCTTCATTGAAAATGACCTGACACACAAATCTGTTATGTAATTCAGTACTACTGCTGCATTGTTAGTGAAACCATTTTTCAAAAGCATTTTTTTTTTGGTGAAACAATAGGCCTTTCAATATGAAATTGTTGGCAGGTGCAGCAAAACGTCGGGCTTGGACAGTGGAAGTGGGGGGGGGGGGGGGGGGGGGAAGCACATTTTGTTTGCCAAACAAAAAGTGCTCCACATTATGCAGCAGTAGTACTGAATTATAACAGATTTGTGTGTCGGGTCATCTTCAGTGAAGATGCTTGATATGAAATGTATCCAATATGCCATATAAAATTTAAAGTGCAACTTTTTATTTGCACATTGTATCCTAAAATACACTTTTGTTGATGATAACATCATTTTATGGCAATTATTTAGTATTCACAATGTGTGTATGAAATTTGCACATCCATTACCGTTTGCAAGATCAAAATTCGGCAAATATTTTTTGAGATACAGTATATAAAAAAATATGCTAGGGGGGACTTACTTTTTTGGTTGAGTGTATATATATTTTGGTCATGTTTTACCAATATTTTGTTATTTTTCTTTAGGGATAGCTGGTATCAGTTGAATACAAGTTCATGATTTGATCTTTGGACGAAGCAGAGTTCCTGCAGTGTAAGTATTATAGATTAGTAGTTTTGATGTCACTTTGATGTAAGAGAAGTGATTTGTGCAAAAGGAAACCTAACAATATGCAATTTGGTTTGTTCAGTCAGGGTACATGTAGGTAGTTATGAATATTTATGAACTCCAAATGATAAGTATGGAAATGTTGTACGGACACCCAAAACTTTAACGCTTTGTGACACAGTATTTAGGGGACTGGTGTTGCAAATGGACTTTGTGTAGATTCATTGCTGCACAATGTGGGTGTGGGCTTAATTGCCAGCCTTGATTGTAAGAGACATCTTGTTTATTTTGGGGGGTACAATTTTGATGGTGGTAATGGGCCATACAAAAACTATGAAAACATAGTATATATTTTCACTTTTCTTAATCTACCTGGATGAAGTATACGAGAACAGTTAAATATTATTCATGTTAGGTGAGCTGTGGTACAAATATTTTCTCATGTCAGGTTAGTGTGAAAAAAAAACATATTGTAGGTATAAAATGGGGCTAATGTTATTCTCTTGTCAGGTTTTCATGGTTAATGTATATTCTGTAATATGTTTGCAGTGTGAAAATGTGACTAGAAAGTTGCGAAAGCAAATGGTGTTAGTTACAAGGCCTTTCATTTGTTTAAAGGATAGAATTTCATTTCTTGGTCAATATGTGTTTTCATGTATTAGTCATGTTTAATATACTATATATTGGCTAACAAATCAAACAAGTAACTGGGTAAATGTATGGTGTTAGTTACAAGGCCTTTCATTTGTTTAAAGGATAGAATTTCATTTCTGGTCAATATGTGTTTTCATGTATTAGTCATGTTTAATATACTATATATTGGCTAACAAATCAAACAAGTAACTGGGTAAATGTATGCATTCGTTTTGTGTTTTTAAGAGGTACACAAGCTGGTATTGGTTTATTGTTACAGGTTGTGAAGTGTGTGTGTAATTGGGTTTTTACAGACGTGTGTCAATCAGATATGATTATTTACGTCTGGTACCGACCTTTAACGTCACCATTCGAAAGGCGTGACTTAGTTTCGAACCTGGGTCTGCTGAATCAGTTTATACTTCCATTGTTAGCTGGATTACAGGTGCATGCCACAACGCCCAATTGTATTCTGTTATGATGCTTTAATGTTCTATGATGTGGCAAATAATTAACAGTAAATTGTGCAGGTTGGAAACAAGATGCAATCAACATGTATTATATTCGATTTATATTTAGTTATTAGTATTTTAGGATTGTGATTTATGTCATAGTATTATACAGTCCTATGGTATGGAGTATCAAAATTTGTATATAGTCCTGTGAAAATGTAAAATATTGTACAAAAAGATGTTAATGGTTATTGACAATATTGTTTTTAATAGACCTCTACTATTTTTCTTCTTTTGCAGGTGGTGAGGACCTTTCTGAGAAGACAGAGTGTATGTTTTTCTTACTCTTTTGTTTTGTTTTGTGCATCTAGCACAGTTTGTGATTAATATTTCTAAGTCCTTGTACTGTCTTGTGACATTTTATGTTTGTAACTTTCTTTCCCCTGTATTTTTTCCAGTGTCTGGCAACTGACATAATCCTCTGGTCCATACACACCAGTAGGTGGTCGCATTGGGTTGCTTTAAGGACATTCACATTTTGTTTTGTGTAGACATTTTATGTGGAAATCGCTAACAAAACTGGAAACTGAAATTGAATTGTGCATCTAGCACAGTTTGTGATTAATATTTCTAAGTCCTTGTACTGTCTTGGTGACAATTTATGTTTGTAACTTTCTTTCCCCTGTGTTTTTCCAGTGTCTGGCAACTGACATAATCCTCTGGTCCATACACACCAGTAGGTGGTCGCATTGGGTTGCCTTAAGGACATTCACATTTTGTTTTGTGTAGACATTTTATGTGGAAATCACTAACAAAACTGAAAAGTGAAACTGAAATTGAATTCTGCATACTGCATACTGAAAACTGAAATTGAATTCTGCATACTGCATCTTGCACTGCATCTGTTTTGAATTCTGCATACTGCATACTGAAAACTGAAATTGAATTCTGCATACTGCATCTTGCACTGCATCTGTTTTGAATTCTGCATACTGCATCTTGCACCGCATCTGCTTTGAATTCTGCTTCATCAATTCTACTTTATCTTGCATCTGCATTCAATTCTTTTTCAACAATTCTACTTTATCTTGTATCTGCTTTCAATTCTGTTTCAATCACACCTGAATCTTTATCTCATCGGAAGTTCTGATTCTCTTTATTTAGTGCTATCTGTATAAGTGACTTTGAGTGAGCTTGTTTAAAGTATTAAAGTTGAATTGATTGTGAAGAGGATAACGTCTGAGGTTGTACATATATATATATATATATATACAAAGGTATAAGAAGTGCAAGTGACTGATTGTAAAGTGAGAAGGAATTAGTATTGTGTCAGGATATATAGAGTTGTAGGAAAGTGAGGGTTATTGATTGCAAAGAGAGATAGAAGGAAATCTGTGTCTGGATATACAGTGTATAGAAATATAGGTGAGTTTGATTGAATGCAGAGATAGTAAGAAAGGAATTTGGGTCAGGATATACAGGTTCCAGAAATATAAGAGAGTTTCATTGATTGCAGAGAGAATAAGAAATAAATTTGGTCAGTATTTAAAGTGAGCTTGCTTGGAGAGAGAGTAAGAAAAAAAATTGCATTGTTATATACAGAGAAGAAAATTTTTTTAGTACACAGAGTTCTGGAAATATAAGTGAGCTTAATTGAGTGCATTGATTACAGACTGCATTTGAGATTGGAAAAAGAAGTAAAAGTATTTGCAGATTTGGGTCGGGGTATATTGAGTTCTTGAATACAGGTTAGGTACATTGACTTCACAGTAAGGAGGATAGTTGAGCAAAGATATAGAGAGTTGTAGAAATATAAGTGAGGTTGATTGATTACAAAGAGAGTTATTGATTACAAAAGTGGGTAAGAACAAGATTTGCTTAGTACACAGTTTTGAAAATTTATGTGAGCTTTATCGAGTACAAAAGAAAAAAATTGGAGATTTGTGTCAAGGTATACAGAATTCTACATATATAAGTTTCTTTTATTGACTAGCAATTACAAAAATTATAAACAAGAATATTTAATATTCAGTGAGAGACTAGTGAGATAGTGACCTTGACTGATTGCAGAGTACATTGAAAGAGAGATAAAGATTACCAACAAAAAATCTGTAGTGAATTTTCTGGACCAACAACAAAAATCAAATTCCATAAGTTTTCAACCAAAACAAACTTGACATCAAGGTATTTTGTCTATATATTTATATGCATTTTTGAGTGCTAGTCTTGCTGCACTACCATTACTCATTTGTTTGCAAGATAGAACATTTTTGTTCAGTTTATTGAGGATCTTGATATTTTCACTGATTTACTGCACTGTTTGCTACTAACCGAATATATTGATAATCATCTTTGTGTCATTACTGAACGCTGTCTGACAATATTGTGGTTTGTATAGAGAAAGTAGCGCAGTCGAGAGATTCAGGATAGGTAACAACTTCACATTTTTAACAATTATAAGCAAATAAAGGCCATTTGTTCAAAGACAATGAAGGTCAGTGTTAGACAATCTGATCCCCGTGCTGAGGAGAGTGTAGAGTGTTACATATGTGGAAAAGATCTTGATGGAAAGGAGAATGAAGTGAAATGTGAAAGTTGTCCTAAATCGTATCATGTCGCATGTATGAATATCTCACATGAAGATAAATTGAGTGACATTAGACTTGTATGGATTTGCCTTTGTGGAAATAACAATATTTCTGTACGTATGTTTGACCATCTAGGTATCCCTCTTGATGTTGGGCAATACGAATGCATCAGTCCGAAACATGAGATAACTGAACAGCGTGATGGCAAATCTGATGACTGCTTTACCTCAAGAGAGAGAACAAGAACAAGAAAAGGCCGCTTCGTGAAGAAGAAAAGGTATGTGAACAAAGGACAAAAGCGGTCGATATCCCCCGATGAAACAAATACAAAAAAGAGGAGAAAGGAAGGGTATGTTGATGACAGTAAGAAGGCATCTACATCTGACCAGTTGGAAACTGTAGAAAATGCAATTGGCAAGGAAAAGGAATCCGGTTCAAGATGGGAGTCGATAAGATCCCGAAAGGCAAAACTGTTGGAGAAAAGACAAGGAATGATATCTGTAGATACCAAATACAAACATGAGGATGAGTGTTCACATGAGAACAAAAGAGAAAAGGGAGTGACTTACATTGGAAAATCAATGAAGCATCTGTACTGCAAATCAAACAGGAAAATCAAGGTTCCAAGTACTGAAAACCAATCAAAAATGACACAAGCGAAAGAAAAGTCAAAAACAAGTGTATCAAGCACAAAGAAACAAATAGAGATACTGGAGATCAGTGAAAATGATTTGAACGTAGCATGCATAGGTACGGTTTCTCATAAGGAGATGGATCTATGTGAAGATGGCAATGACGAACATTTTTTGAAGTCGAATGAAATGGCTATGTTGTATAGTAAACAGAAATCTCCTAGTGAATGGTCTTCTTCAGATATTGATGCTCTTGTAACATGTTCAATTGATATGTTTTGTACTAGCCCTGATGACAAATCTGTGAGTATCTGTAAGAAAGATGACAGCACATCTCTTGGTGAAGCAAAGACAGGTCCTGTTACTGACTACACACATCCAGACTCACTGTTGAACACAATTGAGGAATCACTCAACAATTGTGATGGCTGTCTTATGAACTTTGGTAAGCAGACTTTTCTCATAATGTCAGATGAAACAGGTTACTATATCTTTGATCCACATTCTAGAAATAGTAAGGGCCTTCAAAGTAGACAAGGGAAAAGCATTCTCATGCACACTAAAACTTGGCTCGGAGTTTACACTTATTGCATACAGTTGTTTAACTCGATGAAGCTCCCATGTGAAGAGACATACAAGCTGTCGCAAGTGTCAGTTTTGTACAGATCAAATACTGATGCATCAACACATGCAATCCCAACAAGTACAATGTTACAGGACAAGGTAGACGAGAGTCTGATAATAATGCAAACCGAAGATCATCCTGCATCCGAACCCAAATCAAGCAGTCATTCTGAGGAAGTACATGCAACACTCAAGCAATTGAACACTGTAGATAGTTTAAAAGCAAAACCTACCAAACCCACTGGTGAAATAGCTGTTGATCTCAGTAACTGGTGTCAAAACGACTCTAAATCTGCTTCACGGCTAAATGAATCATGTACAATCTCTTGTAGTGAATTCCACAACAAGACATCTCCTTGTGATAAAGACTTTGAGCCACTTGACCAAGAACAGAAGAATGTAACAGGGGCAAAGGCAAGGGAAAAGGTTACGGTTGAAAAGATAGCTGAACTGCGCATAGTTGAAAATATGGAAGAGAATATACTTAACAAAGTTTCACACACAACTAAATATGTAGAATGCTGTGAATCGGTTGGTACACATACAAATTTGTCAATGAGAAAAGAAGAACTGAATGGAAATGTAAATCTAAAGGCAAAACCCCAAAAGAAAATGATCGAAAATCCAGTTCCTAAAAATACTGAACGTGCAAGTAAGTTAAGGAATGAATGTGGCTCTCAATCGGTTATTAAAAGCAAAGGTAACACCAAGGACAAGACCCTTCAAAGTGATCACAATGACAAATCTACAACAGTCGATACACAAATAAAACATGTTGCCCATGGAACATTCAATCAAGGTGACAGAAGATTTGGTTGTTCAAGTGGAAAACAATGTGTTGCTAATTCGCTATCTGCACTGTTGTATAGCAAGATAAAGAATGCCAATGATTGGAAAAGTACAGATCTTGACAGGATTCTGAATAACGGTGATGAATTATATCGTTACATACGACATTTCGCTTCAATCGATCATGAATACCTATTGATCTCTGATCTATTCGAATATTTGGACTCGTATGATGAATTGTTTGAGATAGAATGTCGTGAATCAGTAAGTGGATTGTTAGATGGAGATGAATTGATACTGGCCCAATCTCTTTCAATGCCATTGAAGCAAGCACTTGAACAAGAACTTTGTAGTGACTCAGATGCATGTTTTGTCACTTTTGGTGGAAATACTTTGATGGTGTTTTCTGGTCAAGATGATTTCTTTATATTTGATTCACATTCCAGAAGCATTCGAGGGTTACTAATTGAACAGGGACACAGTGTTGTACTTTGTACTCCAAGCTGGCAAGGTGTATACAAGCATTGCATGAGGTTAGCGAAAACAATGGGATGCCCCATGCACACTGAATACGAAGTAACCAGTGTATGTGCAAAAGCAACTTCCGGTAAGAATGAAACCTTGAAAGGTTATCCACAGTTACAGGCCATCCCTTCTAGACAAATTCCATCATCGAGTAAGCACTGTGCAAGTCAGTCTGAAAGCTCTGAATGTTCCATACAACATGAAAGCTTCGATGAACTTCAAAACTTGGATCAGAGTATCCCCCCACAAAAAATAATGAATAATCAAGATTTATTTCACTGCTATGAAAATGCAAATGATCCAGTTGTTTCTGATGTACATTATAATGGTCAACAATCAAAACTGAAGAGTGTGAAGACTGGGTTAACCAAGTTAACAGAATCATCACTAAATAATCTTTGTTTTCAGAAAGGAAATGACACTATCGAAACTGCAAATGGTAATGATCGAAAAGGAAACACTAAAAATTGTACTACTAAATATGGAAATGAGTGCAATGAACCAATACTAATAAGAGAAGTTCAGAATTCTAATTTGACCTTGAATAGGAAACGAAAATTAAGTGATCTTGAAGGAGATGGAAAAGCTGATGTTGACCTTTGCAAGGATATTCAACAGACCAGATTGGCAAAAATAAAAAGGTGTGACACCTTAAGAATTGATGAATCTGAATGTGCTGATAGTAATGATGAAATAATAGTAATTGGAGATGTTCAGTCTACATTGTGGTTTAAACCTCTGGATGGAAGAAGGAAGATAGAATGTTGTCAAAGACTAAATATGGCAGATACCTCTTCAATTTCCAGTTCTATAGTTGAAGGATGTGTACCTATTGCACACCCAAAAGACATAAGATATATTACAGGTGATGGAAATTGTTTTTATCGTGCTGTTTCATTTGCCATGACAGGAAATGAGGAGTACCACTATACCTTGAGAAAAGCTATTGTTTTACATCTTCTAGAAAATCAAGACAGATTTGATGGCTTTTTGAGAAGTGGTTATACCGATATTTCAGACTATGTTTCAAGGAACAATATACAGGAAAGTGGAACTTGGGCTACAGAAATGGAAATCCTGGTTTTAGCAAATTTGATTGAAACTGATATCTACGTATATGATGATCAGTTTTTGAGATGGAGCATATTTTCTGGCCGAAATGTCCAAATTGGAAAACAAACAACTGAAACAGGTATTTATCTCAGGAACACCCAACATATTCACTACGATGTTGTGTTGTCAGTACAGTCATCTGAGTGTTTGAATTCTAGTGGCAAAAGTAATATGTATGAAGTGAAGAAGGCAACTGGAAATGGAAGAGCAAATATCAAACAAGGACAGATTGCTGAAACTGAAAATGTTAAAAATGCTGCCAATTCAAGGAAAAAACGTAAAAGTAGAAAAAGTTATAATCAAATTAGGAAACTCAGAAAAGAGAATATGAGAAAAAGTCGACTCTTGACAAAGGAAGGGGACAGTAATAACAAGAAAGAAAAGCGTCTTCACATTATAAACATGTGTAAAATGAATGAAATAAAACAAAAATACAAAGATGAGAAAGACAATGATTCAGTGATTCGGAACCAAAAATACAGACAAGATCTACGTTTTAGGAAGAAATGGGTCACTTCTATCACAAACAAATATCATTCTGATCTTCAATATAGAAAAATAATTCTTAATGCAAATAAACAGAGATATAGGATAAATAAACAATTTAAACAAAATTTAAAAGCAACCATGAGAAAATACATGAAGGATAAATACCTTAAAAATGAACATTTCAGGCAAAAGCAAAAGGCTACTATAAAAAATAGGTATGAGAAGGATGAAAATTTCAAGGAAAAGCAAAAGGCTACTATGAAAAAATACATAAGAAATAGGTATGAGAAAGATGAAAACTTCAAGGAAAAGCAAAAGGCGACCATGAGAAATAGATACCAGAAAGAAGAAAATTTCAAGGAAAAGCAAAAGGCAACTATGAAAATTCTGTCCCGAACTAATTATGAAAGGAAAGACGTAAAGCAAAAGAAATTGATGAGTTTAAAAATTAAGTATAAAACAACAGAAAAATATAGGCAGAAAGTAATGAAACAGAATCTTAAAAGAGTTGTAGTTAAAAAATTAAGAATGTCAAAATTTGATAATGTACTATATGAGTTTAGGAAGATTATTTCTCATGGCCCGGAATATGTCTGCTGTGTCTGCTTCAAACTTCTCTTTGAGAACCAAGTATTGAAATGTATGAAAAGCAACTATAAGCATGAAACATGTATAAGTGAAAAATATTTGCATGTTTGCAATTCAGAATGCAGATCAGAATGTCAAATACACCACTCAGCTAGATCATCACTATGGATATGCTACACTTGCCACAGAAAGTTGCAATCTGGAAAAGTACCCGCAGAAGCAAACATGAATAATTTACAATTACATGAAGTCCCAGAAGAGCTTGCCAACTTAAACACTTTAGAACAGCATTTGATTGCACTGAATATCCCTTTTATGAAGTTAATGGCCTTGCCCAGAGGTGGTCAAAATGGAGTTCATGGCCCAGTTGTTTGTGTCCCTTCAAGCACTTATGAAACTGTACAGATATTGCCTAGACCACAGACAGAAGATCAATTGATTCGTGTTAAACTGAAAAGAAAATTGTCTTACAAAAGCTATTATGAGTACAGATTTGTAGATAAATCTAAATTGCTGAATGCTCTGCAGTACTTGAAAACAAATAACAAGTATTATTTTGATGTTACTGTGAATGATGAATGGGAAAATTCACTTGAACGGAATGAAAAAGATAATGAAAATGAAGAAGGAGTGGAAACCTCTGGTAAAGCTCGTTTAGCAAAATATTGGAAGGAAATGGAAGAACAGTTGGATTATATTTTGTCCAAAGACAAAGAGGCCAATGAAAACATGCAACATATTACTGACCCACGCAAGAAAGTAGATGACAATGACACTGAAGATGATATAGAGGAGCGATTAAACGGGATTCACTTAGATACATGTCTACAGCCAGCTGATATTGGACAAGAAATTCTAGATCAGTATTTTGATGACATAATATGTTGTGCTCCTTGCGAAGGAAAAAGCCCTGTATCACTTCTGCAGGATGAAAGCAATGAGGCCAAATGTTTTCCAGTTTTATTTCCGCAAGGTCAACCGACATTCCATGATAAAAGAAACGAAAAGATATCCTTGGGACGCTATTTGCTGAACCGACTGATGCACGTTGATAACAGATTTGCTCAAAATACGGATTACATCTTTTATGCACAGTGTATCTATGAGATTCAACAGGTTTTGTCACAAGTTTCTATTGCTTTGAGACAAAGTCGAAACAAAAAGGAGGATTCTTCGTCAATAACTGCTTCAGATTTGAAGAATGCAGAGAACATTCAAAACATACTAAAATCAGACAAAGGATATAAATTTCTAAAGCAAATTCGTGGAACACCTCCTTACTGGCAAAAGACACAGAAAGATGTTTTGGCAATGGTACGACAACTTGGGACGCCAACATGGTTTGCATCGTTTTCATGTGCAGATATGAGATGGCCAGAAATAATCAATACATTGCTAAGACAAAAGGGAGACAGCAGGAAATCAAGTGAATTAGATTGGACAGAAAAATGTAATCTTATAAGATCGAATCCAATAACAGTTGCAAGAATGTATGACAAAAGATTTCACACTTTTCTGAATAAAGTTATCTTGTCTCCAGCTGCACCAATAGGGAACATAGTAGACTATGCATTTCGTCAAGAATTCCAAATGAGGGGATCTGTTCACACGCATGCTTTATTCTGGGTTGAGCACGCTCCACAGTTGGGAATCGATAACGATGATGATGTTATACATTTTGTAGATAAGTATATTTCCTGCCGAAAACCTCACGAAGAAGAAGATCCAGAACTATACGAAATAATCAGCTCAGTACAACAACACAGTAAGAAACATTCTAAATCTTGCAAAAAGAAAGGAACAACATGTAGATTTAATTTTCCAAGACCACCCTCTGAAAAAACATTCACCGTTAAACCTGTTGAAGACAATAAAGCTAAGGATAGCACGAAAATTAAACGTGAAGTAAAGGATGAGAGCCAAGCGGAAGCTTATGAAAACGCTAAAAGCAATGCAAAGGAATTGTTGAATTCTGTCAAAGATGCATTATTGGATGGAACTGAATACAACAGTGCAAGGCATCTTTTTGAAAAACTTGGAATTACCCAAAATGAGTTCGAGAATGCACATAATGAAATTGCCTCACAGGAAAGTATAATCATTAAAAGACAACCACAAGATGTATGGGTAAATCAGTTTAATCCAAATTTACTCCGAGCCTGGAATGCTAATATGGATTTGCAGTACGTAACAAACGCATACGCATGTGTAGCGTACATCGTGTCGTATATGTCAAAGGCTGAACGAGAAATGGGAATGCTTTTGAGTCATACAGTATCTGAGATGAAAGAAGGAAATAAAGATTGCAAGGAAAGCATGAAAAAACTTGGACAGGCATACATGCAGAATCGTGAAGTGTCTGCTCAGGAGAGTGCATATCGTGTTTGCAGTCTCAGACTGAAAGAGTGTTCTAGGAAAGTGGAATTCATTCCTGTTGGTCCTGACCCTGTTAGAATGAGTTTGCCAATAAGCGTGATAAAAAACAGATCAGATGGTGATGATGATAATCAGAATATTTGGATGCCTAGCAAACTCGACAGATACAAAGCTCGACCTAGAATCCCAGAATTCAATAACATGTGTCTTGCAATGTTTTGTTCTCAGTATAGAATTCTAACTCCATCCCAAATGACAAATACAAGGAGTAAAAATGTGTTCAAATTGGATAATGATTTGGGATATATTCAGAAACGGACACGTAGTAAAGATGCAGTCGTAAGGTATCCCCGATTCTCGCCCACTGTATCACCCGAAAACTACTATTTGAGCATATTACAACTTTTTCTGCCACATGTCCGAGATGAGCAATTAAAGCCTCCAGGATTTAAGACATATCAAGAATTCTATGAGACAGGTTCTGTGAAATTATGTGGATGTGAATTGGAGAAAGTCAGCTCACTCGTGTGTACTAACCGAAAGAAATTTGAAATAAATGCTGATTCAATTGATCAGGCACAAGAGCATTTAGAGCAATATGGTGCACAGGAAGATGCATGGGGCCTTTTATGTCCAGAGAGTGAAGTAGAACGACTTGAACATCCCAGAGAAAATGTAGATGTGGAAGATTGCGATGAAGATCTTGCTATTCCTGATTTCAAGGACAACCCCAAAAAAGATCATTACTGCATGGAATTTCGATCTATGAAAATTTCCAAACAAGATAGACATTGCATGATGAGGTCTTTGAACGAGAAACAAAGAATTGTCTTTTACAAAATACGACAGTGGTGTTTAGATAGAGTAAATGGAAAACTGGTTGAACCCTTTCATATATTCATTACTGGTGGTGCTGGCACTGGAAAGAGTCATTTAGTTAAATGTCTTTACTATGAAGCAACACGCATACTAGCTCGAATGTTGCATCATCCTGATGATGTCTCAGTGTTGAAAATGGCTCCTACTGGGGTAGCTGCATACAATATCAATGGTCATACTATACACAGTGCTCTTTCAATTCCAATTAAAGCTCAAATGCCCTATAAGCCACTTGGTGAAGAGAAAATAAGTGTCCTTCGCAATAAGCTAGCTCAATTGCAAATTCTAATCATAGATGAAGTATCAATGGTAGATCAGAAGTTAATGTGTTACATTCACAGCCGCCTACGACAAATAAAGCAATCACGTGATCAGAATGCTTTTGCTGGTGTATCAGTTATTGCCGTTGGAGACATGTATCAGTTACCTCCTGTCTTTGGAACTCCTTTATATAAAGACACAGTTGAAGGTGCATTGTGGAACGATAATTTCATGAAAGTAGAGCTTGAGGACATAATGAGACAAAAAGACGATACTGAATTTGCCCTTCTCCTGAATAGATTACGCGTAAAAGAACGTGATGATATTCTCTGCGATAAAGACCTAGAGATGTTAAAGGCTCGTGAAACTGGTGAGGTCTGTGAAGATGCTCTCCACATTTATTCATGTAACAAAGAAGTAGATGAATGGAACAAAAAACTATTGCATAACAAATGTGGTAATGTGATATGTGTAAAAGCACAAGACACTGAGAAAGATGCTAAGAAAGGGAGTAAGATTCGTGAAAAACCTTGCACACGGTGTAGAAGCCAGTTGCCTAATTATCTGTGGATTGCAGTTAACGCAAGAGTTATGTTGCTCAAAAACATTGATGTTGCCAAAGGTCTGACAAATGGATCTTTTGGAAATGTAACTGAAATAATAATGGATCAGACAAAGTCTGAACCAGTTTGCATCAAAGTTGATTTTGACAAAAGTGATGTTGGTATTCAATCAATTGAAAAATCTGAAGAATTCCTTGGTAAGAAATATTTGAGGCAACAATTTCCACTCAAACTTGCTTATGCATGTACAATTCACAAAGTACAAGGTTTGACATTAGACAAAGCTGTGGTATCATTAAAAGGTATATTTGAATCTGGACAGGCATATGTTGGGCTTAGTCGTGTTTCTTCATTATCTGGACTTGTTGTAGAAAATTTTGATCCAAAACGTATACACTGTAATCCTGAAATCAAACAAAGCATGGATATTATGAATGCATTTATTGAGAATATCACTGCTGAAGACATTGATAGTCATAGCTTCTCTTTGATTTTACAAAATGTGCAAGGATTAAGACAGCATTTTATAGATCTTCAATCCCAGTGTCAATTTGTGAATGCAGATTTTATTTGCTTGACAGAAACATGGATTAATGACGATGATATCTGTGACGTTCTTATGGATAACTTTAGATTTTACCATCAGCCACGACATCTTTCATACTGTAATTCTGGTGCTGCAAGCAAGTATAAAGAACAATCACATGGAGGCGTTGCAATATACATCAAGAACACCCATTCAAGTAGATTAAACATTTCTGTTGACAACTTGGAGTTTATTGCAATTCTTGTTAGCAATCCTGTTTCTGTTGTTGTTTCAGTTATATATCGACCCCCATCATACAATACCAAATCATTTTGTGAATGTCTAGACAATTTACTGAATGAAATAGATAGAAGGAGCAGCAGATGCATTGTAATGGGTGATTTCAATGAGGACATATTTAAAGGTTCTTCACAGATACATCAGCTAATGTGTACAAAAGGTTACAAACAGCATGTTGTGAATGCAACGACTGAGAATGGAACATTGATAGATCATGTTTACAGCAAGGGAATAGATTCATTGCAAACAGAAGTTATCCCTACATACTACAGTTATCATGAAGCTGTTAAGATTAAGTTTTAATAATTGTAAAATAAGATAAATGTATTGGCACATTTTCTGGCATTTTCATTGATGAAGAACATGTTTGCTTAGTAACTTCTGAATTCTTTCAACTTTATATTAACACAGAGAACTGAATTGAAATGAATCGGTTTATTATCATAAAAACTTGGAACATGCAGCCCAAGGGCTGAAAATATTCAATTCAGAGTAAAGTAAAAAAAATACATGCAATTACAAATCATAAATGAAATTTAGCAAATACCAGATTAAGAGAATCAATTGTAAAGAAAAAATTCTGTGTCATGAGAAATGTAAAGAAAAGGAAAACAAAATGATAGAAAAGAGAGAAGGGAATGGATTAAAAAGTTGAAAACAGGGAGAAAGGAATGAAGACAAAAGAAGAAAGAATAGTATACAGATAGAGAAAAGCACGGTGGTTAGAAAAAGAAGGAGAAAAATGAGAAAAAAAAAAATATAAGAGATAGGAAGAGAAAAGAAAGTACATAGAAAAAAGAAAAGGAGCAGGACAATATAGAAGACCACTCGCAGTACCAGTCATGTAAATCATTGAGTTAAAACCCCGGCAAATGAATGTGTATGAATGGTGAAAACGTTTTGCAGTAGACATCGTGGCAAGTGAGATCAAAATGTCATCATGATTCATGTCAACATAAACAAAAGTGAACATACTATTTTGAATTCTAATACTGGATATGCTATGGACATTTTACTTCTGAATTTGCTAATATATTCAATATGCACAATTGTAAGAGAATGCATACTGTACTTTTTTAAAATCTGTTTCTAACTTTTCAGATGACATCTTCAGATGATTTCCTCACGTGACATACCACAAGGTCCGTTCAGATGTTTGTGAAACCTAAGGCGTGGAATAGAATATGTCCAACAACACTCCTTTTGGTAACGTTAGACAAACTATGTTGCTCCTTTCCTGGTGCCGCGAAAAAGGTAGAACACGGATTATCAACATGTCTGTGTTCATGACTTCCCAAGCTTTTGGTTTCACCCAGCGGCCAAATCATGACGAAAGTTCCCGGATGATCAGATCACAGAATAGCAAATAGTGTATGTATAATACGTGCTATGATTGGTTAGATTTGTATCATGTGTCTTGTGTAAATTTTGTTATTGTGCACTATAAATTTGATTTATGTATAGGGAATGGCATGTTAAATGAATGGGATGTATGTATAAGACACTCTGTGATTTATTAGATTAAAGGTCTATTTAGGCCTACTGTAACAATTAGTGCATGTTCTATTGATGCACCATTACTGGGATATAGGAACTCCAAATACTAAAATATCCCTCGTGCAAATCCATTTTACTTTGGCCATCAGCGTCAGTGAAACAAAACTGCACATGCAATAATTTAGTATTTGTCATTGAAATAATTCAGTATAGTGCATTATAGTAAATATTGTATGTATTATACGCGCTGTGATTCGTTAGATTCACATTTATGACATGCAAAAATGTTGTTATAGTGCACAATCGTGAACTATATCTTTGATTTGGGCATGGGAAATATGGGCCTAATACACAATAACAGACTTTATAGGTGTATTTAGTATACAAATTTATCCATGTTCTTATGCATATTTCACCTCGACTTCTGGCCTCGGTGAAAAAAATCTGCACTTGGAATAATTTAGTATTTGTTGTGGACATAATCCAGTACAGTGCATGATAGACCATGCACTATTGATGTAATATAAATTAATGATATGTAATGTATATACTATTGTGGATGTTAAAGATACAGCATTTTGAAGATTTGCATTTATTTCTTGAAACAGTGATATGCATAACATGGGTGGTATGCAAATGAGTGAACTGATGATGTCACACACTCACTATTCCTTATGTATTTTATCATATGAAATGAAATATATATTTCATTTTTTTGCTTCAGTAATGTAAAACATGGTTTCACTCCTTATGGAAGATGTAAAATCATCATTATTGTAACTTATTTTTATACAAGGAGGAGATTCTTTATTATCACATCCATAAAAATTGAAATATTTGAAATTTCATATAATAAAATACATAAGGACAAGTGAGTGTGTGACATCATCGATTCACTCATTTGCATACCGCCCATGTTATGCATATCACTGTTTCATGAAGTAATGCAAAACTTAAAAGTGCTGTGCCTTTTTTATTTTACATCCGATTTCAGTGAAATTTTCACTACTATGCTTGTTTAATTTTACTCTATTTATTCAAATGAACTTGATATTAGTGTGGAATTGGCCTTTAAAATCTATTTAGGCCTACTATAACAAATAGTGCATGTTCATTGATGCACCAATACTGGGATATAGGAACTCCAAATACTAAATTATTCCTTTACAAATCCATTTTACCTGAAGTGGCCTTCAGCCTCAGTGAAACAAAACTGCACTTGGGTTAATTCAGTTTTTGTCATTGAAATAGTGCCATATAGTGCACTATAGTAAATAGTGTATATATAATACGCGCTGTGATTGGTTAGATTCGCATCATGTCAGTGACGTGCTAAAGTTTTGTTATAGTTCATGATCGTGCACTATAACGTTGACTTTTGCACGGCTAATACGAGGAATACAGGCCTAATACACAATAACAATTATAGGTTTGCTTACTCTTAACATTTAGTGCATGTTCTAATTATGCACCATTACTGGACTA
Organism: Heliocidaris tuberculata; assembly: GCA_025618425.1. Lineage (NCBI taxonomy): Eukaryota > Metazoa > Echinodermata > Echinoidea > Camarodonta > Echinometridae > Heliocidaris > Heliocidaris tuberculata. Next base: position 15,418,802 of record CM046835.1, on the reverse strand, counting down.
TATAAACTCCAAATACTAAATTATCCCTCGTTCAGGTCTATTTTATCCTGGCCTGTGGCCACTATCAACAAAATTGCACTTGGAATAATTTAGTATTTGTCATGGACATAATCCAGTGTAGTGCATGATAGACCATGCACTATTGATGTAATATTTAAGTTAATGATATCTAATGTACATACTGTTGTGGATGTTGCTGTACGTGTCCAGGTCGGGGTGGAAAGCCTGTGGGCTACAGTAATTAGTTTTACTTTTTTTTTTCCCCAGGCAACCTGTACATGTTTGCCCAACCTCTATTCATTTTCTCCTTATGTACTCCTGTTGATTTTCTTTTGTATGTTGAAATGCCGAATGAAAGCAATAATGATACTAATAATAATGACTTCTCTGACATATGACCTACATAATGCATTCACAATGGACCCAATGATCTGTCAAACCAAAAGCACATATAATTGTATACATAGATGTAGAATGGAGAAGGACCTCAACAACCTGTAGACAATTTCAAATTTAACAAAATTAATTCATTTTATTCATTTTAAGCTCATTTGATATGCGTTATTATTATTATCATTATTGTTCTTGTTATAACTATTAGTACTGTTTGTAAATATGTTATTTAAAAAAGATATATGAGATATACATTTCAATTAATTTACTGACTGCCATTTGTTAGCTCCCTTTACCAAGATGTATGTATCATGATTTTTACCCAAATCTATGTGTCATTGGGATTTTGAAACATTGCATCCTGACTGTTTAGAAACGGGGGGGGGGGGGGGGGGGGGGGGGGGGGGGGGGGGGGGGGGGGGGGGGGGGGGAGGGAGGGAGGGGATGGGGCTTGTAAAATATATTGCTGTACACATGCATGACCAAAAAAATATGAGAAAAGGCAGGTATATGAAAAAGAAACATAACTGTTCATCATCCAAGTCAGCAAAGATTGTACTTAAATGCAATATAGGATACACTCCCCACTCCAGCTAATCTCAAAATATGGAATAAGCATACACATGGAAGTTATGCAGTAAGCACATACAATAACTGAACAGTGATGTATATATTCGACTCTGTAAGTACACCCTGCAAACTGGATGGTACAATTTGAGACATACAGTACTCAGGGAGTTGGTACAAGCAAGAGAACCACCAAATGATAACTACAAGGAAACTTGTACAAGCATCGCCTTTAAGTGATCGAATGGCACTCGATACAGCAATGTTTCCTTCGAGGGGTCCAAGCAGTGGGATACAATTCCAAACATTAGAGACTGAAACGTGTCAGATAAAGACTAACACATAGTGGTCTTTGTGCGAAAAATAGCACACCACGTATAGCAGATCTTATCAATATACCCACCCTGAAGGAAAGTACAAATAGTTATAGAAGTTCCTGCAGAAGAGAATATGAAGTTGCAGGTAGAGATTTCACAAGTCAGATATTGAGAATCTGCTTCAAATTCTTTGGCCTCACAAAGAAATCAGCACAGACATGCACTCTGTATGAAAGGTGGTTTTACGAGCTACACATACACTGACTAGTAACAAAGAGCAAGTCACTACAAAGCTGTCGGCTAATTGCATGACACACCATTGCCCTGCAGAAGACAACAAGGCAGAGAGTCAAGAACAACTACTTCACATAATGAGGCTAAGTTCATTCACCCTGTGACCAATCATGCCGTGAATGGAGCTTGCACTTTCTTCAAAATGTTCCATTGTGCATATCCTATCTTGTAGACTCCAGTCTTGAAGGCTGCAGGGTAAAGTAAGGACATTGGCTTGGCACTGCACTGTATTTACAGTGCACCGAAATTCCTGGCCTCACAAATAATGACATAAATCACAAGTAGGGGCATGCATAAGATGTTCTGGCAGTGTCTGCAACTGCAGATGAAGGTTCCCAGAAGCAAAGCGCACAACCTACAGCTGCCCGTCCCAAGTCGAGCAGCAGCTCCAGTACATGTCCAAGAACTACAGAATTTACCTTAACCTGAGCTTGATATATTCACCACCGAGACTGTACCCATTCTCATCAAACGTCTATGTAGAACAGGATGTTGCAACACTTGGTCATGGATTCAATGCCCATTTGTAGTAGTTAAAGTGCATGACATGTTTACGGTGTCATAATCTCAATCTTCAGTTTGTTTAACACATATTTTTTGTAGGTAATATGTTTGAGAAGATTAAAGGTTAGATAAATTTGGAATACCTGTGGTCATGTGTGTGTACTGTAGTATATTTTAACTGCCCCCCCCCCCCTGAAGAAAAATGTGATACTATTTATACTTTTAGTTAATTGCATACAGACCTTGAATTATGTTGGTGAAGACTTATCTCAGTGCCTTCATGTAGACCATTTAATGCGAACAATGTATTGTTGAAGACTTTGTGCAACAGAATACTCCCTGTTCCATGGCATTTTGTACTTATCTTCTACATATGCATACTGGGTTTACTAATAACTGATTTACAATCATTTTTTTTTTTTTTTTTGCACAGCTCTGATATGTTCACTTGATTTATCTTATGATGTTTTTCTTTCTTTTTTTCCTTGCATTAATACTCTTGTTATATCCTGGTAGTAATATCATTAAAGTTATGTGACAGTTTTGAAGCTATGTTGATTAATAGTAATATAATACTTGTAATTTGTGAAGTTTTTGAGCTTTGCTTAATGTTGTACAAACACAGAATTGTAATAAGCGATTTTTATTTTACTTGGCAAGCTTGGTTACTTATGTCTAAATGCTTTTCATTAGTTTATTCTCTTCATTACATGTGAGAGAACATTGCAACTGAGCAAGAACATTCAATTTTTTGAATAGTCAAACATTGTATTTTAGAGCACATTAGCCAAATCCATACAGGCTGTTGTAGTCTTCACTTGTTCTTTTTTTACTCCAAAATAAAATTGTTCCAAATTTCTGGCTGGATAATCCTCTGAAAAATCTCCCTTCCACTTTTAAGAAATTTTCAATATTAGGAAACTAAATAGTGTACATCATGATGCAAATTAAATTGTTACGTTTGAAAGGTGATTGATATCACATTGTATATATTTAAAGTTATCTGTAAATAGTTTGTAAAACCGCTTATAGATTCTTGAGATTTGAATTTTAATGATTTCATAAGTGCAAATGAAAACAAGAGAATCCTTCAAATGTGATAAATATGGAATAGTACAATGATTATTCAAATAGAATGGTATGAAAATAAATCTATGGTTCATTGATCTTTACAAATATTTTACTGAAAAAAAAAAGTTTCAAAGTCGGTAGGTGATTAAATTCCATGAAAATCAGTAATCTACTGCCTAAATCTGTAGACTTTGCAGATATGCAGTTGTCAATCATTCAACAGTGGGGTCATGTTTCAGATTTTGTTTCTGACTTATTTGTAAAAAAAAAAATGTTGATAATAAAATAAAACGTACACCAAAAGTACACATATTGAACAGAAAGCATGTAGTGCTATTGTACAGTAAAATGGCAACACTTTTTCAGAAATTGATATTGATATCTAGTGAAGTTGATCTTAAAGGGTACCAATCACCAAAAATAATTTTGCTCTATACGTTAGAAGTTGCATGTTATACTATATTCAAAATATGGACTTTAAATATTAATTCTATAAAGAGATATTGCAATTTTAGTTATACTCTCTATAAGGGTAAAAGCCACTCGTGAGTAGACTACTCGGCGCACCCGTATGCGCTCGCCAAGGTAAAGGCTTGCGCGGAACCAAACCAAGTTCGGTTCCGCGCGAACATTTTCTTGTTATCCTATATTTTCTTCATACTCATTAATTGTTGATCTATAGAATACCAGACAAGGTGCTTTGAGGTTGATTTTATACTTTCTAGCTGTACACAAATTGTTTTTTCAGGTGATTGCTCCACTTTAAGCCACACCTATAGCTTGGTCCCCTGAAATAATGATTATAGTACAAGATATACATATATGAAAGACATACTCTGATTCATCTTTATTACAATTGAGATTAATATTAGAAATTGGAAACCTATATCACAGGATTATGTCTCTTTAAAGAGACAATAAAAGTGGCGGGAAATGAAAAACACAGGAGCAGCCATGGTTGTTTCAAATACATCACATTTTGCTTGTTCAGTACCATGTTCGAAAGAAATTTATATCATTGCTAATCGATTAGATCATTATTGTGTTTGTAAACTTATTTAACTTTGTCAAATTACAAAAATCAACCTACATTCTTGTCATTTAAGAAGGCGTTGATTCTCCAATGCTCAATAATTACTATCCACTGTAATGTGCAGAATCACAACTAAATCCTGTGACCGGGGTAATAATGCTGTAAGCGCTTTGGTCGGTTACATTGCAACTGATAAAGCGCTATATAAGAAACAGTTATTATTATTATTATCCAGTTTCTAATTTATCACGGATTTCATTTCTTGTCTTTTTCAAAACACTTCGAAAAATAAGAGTTTTCTAGAATAATGTTATTCTCTCGATAAAGATTTATTTCAATTTATTTATTTGAATGATGTACATATATCATGAACAGTTTTTTATTCAGCAATTCTCGAAACCTATTTACTTCATTTAGTATCACTGATTACTACAATATCTTCATGTGTCATCTATTCTTTCAAGTTTTTACATGAAAATAAAGTTTGCTTTTTGTTTGTTTCTCTTATGTTAAAACCTGTGGACATTATTTTATTGAGTCCTTTAGTATATAGCATAAGATATGGAAATGCTCCTGGTAATAATGGCAGAATCAGAGATGATATACGGAGAGACAGGACAGCAAAATCAACAAAACAGAAATAAACGGAAAAAGGAACAAAGTTAATAGGGAAAGAAGTGCAAAGAAAGATGTCAGAAAGAAGAAGGAAGATATTGAGAAATATGTATGGATGAAAGAGACCAAAAGAAAAGAGATTGTGCTAGAAATAGAAACTGCAAAAGAAAGAGAAGAAAACAATACCTTTACAGAAGTTATACTTATCACAATTCCCATCATGTACATGTATATGCTTTTAAAACTTCAAATCATACCCTTTCTTATTATGTTTTAACTTTGATACAACACATAACCAGCTCCTCTCTGTTATGATTCCTTTCCAACAACTTCCACAATATACAAGATATATGCATGCTACTTTTCTAGTGCAAAGATTGAGGGAGACAAAGATGAATGAAAAAAAAAGAAATGTCACATATGGAGAGAGTGAGACAAGAATGAAAAAGCATATACAATAACATCAGCACAACTTTTTGTGAATGATCTGATGCAAGATTTCCTGAACTTCACCCATATTGATAGGATTGATTTTCACTGTCGGTAGTACATATACTGTAATAACGAACAAATTTCAAAGTCACTGACCAGAGATAAGATACACAAAACGTTTGAACAGCTTGACGATCTTTATGCAACAATAGTCTGACTTCATGAAAAAAAAATCAGTTTGCCGCCTACAAAATATCATTAAGTTAAATATGAATAGTACTGTTCCTTGACAATAACCAAAAAATGTTATTGATAACAATGCTGATGGTGATAGGGATGATGAAGATGATCGTAAGGATAATAGTAAAATGACAATGATCACTGGGAAAATGATAATGATAATGATAGTAATGATGGTGATATGATGGTGATTAAAAAATGATGTACATAATGGTGATAATTATGATAATGATTATGTGATTATAATGATGATGATGAATTGTATCATGACAGAAAAACCTTTCATAAAGGTAATTTACTCTGTAAAAAAGTGATGATTCCACATGATAATTTTGATAATTTTGACGATGATATTGAGATAGTAATGTTGATAGCGATGATGACGATGATGATGATGACGATGATACTGATAATAATCACGATGAAGATAACGATCTCATATTACATGTCCATCTATTTTCAACTTCTCTCTATTCAATTTTACCCGTAGATCCAAATACAATAGTAGCATAGCACCCACTTAACATTGCTGTATGTTGATATGTTGATAATGATGTATCTAAAATGGGGTACGCACATCTCGTCACATTTAACATGTTTGATCCACCACACTGCCACTTTATATAGGCCACCTTTAATTTCAAATTTACCTTTGTAGATGTCAACGCAAAATCATGACAGCAAATTTATATTGCTTTATGTCTGTGTGTATGCCAAACGGTGAGGAATTTCCATGTTTAGAACCAAAAATATGAATGAAATGGCAATGAATGAAATTTATGAATAAAACCTATTAATAAATCATTAATTCATATATATTTATTGATTCATAAATTTATTAATGTAATTTATGTTGCTTTATGTTTGTATATGTGTGTATGCCAAACAGTAAGGAATTTGCATGTTTATAGAAGCTAATTTTGACAATTTTATATGAATTTAATGTTAATAATCGATCATGATTATGATAATGTTGACGAAGACGAATGACAAAATGATAATGTGAAAGATAACTCTCATAGGATCATGACATTGATAATACTGATTATATTCACGATTTTGATGATTTCAAACTTGTACTAGAATCTTCGATTCCCCTATTACCTATTTAAATGGAATAGCGCCCCTTCAGGTTGTATTTGCTGGGCGATATTTTGAAAAGTGCTTGAAATGGCATAAAACATGTGCAAAATGAATTTGGGACGATTTGGAGCATTTGAACTGCTTGAAATGTCCTGAAACGTACCCTGATTTGATTAAAAAGTGATTTGGACCATTTTTAATTTTTTGACGCGCTCGTACGGGCGTGGCATGATGCGCGAGCGCATTTTTTAAAACATGTTATGTTGACCTTTGACCTGAAGATAATGTGTGCCAAATATGGTTCATTTTTTGAGGACTCGCTATCAAGATATGATCGATAATGTGATTTCACAAAATGGCGCCTGGATGACGTCATGATGACTTGAGACCTTGAAAAAATTTCTGGCATTTCACCTTGATATTCCTGATGACTGACTGAAATCCGATGAAAATTAAGTGAGCCGATTTTGAGTAACAGGCAATCAGATTTTGCATAGGGTTGTACACAAACTACTTTACATTCTATTAGACATAACACGCAAAATAAAAAAAAGTTTATTACATTGTTTGTGATTTTATATGTTACAGTAGTCGAAGCAAATGGTAAAATAAAAGGCAAAAAGAAGAAGAAAAATAAATTTTTTAAATGGACCCACCGGGATTCAAAACCTGGGTCAGCGCGATGGGAGGCAAGTACTTTACCAATAGACCAAAAGTTTTGCAATAGACGTAACACGTACACTAAAAACGGGATTCTCAAATTACATGTTGACGACAATGATCATAAGATGGTCATATAAGTGATGACAATGACGATAATGATATATTGATAATGATGATCATAATGGCAATAATGATGACAACCACGATAACCTAAGTGGCTAGCGCCCCTTTAGGTTCAATTTTCTGGGCGATTTTTTGAAAAGTGCTTGAAATGGCATAAAACGTGTGCAAAATGATTTTGGGAGGATTTTGATTATTTCTAAATTTTGAGCACGCACGGACGCGCGGACGTACGCGTACGCGCGCTTTTAACAAAATGACACTGACTGGAATGACAGTGACCTTAACCATACCAAATATGAAAGAGAAATGACATTTCGTTATGAAGATATGACCAGAAGATGATTTTCACAAAATGGCGCCTGATGACGTCACGATAACCTGATAACCGTGAAAAAGATGTGGGAACTTGACCTTATTAGGACTGATAACTGACGAAAATATGAAGAAAATTGACTTAGCCGATTTTGAGAAATCGTGATAACGAACTGGACGACTTGATATTGCAGGACATGTGGGGGATTATCCCCTTCACTTTAATACATGACAGGGAATCAGATTGTACACAAACTACTGCACACTACTTTCCAATAGACATAACACGCAAAATTAGCAAGTTTATTACATTGTTTGTGATGGTATATGTTAGAGTAGTCGAAGCAAATGGTAAGATAAAAGACAAAAAGAAGAAAAAAAAATTTAAAAAAAAAAATGGACCCACCGGGATTCGAACCTGGGTCGGCGGGATGCGTGGCAAGTACTTTACCAATAGACCAAAAGTTTTCCAATAGAGATAACACGTAAACGAAAAACGGGATTCTCAAATGACATTTTGTACTTTAAAAAGCGGCATGATCCCGACATCTGATCAAAAATTGGAGGGCACACTTGTAAAAGCTTATAGTCTCAGCTATAACATACTAAAATTTGGAAGAAAATCGAGCAGAAATAACAAAGATACAGCTCAAAGAAGACGGGAATGTAAAATCAAGATTTGAGAAAAAGTCATGTCCCATAGAGAATACACGCAAAATGTGAAAAATTGACATGCCTCCTTTCATCGCAAAAATACACCGTAATTCCTTTGTCAAAATGAAAAATTATGAAAACTGATCTTGTAGAGAATTGTCTCAGCTACAACATATCGAAAATTGGATGAAAATTGACGTACTATGAGTGAAATATTGTCAAATGAATACAAAATTTATGACGTCATTTTTTCAAAATCGAATTTTAGAGTTCATATGCAAATGTGACGACGTTCCGATCGATTGACCCCCAATTTTTTTTCATGAATTACAATCTACAACTCATAAGCTTTCAGAAAATGTAAAAAAAATGGGGGGTAGCCACACATTCTGACGAGCTATGGCGGATTTTATATAGACATGTTTTTACCACTTTTTACATTATATTGCCCATTGACGCGCGCACGAATTTTAAAGTTTGACGCGCGCGTGTGGCATTATGGAACGTCGAGAATGACTGGAAATAGTTGGAAATTGTCAAGAATAATGTCAGGAATCCAAACCATGCAAAAAAACGGCGTTTTTACGTTCCGTACGCGCTGTTCGCGCGCATAACGCGCGCGCGGGCGTGCACACACGGAAAATTTTGAAATGCTTAAAATGGCCTGAAACGTGTGCAAAATGAATTTGAGATGATTTTGAGCATTTTTAAATTTTGACGCGCGCGTACGTGCACGTCTTAAGGCCCGCGCGGATTTTGCTGACATGTTACATTGACCCTTGACCTGAAGTTTATGTGTGTTAAATATGGTTCATTTTTAATCACTTGTTATGAAGATATGATCGATAATGTTATTTCACAAAATGGCGCCTGGATGACGTCACGATGACCTGATGACCTTGAAAAAATTTCTGGCACTTGACCTTGATAGGCCTGATCATTCACTGAAATTTGATGAAAATTGATTGAGCCGAATTTGAGAAATCACGGTGACAAAAAAGTGGCGTAAATAAAGAATAAATAACTAGAACTTTAATTCGTCACTGAAGACGAATTAGGTGGTCTGTCTACCCGTTGGTAAATTGCTAAGATGTGATAATATTTGTGCAAGATAATATTCCTGATTATGTTGAAAATGGATGGAGACTTGCGTCAAAGAAAATCGGGCAATTTCATATTGCATTATACATGGGATATTAAACCCATAGGTTTAATACACGACAGGCAATCAGATTTTGCATAGGGTTGTACACAAACTACATTCAATTAGGCATAACACGCAAAATAAAAAAAGTTTATTACATTGTTTATGATTTTATATGTTACAGTAGTCGAAGCAAATGGTAAAATATGAGGCAAAAAGAAGAAAAAAAAAATTCAAAAAAAAAATGGACCCACCGGGATTCGAACCTGGGTCGGCGGGATGGGAGGCAAGTGCTTTACCAATGGACCAAAAGTTTTCCAATAGAGATAACACGTAGACGAAAAACGGGATTCTCAAATGACATTTTGTACTTAAAAAACGGGCATGATGCCGACATCTGATCAAAAATTGGAGGGCACACTTCTGAAAGCTCATAGTCTCAGCTATAACATACCAAAATTTGGAAGAAAATCGAGCAGAAATAACAGAGATACAGCTCAAAGAAGACGGGAATGTAAAATCAAGATTTGAGAAAAAGTCATCTCCCATAGAGAATACACGCAAAATGTGAAAAATTGACATGCCTCCTTTAATCGCAAAAATACACCGTAATCCCTTTGTCAAAATGAAAAATCGTGATAACTGATCTTGTAGAGAATTGTCTCAGCTACAACATATCGAAAATTGGATGAAAATTGACTAACTATGAGTGAAATATTGTCAAATGAATACAAAATTTATGACGTCATTTTTTCAAAATCGAATTTTTGAGTTCATATGCAAATGTGACGACGTTTCGATCGATTGACCCCCCAATTTTTTTCATGAATTACAATCTACAACTCATAGGCTTTCAGAAAATGTAAAAAAAATGGGGGGTAGCCACACATTCTGACGAGCTATGGCGGATTTTATATAGACATGTTTTTATCACTTTTTACATTATATTGCCCATTGACGCGCGCACGAATTTTAAAGTTTGACGCGCGCGTGTGGCATTATGGAAGGTCGAGAATGACTGGAAATAGTTGGAAATTGTCAAGAATAATGTCAGGAATCCAAACCATGCAAAAAAAACGGCGTTTTTACGTTCCGTACGCGCTGTGCGCGCGCATAACGCGCGCGCGGGCGTGCACGCACGGAAAATTTTGAAATGCTTAAAATGGCCTGAAACGTGTGCAAAATGAATTTGAGATGATTTTGAGCATTTTTAAATTTTGACGCGCGCGTACGTGCACGTCTTAAGGCCCGCGCGGATTTTGCTGACATGTTACATTGACCCTTGACCTGAAGTTTATGTGTGTTTAATATGGTTTATTTTTAATGACTTGTTATGAAGATATGATCGATAATGTTATTTCACAAAATGGCGCCTGGATGACGTCACGATGACCTGATGACCTTGAAAAAATTTCTGGCACTTGACCTTGATAGGCCTGATCATTCACTGAAATTCGATGAAAATTGATTGAGCCGAATTTGAGAAATCGTGGGGACAAAAAAGTGGCGTAAATAAAGAATAAATAATAAAGAAAATTCTGACGAAATTAAAAGGTGATCTGTCGATACCGACAGACCACCTAATAAAGAAAATTCTGACGAAATTAAGAGGTGATCTGTCGATACCGACAGACCACCTAATAATAAAGAAAATTCTGACGAAATTAAGAGGTGATCTGTCGATTCCGACAGACCACCTAATTATGAATATGCTCATGTTCAGCAGTTCAGTGGTAGAGATTTTTTTACAGGGGAATATGAATCATCTGACTGATTGCATGAAATTAGAATTTTAGTGGCGGATCAACACAATTTATCATTATGATAGTGTGCTTTCTCTCTTTTGACAATGCATAAATTTGGTACTTACCGTAATAACGGCGGCAGGTAGTGGCGTTCTACGTCTAACCTGGATCATAGACGCAATTACAGGTATCTGGCCTTCACGGGACGCTACGTAGAATAGCCTAAAATGAGTTAATAAGATATCTTTCAACTTCAAAATAAGCAAAGAAAAGTTTAAGAGTGCCAGCGAGTATATGAAGAGATACTTGTTAAAACATCTTTAATTTTCAGGGAAACCAACATGATTTAGGTGTGTCCCTCGCCAGTCCCCTCTCTTTCTGTGTGTGTGCGTGTGTGTGTGTGTGTGCCCTTACATAGATACACTTGTGGGGTACAGAAAACAAAAGAGCACAATGATGGCCTTTATTCCGTCCTGCTTGTGGGGTACAAAATACAATAGGAGAAGTGCTCCTTATACTCGATATAGGGCCTATATATAATATTGGCTCCTGAGAGCCATTAGAGTTATAATTAATTACTGTTAAACAGAGTTTATGCCCTTCATGACTTTATTCAAGTTCAAGGCAGTGAATATAAACATATATACATAGAAAGACCAGGTCCATCGTTTCATGCCAAACGAATGGCAGGTCGAGAAATTTACATGGTTACATAATGACAAAGTACAAATGCGTGAAAGAATAGTGTTAAATTAATAAAGTATCATGACTACAAAATTGTTTTATTTAATATGGCATGTTACGTATACTGGGCTCCTAAACTGTTGTAATAACAATTATAGCAATAATATCTTAAAGTCTAAACACGGGTTACAACTTGACGAAATACAAATACATGAGAGAATGGTGTTCAATTAATAAAATATCCTATCATTAATTACAAGGTTATTGTTTGGTTTGATAGGACATGTTACGTATACTAGGCTCCGAAATAGTTATAGTGATAATTAAAGTAATAATGAAATATAATGAAAAAAAAAATATCACGACGGTACAGAGGCAACAATTATAATGTATAATAATAATACATTTAAATTTACCTTCTCAATCTTTAACATCTCACGTTCAATGAAATATATAAAAATATATGCATATATTTCATTAATTTCAAATGGGAGAAGACGGGAGAATATCCCAAAACAGAATCCGCTTGCCAAAACTATCACTAACTACTGGATAATGAAACATTACGGATCTAAGTGTCGTACCTCCCCCCAGGCTCGCTCTTTCCTGGAATAAAATATTGTAAAGGAAGAGAGTATAGCAAGTTTAGACAGTGTCTGAAAGAATTCACTTGGACGGATTTTTTAGCCAGTTGTTTTGAGGATTCGTTTTAGGCGGCTTTTATTGCTTCGATCTACTAGGCCCCTTACTCCGACTTCTATCGCATAGAAAGACACTGTGTACCCATTGTCCTGGATATCCCTCACCAGTGAACTGTATTTTTCAACTTTCCTTTGGTGTGCATTCTCAAGGTTGGTTTCAAAGGGGACAGTTAACTCTATAATACTGATATGTTTGTCTTCTTCCCGTAGGATGACTAAATCTGGGCGCAGACTTGTAGTGAGAATGTGGGGAGGTACGGTGCCCCCAGCAATTGAATGCCCTCTTCTAAGTCGGTGTAAATGTAAAGGTTTTCAAGGAATGTTTTGTGCATGTATCTCAGTATGTTATTATGTCGCCACTCATATCTATCAAGGAAGATTGGGCAGTTCGAGAGTATATGATGCAGGGTGCCTGTGGTATTGGGGCAGAAGATACATTTATCGTTAAGCCGTTTACCCCATGTGTGTAGGTTAGTGTAGGAGGGCAAGGAGTCTATGCACGCGTTAACAATAAAACTTAATACTCGTTTCGGGAGATTGTAAATAATCGATTTCCATGTTAGATTCTCATTTTCCAATAACAAGAGTGAAGCAAATTTACCCTGTATCAAGAGTGGCGTTATACGATCAGACCAGTATTTGACTATATCTTCCTCGATTACCTGCTTAACAGTTTTCTTTACAGTTTGCCATGGGCTTGTCTGAACATCAATTATATTCTCAACTTTACCATGATTTACACTACATTGTACAATGGTTGACAGTTTACGTGACCATTGTGACTCCCTTTCAATAGCAGAGTCAATAACTACAAAATCAGCTTTGACCCTGGATCTACTAAAGGCGAGAGAGTTGGGACTGACGGTAAATATCGGATAGTCTAGGGATATTGAGACCTTGAGGTAAGTGGACAATAGCGACGTTGGCACCCCGAGCAGGAACCTAACCAACTTTTCCGGTATTTATCGGTTAATACGTTAAGTTTATCCAAATTGGTCTTTTGTAGTGTATGCACTGTAAGCAAAAAACGGATAGAATTGAGTAAGTATCGTGAATATATTGCAATCTTATATTCTAAACGTTAACCACTAAAACACAAATTTCCAGAACACTCATGGGCGATAAATATCAAGTTTTTACTCGCTGTTCTTTTGCTGTTTTGAATACATCATGCAAATATGTTTTTGATAATCATGCAGTACCGTATCCTTATTTAACAAATTATTTTAACAAAAGCATAAAATTGATGCTTTTGCTGGTTCTGTTTTCTTTTACCTGTTATATGTGATGCTTTAATGAGGTTTATTTACGATTTATCTGTATAGACAGGGACCTTGGAATAGCGGGGGGGGGGGGGGGGGGGGGGGGGGGGGGGGGGGTACTCGTTTTTCCGAAGGTTCGTTTTTCCGAAGGTTCATAATTCCGAAGGATCGTAATTTCGAAACACAAATTTCCCACAGCAGGGGGTTCATAATTCCGAAAATGAAATAGGGTTCATGATTCCAATGAAATAGGGTTCATAATTCCGAACATTTGATGCATTACTCCGAAGGTAATTCCGAAAATGAAATAGGGTTCGTAATTCCGAAAATGAAAAAGGGTTCATAATTCCGAAGGTTCGTAATTCCGAAAATGCATTAGAGCCCTACATAACTTTTCGGAATTACGAACCTTCGGAAATATGAATACTTTTTCATTTTCGGAATTTCGAACTCTATTTCATTTTCGGAATTACGAACCGTCGGAGTAACGAACCTTCGGAAATACGAACCTTCGGAAAAAGGAACCTTCGGAACTATGAACCTTCGGAAAAACGACATGTAACCGGAATAGCAGTATCGTTATAGAAACAAACGCTGTAAAACAGTCAAGTGACGTATGACATTTTCAATATCTCATTTTCATTACTATCCTTGTTAAATCTAGCATGGATTCACTAAAATGTTTTTATTCATTTTTTCAAATTTTTTTTATTTCGTTCATATCATTATCATTTAGTACTATTGTCTACCTTAGCTACGGACCAATATATTGAAAACTTGGGGATAATCGTCCCCAGGGAGTATTATAAGGTACTGAATCTAGACCTTGCTCTGCTCAAAAAGAAAAAGTTTCGAACGCACTTCTAGCATAGCACTCTACAAAAAACCCGCATGAATGCGAATTCGTCTCTATCTTTAGGGGTCTATATTGTTCACTGCTTAAAGGAGCATGAAGCCCTGGAGAAAAATCAATTTTAATGAAAAGAAAGGATAGAGAGAAGCAATTTTAAAAAAAGTTCCATCAAAATCGTTTACGAAATGAGAAAGTTATGAAAGTTTGAAAAGTCTCAATTTACTTTCTATGGCAATCCTCAAATTGGCAATGTTGCTTCAAAGTGACAGGTTTAGCAGTACAACTCTCCATATATTTTGTACACAAAATTTCATATTTTCCCCATTATCTCTCAAGGCACAGCTTGTCTCCTTCTTAGCTCAAATATATCACGGGAAAATGTATTTGACACAATATATGTTGAGTTCAAGCAGCATCTTTAGAGATAATGGAGAAAATATGAAATTTTGTGTACAAAACATAATGAGAGTTGTACTACTAAACCTGCCATTTTGAAGAAACACTGCCAATTTGAGGATCACCATAGAAAGTAAATTGAGACTTTTCAAACTTTCATAACTTTTTCATTTCATAACCGATTTTGATAGAACTTTTTAAAAATTACTTCTCTCTATTCTCTCTTTTCATTAATATGGATATTTCCCCAGGGTTTCATGAACTCCACTGAATTGAACAATGCAGGTCATGTCACGACGTATTGAAATAACGCCCGTGTGGGCCGGGTTTAACACCGGCCTTTCCCGTACAAAACTACACGTAACTCATTTCATGAGTCAGGCTTGGGACTGACCCAGAGCTGATGGCTATAGAGTCCTAGTTTGAATGGAACTCGTGCTAACAGTGGGTTAAAATTCCACGTCCCGTGTTTCATTTGGCAGTGTGTACTGCATATGCTGCTAAAATTTGTGACCGTGCTCCAGAAAACAAAAAGTCGCAGGGTTTAATTTGCAGTGAGGATTCTAGGACAACTACCCCCTAGACAACTACCCCCGGACAACTACCCCCGGAAAACCACCCCCTGGACGACTACCCCCCTAGGACATCTACCCCCCAGGACATCTACCCCCCAGGACAACTACCCCCCAGGACAATTACCCCCCAGGACAACTACCCCCCAGGACAATTACCCCCCAGGACAATTACCCCCCCAGGACAATTTTTCCGGGGGTAGCTGTCCAGGGGGTAGTTGTTCGGGGGGTAGTTGTCCGGGGGGTAATTGTCCTGGGGGGTAGTTGTCCTGGGGGGTAATTGTCCTGGGGGGTAGTTGTCCTGGGGGTAGTTGTCCTAGGGGGTAGTTGTCCTGGGGGGTAGTTGTCCTAGGGGGGTAGTCGTCCAGGGGGTGGTTTTCCGGGGGGTGGTTGTCCGGGGGGTAATTGTCCAGGGGGTAGTTGTCCGGATACGTGCAGTGAGAACTCAATAAAGATGTATTTGCCCAGCATTCTAATTTTCTGTAATTTTTAAATGAGTAAACTCTCTTCTATCAGGTCTATGTTACTAAGAATTTCGAAGCACAGATCAGTGTAAAAGTAGTATTTTTGACGGCCTCTTTCGTGTTTGTTGGGGTTTATCATATTAATTATTTATCTCTTTGAAACCCTGTCTGCTGGTCTCATTTGATTTCCCATTACCTTAAAAAAGGAAATAAGCTGTTGCATCGGATACTTTGACATTTTAATGAATTAAATGTGATTGGCAAAGTGTGCATACTTGTAAGAAAGTATACTAATATTTCGAATTTTTAAACCTCCTTTCCTAGCTTTGTACATATCTCGATAGGCAGAGTGCTTCGATGGACTCCAAATCTTGAATACCCTTTTTTCAAAAATACTGATCTATGGGAATTTTTCTTTCCGTTGATGCCCATAATTACAGGAGTTGATTACTATAGGGTTTGGCATTATATCTCTTATTTCAGTAGGTTAGCATTCTTTTCTGATGAGTGCTTTTATCAATCGTTTCTAAGCTGATAATCTCCTTTTTAAAAATCAGACCTAAGCTAGAAAAAAAAGTCTAACGACTTATGTTGGCTTTAAGGTGCAGGGTCTTCAATGTGGCAAATCGCCCAGCGAGAATACATTGAATCCGGAGCTGACCCGGGTCAAACTCTCAGGTTAATTCCGCATTAAATTTTGTGCCCATTGTGATTGGGTTAACTCTGTAGACAACTTCATGTTCTCAACCCTGTGTCTTTACAAGAAATCATGTTTACATGAAAATGAACCCAATAAAATTTTGCACGAAAATTTCTGGACAATGGTGTTGATCGGTGTGTGACACTTTAAAACATTATACCAAGTATCATTGAAAGGCATATAAGTTGTTCTTTCAAAATAATGACGTCAATGTCAATGCCTGTGCAGATGTAATTTCTTCACATTAATTTTCTGAATTTGAGTTACCTTTAAAAAAAAACAAAAAAAAACACCCAATATACCCTCCGTGCACCATGAGTTCACATCATAGATCCCAGTGGAACAATGTGCCATAAGACCAGTTGGGGCATTATTTTTGTTATTTGCTTCCATAGCAGTCACATTTGTCCGAAACGTCCCATTATTGGTATTTGATTTGATTTATTTTTCTTCTGCATTCATATAAGTAAAACATTTTTCGGTAACATATATAAAATAAAATACAAAAGTACTTTTTGACAATAAATCATAAATAGCAAGTATATGTAACAATCATTTTTCAAAAACAAGCACGAAAATTGTCAAATTATTGTAATTCATCAAATATAAAGTCATTTGCGGAAGAAGGACTACCATTATAAGCAATTTGCTTGAGAATATGGCAGCCCCAGACAAATATTATGAAATAGCTAAAACATGTTTAAATAAGCAGAATGGATAAATAATTGAAATCCTAAATTAAAAGCATATTAATGATGATGTTGATGATGGAATGATGATGGTGATGATGATGATGATGATGATGATGAAGAGTTGACACAGAAATTTTACCTTGTATATTCAGATAGTAACATCGTTTTAACTTTGGCTTTAAATGAGTAAAGGGAACAACAGGATTTAATGAATTCTGGGAGAGAATTCCATAGGTCTGGACCATGGTGTCTTATTGATCTATGGGCAATCAGTAACTTTGGGTTGACTAGATGAAAATTGGAGGAATTGCGAGTAGGGTAGAAGTGAATAGTGTTATTCAAATTATAAAAGTTTTGAAATGAAAGAGGGAGCAAGTCATTTAGATACTTAAATATGAACAGTTATATGACATATATGTTCATTCCAATTTAAATTTTCATCGATAATGACACCCCAAAATTTTGTTTGTCTCTTTCTTTCTAGAGGTACATTATCTATAAGTATGTTGTAAGGAAAATCAATGACATGAGAATTTACGTGCTTGAAATACATGAAATTGGTTTTATCTAAATTAAGGGACAATTTATTGCACTTAAACCACAAAGATAACTTTGGTAACTCATTATTAAGTGTATTTACAAGGGTATTTAAGTTACGATGTGAACAGAAAATGTTTGTGTCATCTGCAAATAATATGAAAGATAAAATAGGAGTTGTATAAGTTAAATCATTAATATATAGTAGAAAGAGTAAAGGGCCTAGTATTGACCCTTGTGGAACACCGCATTGGATTGGTAGGAAATCTGAAGAAACATCATTATACATTACATATTGTTTTCTATTAGATAAATAGCTCTCAAACCAGGAGAGGGCAACTCCACGAATTCCATAAGAGTGTAGTTTTTAAAGTAAAATATGGTGGTCAAGCGTATCAAAGGCTTTAGATAAGTCCATGAATACTCCTATTACATGTTCTTTATTGGCCATGGCATTCGTTATTTTATCATATAATTGTACTAAAGCTAGGTCGGTTGAATGTCTTTTTCTGAAACCATATTGATTTGTATTTAGGAAATGAAATGTATCTAAAAAGTTATACAGCCTTTTGTAAATAATCTTTTCTAGGATTTTAGATATGCTGGGAAGATTGGAAATAGGCCTGTAATTACTTATTTCGTGAGGGTTGTCTTTTTTAAAAACGGGATTTACCTTTGCAATTTTAGAGACTCAGGACATTTCCCGGTGTTAATAGATAGATTAAAAATGTGAGTTAGAGGAGAAACAAGAAAATGTATGATTTGTTTAAGGAGAAAAGCACTGATTCTATCGTGACCTTGTGATTTACTTGACTTAAGATTTTTTGTTATTTCGATTATTTCATTAGGATTTATGGGATTAAAAAACAGTGAAGAAGTTGTAGGTTCAGGAAGAAATTTAGTAAAATTTTCGTTCGGTTTATTGAGTTTATTTGCTAAATTAGGTCCTATATTTACAAAAAAGGAATTAAAGGTATGAGCTATATCTTCAGACTGTATCACTGTATTATCCATTGTAAAATTATTAGTAGGTAATTTTTTTGTTTTCTTGCCAATCAGATCATTTATAATGGTTAGAGGAAGAGCGTTGAAGATTTATAGGGTAAAACTAATAGTAAATTGGTTGTTGCAAAACGTTTCCTATGGCTGCATTCTGGTCTTGTACATCTCGTTGTAGTAAGGCATTGATGTCTCCACCACCTCTCTGACGTCATCAGGAAGATCATCCAGAGATGGCACCGGAGGAGGCGGAAGGAAGTGAGAGGTATGGAAGGCGTTGTGGCAGAAGAGACGAATGAACTCGAAATCCTTGACAGGCATGAAAGCACACTTCCAGACATCTGTGATATCTGGGCTCCCATCCCAAGCTAGAAGACTGTCGTTGTAAGGTATCCCGACTGCCTTGCAGTATTTGGATAGCATCCCAGCCGGATTAGCTAACAAATCATCACTCTCCATGACAACCGGAGTAGGATCACGGTTTTCCCGGACGTGGACCCAAAGATCGTGAAGCTCCTTGTACAGCAGATCGGTTAGATTATACTTCTCCGGCACATCGCACCTCAGGTCGAAATCTTGCAGACTTTTTGTGATCTTCTTCCCCGTTCCATCTCCAACATCTTTCAGAACGGCATAGATTATTTTCTTCCAGGAGCTGTACACTTTGGCTGGATGACGAAGAAGAAATGAGTGCTTGTAGTTGCTGGATTTGTCTGGGAGGAACCGGAAGTGCTTGCTATCCATAGATTGTGAGACACCCTTGTAGAAGATGACCTTTTTGTTTGGCTCCGGGTTATCAAGCATCGCCTTGACCTTAAGATACCTGTTTAAACCATATAATCACAATATTATTATTCTAAGCATGTTGTACTAATGTTTCATAATTCAACGAATGTTTGAATTATACTCAATAACGGATTTTATAATATTTGTTACCAACCTGGGATATAATCATTTAAATATCACCCCAAAAATTATGATTACAAGACATCATAATAATTGCCCAATGTTTTACAAGGTAGAAGGTTCATTATATTGGAAGACTGAAAGTGAAAACAAAAGAAAATATTTACTGCAGGAAAACCACATTAAACCATCGAATGACAAGATAATTAACCAAGCATTTTGTCAATAACGAAACCATTGTGGCAATATTTTTGTTTTTGAGCGTCTGGTAAATGCGCCAAGAAAGAAAAACAAACAAACAAACAAACAAAACAAAACAAAACAAACAAAAACAAAACAACCACGAATAGATTTTTTCACCAACTCTACTATTATTATCATTTTGTTGTTGAGAATTTCATACTTAGCAATTCAGATTCAATTCATGGAAAGGCCTTATTCACATGATATTCAATTATCACCTAAAAATGTTATGACCACACTTTAAATGTGCTAGGTGAAATTTTACCAAAAATGGGGTAAAAATGGAAATTTTACCTAATACGGGGTCAATTTACCCAATATTGGGTAAGATTTATCCCCCCCCCCAAACAAACATGCATGTTCCCCTTTTACCAAAATATTGAGTAAAATTTTACCCAATTTGTTTTAGAGTATACCTCTAAAACTTGCATGTTTGTATGGCAATTAGAAAAAACAACCATGCAATTAAAGACAGTGGATTAGCAACATGGGTCACGGAGGTACGTGCCCCCCCCCCCTCAGTCGAATGGTGAGAAATGGGGGGGGGGGGGAGAAAGGGAGAGGGAGAAGAACGAGAAAATAATTCTGTTTGAACCCCCTCAAATACCCTACTTTTAATAAGTCGGTGGCCTTGTCGATTCCCATTTCATTCATCGAGTAAAACCGTTACCACCCCCACCATGATGTCAGTGCCCCCTCTATGGCTAGACCGCATGCTTAGCCACTAAAGACAGTACATAACACTGCAATTAAAACTTTTTGCAGTTCTATTGAGTAGATAAGTGCAAATTAAACATATTTACTCAACATTTCTTTTGTTGTAGGAGGACGTTGGACCCAGGGTATCAGCTTCTATTGGTATAGTGACTTTACATTTTTCACATCGTCTATATCCTTAAAAAAAAAACCCTATTCCTTCATTCATAATTTACAGTCCAGGGTGTCTTTAGTTTGTGATATACTTCATTCACTGCCATCATAAAATTGTAATAGACCTCGTAATTTCCACAGATAATTTGCAATTCACATAACGTGAGATATAGACCTAAACCTTGTGTTGTCCTATACGCACAATTTGGTCCTCAAAGCGGATGAATTGTTAGGGTCAGGGTTCTTCAGAGTTGGGGGTAGGGTTGGGTTTAGGCTACCTGGCCCAAGCATAACCCCTTACTGGCTCATAAAACGGAAATGATTATGATAGGCGGAGGACCAACTGTACGATGGCCCAATTAG
The DNA here is from genome assembly GCA_025618425.1 of Heliocidaris tuberculata. NCBI lineage: Eukaryota > Metazoa > Echinodermata > Echinoidea > Camarodonta > Echinometridae > Heliocidaris > Heliocidaris tuberculata. The sequence continues at coordinate 15,397,370 of CM046835.1, read as the reverse complement.
GTGTAATCCTTACTCCAAAGAATATTAGGATTCTTATCCCTTGAAACAAATACTATTTGTCATCGTTCTAGCATATGTGTACAGTTATTAATCATTGGGGGGGGGGGCGGGGCGGGGGGAGGGGCACGTCTCCCTAGGCAGAAGGAGCGGCTTTAGAAGGGGATCGTGTTCTTTCTCTCTCTCTCTCTCTCTCTCTCTCTCGCCCTTGCCGTCTATCCCTTTACTCCTCTTTCACTTTTTTCGATAGGCGAGCGACTCGTACCCTTTGCCCCTGCCACTGAGGCCTTACATCGAACATATTTAGTAGCACAATTGCAAACATATACCACGGATTGTATGCATCTGAAATTACTAGACCCTTATAACTTCTTCACTATTCCCTCATTACACTCACTTGAGCATGTCGAGTTTGATTCGGTCACCGCTACAGTCCTCCTCACAAATGATCTCCGCTGCCTTTCGCCAGTCATCATCATCCAGGTTATCGGCATCATGATCGACCACCTTACCGATGACCTTTAGATTCAATTCGGCTTCGAAAGCAAAGTAATACGTGTCGAAGAAGATGTCGATGTCGGGAACGAAGCTCATGCATTTGCAAAAGACCGATGAGATTGATCGAGGCGTACACCACATCATAACACGTGCCTGGTCTATGCCAGACGAATCCTTTGAAGCCGCCATGATGGTAGTCGGTTTGAAGCTTGTAGTATATTTAGTACTCTGATCTCGAGGTAATCACATCATGGATGTGACGTGATTAAAGGCGTACGCATCACAGAGAATTTACCTGTTGCATGCATCCTCTAAAATTTGAAGTGTGTGTTTTCATTGGATTGGTCTATTTGCTCATGATCAATATTGGACTTTAAAGTTGAGAATACGCTTGATATTGTACTTGAAATTCACTTCATTGTTAAGATGCTCAGCACAAGAAGTCACGTACGATCGTCTCTTTTCGGCTCTTTCTTCCAAACAATTCTTCTCTTTTCATGTTAGTTTTTGTGGTAGTTCTATCTACTCTACCCCCCCCCCCCCCCCCCCCCCCCCCCCCCCCCCCCGTCTGTATGTATTTTCCCTGTCTGGCCCCATCACTGTGTTGCTTGTTAGAGGGTTTTTTTTTTCGGAAGGCGGCCCCACCCCTTTACAGATTCCTGGATCCGCCCTAGATACACTGTCCTATCTTTACCAGGGGGCTTTATCTTTATTAAGTCGAAAATAATTGTTTACTTTTCGCTCAAACATCATCTGGAAGTATACGTGAAAATATATAATGCAATATAATATCTTTCTTATGTTTACATGAATTCCGAAGATGAAAATTGATATCAATATTCATCTTTAAAAATCTGTACATCACAAATAAGACAAACCCAACAGAAATTTTATCATGATCTTGCTTTGTTACTAATATAATTTTCGATATCTCGATGATTTATCCCTCAAGCCAGTTAATAGGAAATGCTGCAATCAGCCATGAGGAACAAATTTGAAATTTCGGATGTGATAATACTTATTTCTTTTCTCTCTATTCCTTCATTGTCATACAGAATATAGAACTCATGTGGTGACATTTCAAAATTGTTCACACTAATATTGACTTTTCATTTCATGTAAAAAGGGGAATGCAGATATCTTTGATTTGATATGTTTTGATTTATTATTTAAACACGGTAAAAGCCCAATTCAGCTACTTGGCTGATTTACAGTGGGGCCGTGTAACAATAAAATACAACGAATTATGAAATATAAACACAATAATAATATGCACGAAAAATATGAGAAAGATAATATATAAATCACAGAAATCATAGAAATTAAGATAAAGCTTAGAAAAATATTGCAAATCATAGCAAAATGAACAAGTTCAGTAAGATAAGGTGTAAAAAATGAAATCTGTAAACATATTTTAAGATACATAATATGAAATATGAAAAAAATTAAGAAATAGTAATATAAAAGGGCACAAAGTATATGATTAGATTATGTTAAAAACTATAGAAAAATATATCACGTATTTAATGTCTCGATAAAATTAGGCAAAGAAGAACTATTACAAAAACAAATTTAAAAGCAGAGTAAAAACTTAGAGGAATAAAATCTCAAACAAGGCATGTTTTAGGACTCTTAAAATTAGTTTTATATTAGTTTACCTTTCCATTCCACAACCATAAGTTGTAATATATTATTCCCGAGAAGAAAAGAAAAACAAAAATCATTTTGTTACTCGGTAAATTGTATGTTAAAGTATTATAAGAGGTTTATTTGTTGATAGAAAAATCTGCATTGTTTGACACCCCCCCCCCAAAAAAAAAAAAAAAAACATCATTTCAACTTTGTTTTGATATAATGAACATAAGATCAATTGAAAAGACTTGCCCTGTTCACGTAATTCTATATTAAGGAGAAGCATTATTCTCATATAATTATGCCAGCTTAGATTTAAAATTACATATTAGGGGCGCTCTGAATCTCCTCCAAAAGTAAGTTCCATATTTGTGCACCTCTACATAATAAATGTGCGTTTGCCCAATTCAGTTTTCGGACGATTAACATCAACACAAAGCCTACTCTGTCACGTACCATAGATATGTTTTCTGTGTGAAAATTTCCCACTTGGTTTGTCATAACCTATATCATTACAGCAATATCATACTTTCTTCTTTCGGCAAGCGATTCCCAATTCAAAAGATCTAGGTTATCTTTTCCTAATGAAAACCAATGTGTATTATTGATGAGGCAGGCACCTCGGTTTTGAATTCTTTGAAGTGTGTCTAACAATGTTTTCCCACAATTTCCCCAAACAGCATCACAATAAAATAAGTGGGACGGCACTAATGCATTGTATATACCATTTTCAATGTCTCTTTTAGTTATTAAAGCTCACAGACAGTCTCGGTAGCAAAAACATATTGGCAAGAAACTTATCTAACATAGTCACATACTATTCTCCTTTTATCATAAGACACATGTACGAGATTATTTAACATTCCATTCACGATTTCGAACAAATTTTAGTGTAAATATCTGTAAGAAACGCTTGGTAACGGCTTTTCACTGCCTCACGCGAAGACCATATCCACCCGAAGGTTCCCCGCACAATAAACCCAGCGCTTCGCACTATGTGTAGCGTATTCTATAACACACAGCAATCCCCATGTGCGTAATGTGTGTGGCCGTTGTTTGAACAAGGAGTTATCACAGAACTGGAGTTACAGCAGAAGCGAGCTTCTTTGAACCGGGTAATTGGATGCCGCGGCAATAAACTCAGTGGCCGGTATTCTGATAGCAGGTTTAATTTAACCCCAGACTAAAGTTAACCCTAGGTTAACTAAACTACACTTAGACCTCACCTCCAGTCTAAGTGTAGTTTAACTCTATTTGGTATTCTGATAGCCAGGTTTAGTTAACCCTAGGTTAAATGCCCCGCCCAGGTTTAATTACCATGGAGAATCTACTGCACATGCTCAGTAGAGCTCATTTGCTCATGAATATTCACAACGCGTGCGATGGGTAGAAGATCCGCGACTTGCAAGGCGCGCGTGGATTGCATTGTGCATTAATTTATTGTTGGATATAGTGGCAATCCGAAAATTTATGTATCGATATGTAGGCTACGTTCTTTTTAACTGTTACATGCTCTTTTTATTTTGTTTTGTTTTTTCCTGCATAACTTTTATAATTCTTTATAAATGCTGTGATTAGGTTTGATTCAATGAAACACATAACCTATTTCCTAATGAAAAACAGGGGAAGTGGCGGAATTGTACATTTTGTAGGTGTTTCTAGAAATTATTTTTAAAAAATAGATCTAGGATGGAATTTCTTTCTAATTGATTAAATATGCCTATTTTATTTATTTTTTCTTGGCTTTCAAACGGGGGGGGGGGGGGGGGGGGTGACAAGGGGTGACATACGCCGGTGCCGTTTATATCCTAGCTATTTGCCCTTTGCAGTATTTTTAAGTCCACACATCACACATTGCTTCGCCCCGGTACGCATTTTCACTACGCGCTGTACATGTAGCTGTACGTGTGTAACGCGCATCTGCGCAGCGCAAGCGCATTTTCGGTGGCTTATTTATTGTAGGCTATTTAATTTGCATACTAAATAACAACACAAGCTAACTAGCTAGCTAAGCCAAGGCTATAGATGACACTTTGACAGTCTACGAGTTTCAAATTTTTACTAGCAAGATCTACACTGTATTTTTAGATCATCTGGAGAATATAGATCTAAGTCAACGGATAATGCCTCAAAAAATTGGTGAGTAGAAACCCGTTTATCACTTCATGATAAATTCGAGCTAAAAAAAGTTAGGTCTAGACTCTAGATCTAGATCTAGATCTAACAAGTTAACGTTTACTTTGTGGGTCAACATGGTCAAATCTGTCAGCTGTTTTTATGCTAAATACTCAGCACAAAACATGGACGCATTTTTTTAACGCACAGGTTATTTTCAAACCAACTAAAAATGTGATCCATTACTAGCAGTTTGAAATGAATTTGGTATCACATGATAGGAAATTATATGCCCTTTTTGGGGGGTGCTAAGCTAAAGAGAAGTTAGGTCTAGACTACTTGTAAATCTACTTAGGCTAGATCTATGTTTAATCCCTTCATATTAAGACAAATTGAAAAGAAATAGATCTAGATCATGTACTCTAAGTCAAGACAAAGTTAACTTAGAATGAGTTAGATCTAGATCTAGAGATCTATGTTTGATGTGACATCTCGGGAAATTCTCGAGCTATAGATCTAGACTAGTATAGAGGTCTAGATCTAGAGTCTAGTATAAACTTGTCCATCACTAACTAGATCTAGAATTAGTTAGTACCGTATCTATTCTTAAATCTAACTAGATCTAGTCTAATTTAACAAGTTAGACCTAACTAGTAACTTAACTTAGACATAGGACCCAACTTTTAACGTTAGATCTAAGTTCTAACGTTAACTGTTAGTCTACATGTATCTAAGATTGCTTTTTCGGTCTAGTCTACTGGACAGGTCTACCGACACTCAGTCTTACTCTTAGACCTAACGTAACTTAAAACATCACTGGGAAATCGATCAAACGTTAGATCTACTCGTTAGATCTACGGTAACGTTTGAAGTAGAGACTAGGCTGATAGTTAACTGTTAGTAGATCTACTAGATCTAGATCTAGACTAGGTCTAACGTTAACAGTGAGATCTAACTTTAGTTAGAATCTAGATAGAAATCTACTAAAAGAAACAAACAAAAACTCTAATCTAAGTAGTAAAGTACGGTAGACTCTATTTAACGTTACTCGCTACACACACACAGTCACACGCATAAAAAAAAAAAGCAAAATTAAAATTTGTTTAGGTCTAGTCTACTTTAGAATAATCTACTGTAGATCTAGATCTAGATCTAATCTATGTATCTGTTTTCCAATATTTTGTTATACTGCCTCCTTTTTGAAGATCTGGACTCAAATGCAGGCAACTTCGCTGCAAAAAATAAAAGTAATTTAGGATCCAACGTTAGACTATGTCCTGTAAACGACCTTTTCGTGCCAGGTCTGCGAGAATTTCGTTTCGCTACACTAACCGAGATCACCGGTACTACAGCCTAAGCTAAGGCTATGGCTATGCCTACACTGGCTACATCGTCTACAGCGTTCTGGCTACGCGACACAGTTAAACCCGACTTAAACTACCCCCTGCGCGAGTCTAAATTTCGAGGGAGTTATTACCACACTTAGACTGAGGTTAAACTAAACCTCGCTATCGGAATACCAAATTTTAGCCTGGGGTTAAATATGGCGACTTAGACCAAGGTTATTACCACACTTAGACTGGGGTTAAGTTAAACTCGGCTATCAGAATACGGGCCAGTGGGTGTACGTGTTCTTCCGTGATTTACGACAGCTGTGTACCTGGGTCTCGTGCCGAGGCTGGATCTGCGCATGCGCATCTTCGGCCGATCGAGTAAGATGACGTCATCTTGCTTTTTATAAAAATCGCAAACCCAGGCCCAGGGTACTACATACGAGGATAATTTCGCTTTAGACGAGGAATTACTGTTCTCGTCCGAAATCGACGAATTGGGATTACAACTAGATGAACGGGAAATTGAAAAGAGTGGGGAGATAATTTCTTAGCTCTAGATATCTTCGAAAAGAAGAGTAGACAACAGTACCTCCTCCTTGATGTAGCTCTGCCGGACTGGATGGTTCTTTCAGCGGAGCTGCCCCGCTCCGCCAGTCCTGCCGGTGCGGTGGAGTGGCTGCGCGGCGCGAGGTCCGTGTGAAAGCTGCAGCTGCCATTTGTTACTCTGTTCTCAGATCTCTATTCACATTTTGTAGTTTAACCAATGAGCTATAATTATACATGGGGCTCCCCCCAAAAATAATCTGTAACTTGTCATGCTGGGGGTAGGGGCAAATCTGGCAAACTTGTTAATAACACACTTTTGTAGAGCTACCGGTACCGTACATGATTTATACTAGATCTAAGTGATTAATGATAGATACTAGCGGGACCCGTGGAAATCCACGGGTTCACTTTTTACATTGCACATTCAACATTTTCACAATTGATGTGTACATTCTTATGAGTTTTTTTATTTATTTTTTTGTTAATGAAATTATCACTAAATTGCTCTAAATGTAAACGAAAATGGTTATGAAGAGTAATTTTGTAGGTAATTTTTTTTTGTCTTTAATTTCGAGTCCGTCCACATTCACATACAAAGACGATACACAGACATTTATAACTGCACAAACATGACTTTTTAAATTTTTTTTATATAGTTACAAATTTTGTAATAGGATTTCAGAGAGGGGGGGGGGGAGGCGGGATACTAGCTAGCTGGAGCATCACTAGGTGTTACCCCCCCCCCCCCCTTGATTCTTTTTTTTTTTTTTGCTTGCTTGCTTGCTTGTTTTTAGATATATTTTATTTTTCATTTTGCTTCTTGGGGAATTTTCAGTCAGAGTGAATTTGATAACGGTATCCCCATTCAGAATGTTCTACTAGTGACGTCACTGAATACAAACCAAGAGGCCAAGTGAATTTGTTTATCTTATTCAGATTTCTTGATAAAGAGGAGGGGTTCCATGTTATCTAAAATTTTATATTTTTCCTGAATTAGTCGGCATAGACAAGACTATATAGACTAAATTTCAACATTTTCTCTTAAATTAAAAAATTTGTCTTAATTTCATAACATTTAGGCTGACATATAGGCCTACTGCAGACACTAAAAATAACACAATATTTATGATTTTCTGCATATTCTCAGACTCTTCTGTAACTTAATTTTGAAACATCAAGGGGTCTACAAACAGATATGGAATCTAATGTTAGATGGGGGGGGGGGGGGAAGGTAGAGGACAGGAAACTAGGGATAAATTTCATTTCGGTTGACCTACTAATACTCGCCTATATATTAATCTAGCAAATCCACCTCCAACTGACATCAACAAAGAATACGCCACCAAGTTTAAAAACAACTAGATCTAAAGAAAAGTGCCATGCCATGCATCATTATCCATGACACTGGCATTATTATTGACTTGGTGAGTCAGTCAGCGTTACTCGGTCACAGTCACAGTCGCAGAGACAGACTCTCACTCTCACTGTCAGACGTGAGAGACATCTACTTTGTCATGATTCATTTCAATAATTGGTAAAAAGTAGTAAGGTGCAACAGGGAAACAGCAAAATTTTCTAAGCAAACCATAAAAAATAAGTACGTAAAAGACAACATACACAGAAAAGCACAAGTGGGCCGAATGAATCCCACTAAGCAAACGACAAAAGTATTAGCAGACGAGAGTCGACTACGTGTGAACGACCTTTTCATTCGTGTATTTCCTATATGTTGACACTCGTTGACACTCTAATGACAAGGTGGGTCTTGATCAAAAAGACTTGCTCTTTCCGAAGAGATATTTTTCGAACGTCGCAGAGTTTCGGAACATATTATTACATAAATTTGAAATTAATATCTAAAATATTAATATTTACAGAAAATACGTCATAACTCATCCATTTCTGGACCAATTTTGACGAAATAAGCTTCGGTGAACTTAGAATTTTGCGGAGCTCAAGACATAAGCTACTGCACAGCTATTTAGAACAACAAACTCTACTGCGCATGGGTGAACCGATTGTTAGTTCACATTCACTGAAAAAATTATTCCCCCACTGAGGTTGAGAGTCGGCATCGAACCCGGGTCTTCAAAGACTGAGGCAGCTGTCGCCGTGGGGCAAGATCGAGCGATAAGAGCGGAGCGGTACTTTGATTTCGGGTCTTATCTCTTGCGTTGCGTAACACCTTCGGTCGTAAAAAATTCTGTTGTGACTCCAGTTCTGTGATAACTCCTTGGTTTGAATTTACATCCCCTCTTTTTTGGGCCAGGGATTTTTATTACTTTTCACCTCTCATTCGATAAATATTTCACTTGAGGAGGAAAAAACTTCACAGCATCTTATTTATGTTAGTACCCTGCTATTTATTAAGTAAAATCAAAGAAATCTCACGAAAAGTTTTTGAGAGCTTCCCAAAACTATCTTCTACCTTTAAACCTTTTATGCATTTGAGCATATATGTAATCCTGAATTCGTTTTCTTTTGCAAGTTCCTGATATGTTCACCCCAAGTAAGGTTTTCATCAATTATCACTCTAAGATGTTTGGATGTTTTTACTCTTTTCAATGGAATTCCAGATATATTAACGTTAATATTTACATTATGAATTCTGTTTAATCGTTGCCTTGTACCGCTCAAGATGTATTCCGTTGTGTTTACATTAATTTATTTGTAACCAGCAATCTAGTAATATATTCCAGGTCTTCTTTAAGTTCTTGCATTAAAATAAAAATATCATTGCCAGAAAGGCATAGCATTGTATCGTCAGCTTACATACTGAATTACAAAAATGGAATCCTTTGGCTAAAATAATTGTAATAAAATACAAAAGGAGGGGGCCAATGATTTCAACGTCGTCTTGTGTAAACTTTCCAGTCCTGTTTAAGGGCTCTGGTCAGTCATTTGTCGACAGAGGTTGATAAATTTCTGATTTGCCGGCCGACAAAAAAATTTAAATGTTTAAAATGGGGACGGATGGGGGGGGGGGGGGGGTTACTTCCCTACACCCCTCCTCTAGCAACTGCCACGTGTATTGTACATAGTGAATGGACCGACTTCCTCGTCCTACATAATTCAGCATTGGTGTTGTATAGGTATGTTCATCTAAGTGTGAAGTGAGACAGAGACGTCTAACATAAGAATAGATAAAATGCTTATTTCCTTATTTCATCAAATTTTATTCGTATATTTCATTATACATGAAGAAATGAGCAACTGAAAGGTAGATTCATGGTATATGCATACAAACAATATACATTCATGATCATGATCCCTGTACTGGGTTTAATAGAGAATATTGCTCAATGATAAAGAAAAGAGGGAGAGAGAGAGAGAAGGAGGGAGAGGGAGAAAGGAAGGAAGAGAACGATGTGAAATCCTAGGCCCCTGACAATGCAATACGTTCAAATAAATATATGTATGTACAAGAAGTTGAACGTAATAATAAATACAGCATTTTTAATGTGCCATCGATCTAGTACACTATCCTGAAGAAGAAGAAAAAATAATAATATTCAGGGTTGCGTAAGTCGTATTACATCAAAAATAAAATCTGAATTTTGGTCTTTATGCAAAAAATAAATGGCATGCGGAGGTATTACATATATAATAATATTATTATTTCGCTAAACGGTGATGTCAAAATACCTGCCGAAAGCATTTTTTTTTTTGCCTTCGTGTCTACAATAGACAAAGATGGATCGTAATATGATATAATTTTCATCGATTTTATGCATTCAAAGACTTATGTAATATATATTAGGACAGATAATAAGATAAGATTTATTGACTCTATCGACCCCCTCTCGGCGCATTGGAGTACAAACAAAGAACCATATTTACAATTATACAAGTTTGAATGTATAGTAGCTAAAATATTGTATAAAAACATTTTCACAAGACTAGCCGTTCTGGCTGTTTGACTAATCTACCACTACGAGTACATACAGTTCTATCTCTCTGACTTCTGTACAATGGCATTCTTCACTCTTCTCTCTTGTGTCTGAGCAAATAGCATAATAATAGTTCTGGCAAATTTTGCTATTTTCTTAAGCTGGCAAGTATTAGCAGAATAATTTGGATATTTGTAACCCACTTGGTCTACTTTTATATATTTTTGTTGATAAATACAGGCGCCTTTCCCTCTGAAAAAAGGGACATTCGAAGATGTAGTGAAAATCATCTCCTAAAATTGAAGATATGCAGAGTGAACACTTAATTTATAACAAACTTGCATATACCCTTTTGTACCGGTAATGCATGCGACCTACAACGGAATTTGCCGAGAGTAATAATATCTCTTTTGCCTAGGACAAAAAAAATTATCTTTCAATCTTAAGGTCACTTTTAAACATTATGCAATTTGTACAGATATACGGTTAGACCACATTGATGATTTCCATTCTTGTTGAAACATGTCAGAGAGTCTCAGTTTTATTGAGAACTATAACCACTACCTTGATAATATTATACTTGTAACAATGGTAGCAATAATACAGAGAACAACTTTGTAAATATTCAGTTAATGTTGATAATAATACTTGTATACATAAATCGAACATATTCGTGGAAACTTTATGCTGAGTTATTGAAATTGATATCCCGGACTTTGGTAACTATGGCACTGAAAAGCTGTTGAAATTTAATTCCTAAACCTTATGATTAATGCATAAGACAATGAATCTTTTGATGCCAATGTTGTGACATATTAATGGTTCTGTAGCAGTATACATACATTTAAACCGGTTTCAGGCCATGCAGGAGATTCATGAGACCGAAGGCTCACTTGAGTTCGGCCTTGCGAACATTTTGATCATATTTGGGGGTCGATAATATGTCCCCTTAAACTTTCGATCTCGAGAACATTTTTTAAAAAAGTTTTAGTCTCGTGACTTTTCTTGTTAACTTTTCTTGTTAAAGTGTACCAATCACCTGAAAAAATAATTTGGGTACAGCTAGAAAGTATAAAATCAACCTCAAAGAACTTTGTCTGGTATTCTATAGGTCAACAGTTAATGAGGATGAAGGAAATAAAGGATAACATGAAAATGCTCGCGCGGAACCGAACTCCGAGTTTGGTTCTGCGCGAGCCTTTATCTTGGCGAGCGCGTACGGGTGCGTCGAGTAGTCTACTCACAAGACGCTTTTATGCTTATAGAGAGTGTAATTAAAATTGCAATATCTCTTTATAGAATTAATATTTGAAGCCCATATTTTAAAGGGTGATATAACGACATGAAACCTCTAACATACAAAGCAAAATTATTTTTGGTGATTGGTACCCTTTAACTGTCAGACAAGCGGGATGTCCTCATTTTCAAGGAATGAGTCGTCCGGACAAAATAAAGGATCTTTCCAAACGCTATTTTATTTCCATCTAGAGTGTCCACTGTTGATTTGAATCACGATAAACAATAATCACTACAGGTCATGGATATCTCTTTCTACAGAGGGATTTCTAGTTTTATTTTCTTTTCTTTAAGAAATCAAAGCTTTCAAAGATGATAATTTGTTTTATTTCTAACAGGAATTATAACCTTCCAAGAAACTGGTCTAGAAACACACTTGCTTTAAACGTGTTTTGAAAAGATATTGTATTGAAATGTAGACGTCTCTCATTAGACGAATATCATCGACCGATGATATCAAAATGTGGTTAAAAGTTCAAACCACAAAATTCTTCTTTTCGCTCTTCATATAATTCAAAATTTCATCTCTAGTTTGTCTCCTCTAAAGGGTGCAGGCCAGTTGAACAAAGGTCAGTCGAAGATAATGCCCAATACAACAAGAAATTCGGTTTGTGAATCTTCCAACTTGTTGTCAGAAGGTCCACTAGATCACAACCCTTTGTATTGTGATGAGTGTTCGGTCTCATAAACCTCAGGTCCTTCAAATAAACCAGGGGCGTCGCTAGAGGGGTTTGTGACACCCCTCCGCCTCATTCAAAATGATCTAGCATAGCCCCTTGAACAATGAGACCAGTTATGGTCCATCTCGAGTGGATCTTTGGATTTCTGATCCTTTGATCAACTGGGATTTCCCCTCTCTTGGTATACCTTAAGAGATAACATTTTGCTGTTCATAATCATACGTTGTCAGATATCGAAGAAAAGTCTCTTTGCAGAGCTTCACTGGAAGGACGAAATGAATATGACCACGATCATTTTCATCTCGAATTCCTTTTCATAGTCAACAAGAAGGTCAACCGGAGACGATAGCACCGAAGAGGGCAATAAGACAATGGATGTATATCAAAGGGTACCAATCACCCAAAATAATTTTGCTCTTTAAGTTAGAGGTTTCATGTCGTTATATTATATTTAAAATATGGGCTTCAAATATTAATTCTATAAAGAGATATTGCAAATTTAATTACACCCTCTATAAGCGTAAGAGCGACTAGTGAGTATCTATAATACGTCTATGTTACGTCTATGGAGTAGACTACTCGACGCACCCGTACGCGCTCGCCAAAATAAAGGATCGCGCGGAACCAAACTCGGAGTTCGGTTCCGCGCCAGCATTTTCATGTTATCCTTTATTTCCTTCATACTCATTAACTGTTGACCTATAGAATACCAGACAAAGTTCTCTGAGGTTGATTTTATACTTTCTAGCTGTATACAAATTATTTTTTCAGGTGATTTGTACACTTCACGACTTTTAGTCATGATTAAATATCATTGATTAAATTCTTATTTTTCTACACATTATTCATACCAGATTCATACCCTGTCTACAGAACATTAAGTATAATCTTATACAGCTATGGCATATGTCTAGTACATCTCATGGTAAATAAGGCATAGATTTCTCCACCATCACTCTGACGTCATAGGGAAGATCATCCAGAGATGGCACCCGAGGAGGAAGTAGGAAGTGAGAGGTATGGAAGGCATTATGACAGAAGACGTGAATGAATTCGAAATCTTTGACAGGCATGAACGCACACTTCCACATAATAATATCCGTAAAATCTGGGCTCCCATTCCATGCCAAAAAACTGTTGTTGTACGGTATCCCGAATGCCTTGCAGTATTGGATAGCATCCCAGCCGTGTCAGCTAACAAATCATCACTCTCTATGACAACTGGGGAAGAATCAAGATTTTCCAGGACGTGCACCATAGATCATGCAGCTCTTTGTACAACCGATCGGACAGATTGTATTTATCTGGCATATCAGTTCTCGTGTCGAAATCCTCTATACTTGTCATTTTTTTGTCCAGTTCCATCTCCAACATCTTTATGGATAGCATAGATGACTTTCTTCCAGGAGCTAAAGACATTGTCAGGATATCGAAATATACCCTCCTTGCACCATGAGTTTACGTTCATTTATCATAGATCTCAGTTGAATAATATGCCATAAGACCAGTTGAGGCATTATTTTTTTAATTTGCTTCCATCACAGTCACATTTGTCCGAAACGTCCCATTATTGGTATGGTTATAGAGGAAGAACGTTGAAGATTGTGTTCAGTGTTATAGGTTAAGCTTTCATCGAACCAATGGAACAAATGATTTATATAATAAAGGGTAAAACTAATAGTAAATTGGTTGTTGCAAAACGTTTCCTATGGTTGCATTCTGGTCTTATACATCACGTTGTAGTACGGCATTGATGTCTCCACCACCTCTCTAACGTCATCAGGAAGATCATCCAGAGATGGCACCGGAGGAGGCGGAAGGAAGTGAGAGGTATGGAAGGCGTTGTGACAGAAGAGACGAATGAACTCGAAATCCTTGACAGGCATGAAAGCACACTTCCAGACATCTGTGATATCTGGGCTCCCATCCCAAGCTAGAAGACTGTCGTTGTAAGGTATCCCGACTGCCTTGCAGTATTTGGATAGCATCCCAGCCGGATTAGCTAACAAATCATCACTCTCCATGACAACCGGAGTAGGATCAAGGTTTTCCCGGACGTGGACCCAAAGATCGTGAAGCTCCTTGTACAGCAGATCGGTTAGATTATACTTCTCCGGCACATCGCACCTCAGGTCGAAATCTTGCAGACTTTTTGTGATCTTCTTCCCCGTTCCATCCCCAACATCTTTCAGAACGGCATAGATTATTTTCTTCCAGGAGCTGTACACTTTGGCTGGATGACGAAGAAGAAATGAGTGCTTGTAGTTGCTGGATTTGTCTGGGAGGAACCGGAAGTGCTTGCTATCCATAGATTGTGAGACACCCTTGTAGAAGATGACCTTTTTGTTTGGTTCCGGGTTATCAAGCATTGACTTTATCACAGGATACCTGTAAAATTAATGAGCATTAATCATTTGTACATGGAAAGGATAATTTTTTGTAGAAGTTATTCACTGACTTGTGTTGTCATAAATAATCACATATTTTGCTTAAAGACCACTTAATATAGCTTGGATCCTCCCCTTTCATTTGATGTCACTCATTATGATACATACTTCACGCATGAGTGAATAAAGACAATATGAAGCAGGGCCTGCACGAGGGATAATTAAGTATTTGGAGTTCATACATAGTCCAGTAATGGTGCATAAATAGAACATGCACTAATTGTTATAGTAAATAGACCCCTACATCTATAACTGTTATTGTGTACTAGGCGCATGCAAAATTCAAAGTTATAGTGCACGATCGTGCACTATAACAACATTTTTGCACGTCATGTGATGTGAATCTAACCAATCACAGCGCGTATTATACATACACTATTTACTACATATTTATTATTTCTTTGATTTATTTTTCTTTTATTTTTCTATTTTTCAAAAATCTATATTTCGATCAAAAATAGAAGTTCTGCTCGGAGATGAAGTAGTATAAATGAAGAAACTCCTTAGACAAGTTGAAAATAACGAATTTTCGCCCTTAGGGGCTTAATCAAGTATGATTTATTTTGAATGAAACATAATAATTTAATTCAAAACAAAGATGTGTCAAATATCCACATATGCATCCATAAAGTACTTTAGTACGCTAGAGTGCAAGAAATATATGTCACAAAGAATGAGAAAGAGAATGAATTCTTTGTGACGTAATTTCTTGCGCTCTAGAGTACTTTATGGAAGCGTATGTGGATTTTGTTTCGGATAGAATTATGTTTCATTCAAAATATGTCATACTTGATATAGCCCCAAGGGTGAAAATTCGTAATTTTGAACTTTTCTACGGAGTTTTTTCATTTATTATATGATATATATATATATATATATATATATATATATATATATATAATTGTAAGGAAATAACATATACAACAGCTTTGGCAACTCTCGTGGAAATAATTATAATTGTGAGAAATGAAAATGAGAGAATAATGGTTGCGTAGCTTAAATCAAAGTTCCCCAGAGCTGTCCTCCCTTTTCAACCTTTGCAAAAATTCAAAAAGGGAGGACAGCTCTGGGGAACTTTGATTTAAGCTACGCAACCATTATTCTCTCATTTTCATTTCTCACAATTATATATATATATATATATATATATAGATGCGAAGATACCTAACTTCAACATTTCGACGGCGTCTCGGTAAATTATAAGTGTGAGGATGAGAGAGGAGACAGAGACGTGGGACGTAGCTGTACTTCAACTTTATTCAAGCTTTCGGCCTTTCCGGCCTTCTTCAGGATCTGAAGACAATACAATGCAAACATATCATACACACTCGTATAATTTTGTATATTTAACAAATACGTACAATTACATATTTATATAAGCATAATATGGTGATATGCATTAAATATTACAATTAACTTGTGTGAATGATAAAAACATGGTTCTAAAATATTGTACAGAAATGAAATGTAAAAGAG
This sequence comes from Heliocidaris tuberculata, assembly GCA_025618425.1. NCBI lineage: Eukaryota > Metazoa > Echinodermata > Echinoidea > Camarodonta > Echinometridae > Heliocidaris > Heliocidaris tuberculata. The sequence goes on along the minus strand of CM046835.1, from coordinate 15,381,459 downwards.
CTTACCTAAAGTGAGGTTTCGTTACGGCTTACTGATGTATATGTGTGGTATTTGGATGTGTGTGTGTGTAAAGGAGTGCGGTCAAGTGTGAATAAATTACTGACCTTGCATTGTATTGTCTTCAGATCCTGAAGAAGGCCGGGAAGGCCGAAAGCTTGAATAAAGTTGAAGTACAGCTACGTCCCACGGCTCTGTCTCCTCTCTCATCCTCACACTTATATATATATATATATATATATATATATATATATATATGATATATGATATATATAGATATATATATATATTATATATATAATATATATATATATATATATATATATATATATATTATATATATATATATATATATATATACACTCAACCAAAAAAAGTAAGTTCCCCCCTAGCATTTTGGGATATATCTCAAAAAGTATTTTACCGATTTTCATAATTCAAACGGGAATGGATAGGAAATTTTATTACTCATAACATGAATGGCATATCATTGCCACCAGATATCATTATTGGTGTGAAAAAATGCATTTTATGTCAAAATGCATGGGAAAAAAAGTTGCACTTAAGGTTATATGAAGCATATTGTGTACATTTCCTATCCAAGTTAGGAAATGACCTTTTTAAATTTTTATGTAATTCTCAGGAATTTCTTCAGGTACAATATGCTTCCCTATTAAACAGACGTTATGCATACTTTTTAAACAATAGGCCTTTTCAATATGAAAATGTTGGTCGAAGCCATGTGCTTTTTAATTCCAATTTGGGTTGATCACATTAATGTGCTTATGGTCATTTGGCATCATGCCGCGTCTGCAAATTTTTGAAAGAGGGAGAGCTACAGCTTTCCTTGAAGCTGGGGTTCCGGTTAAGGAGGTGGCCAGGAGACTAGGGGTTTCGCCCAATGCCATAAGGAAACTTGGAGCAAAGTTTCAGGAAACTGGAGAGGTCAAAGATCTGCCAAGAAGTGGCCGACCAAGGGTGACATCTGTCAGGCAAGATATGTCCATAATCAATAAGGCTGAAACTCGCAGGAAACTGACAGGTACGTGAAATTTACTTGTATTCTATGAAATTTATTAAATTGCATGAAAAGGAGTGACTTGTAATGCTGCTATATTTTTATGCTTCTACATTTTCAAGTATCCCTACATGCTTTTTCCCTTTTTTTCTTTCCAGCAAAACAGATAAAAAAGCGACTACATCGCCGACGAGGACAGAGGTCAGATGATATCAGTCTTCAGACCGTGAGGAATCGTCTCCATGAGGTGGGCCTCCGAGCTAGACGACCCAAGAAGAAAGTGAAGCTCACGGATCGCCATCGCCAGGAGCGCATCGCCTTTGCAAGACGTCATCGGAGATGGGGGAGGCGTCGCTGGGCCAATGTTCTCTTCAGTGACGAGTGCAGATTTTATCTGAGGAAGATTGACGGCAGAATGCGGGTTTGGAGAAGGGCATGGGAGGAGCTGAATCGTGACTGCATAGCTGATCTAGAGGGCCCTGAGGTTGGCAGTGTGATGATGTGGGGCGGCATCATCAGTCAAAGACAGAGTTAGTTCCAGTGGCAGGTCGATTGACGGCGCAGCGATACGTCGACGAGGTGTTGGAACCGCACGTCATTCCGTATGCAGCAGCTATGGGAGACGATTTCATCTTCATGGATGACAATGCTAGACCTCATCGCGCTCAAGTTGTAGATCAGTTTGTTGAGGGAAATGGCATCGAACGTATGGAGTGGCCTGCAAGATCCCCTGACTGTAATCCAATAGAGAATCTTTGGGATATCATTAAGCGGAAAGCGAGCAAGAAGGTGAAAGATGACACTTCACAGCAAGAATTTCAGCGCATCTTGCAGAGAGCATGGGCCAGCATTGAGCAGCGCCAAGTACAAACTTTAGTTAACAGTATGAGGAAGAGATGCCGGCTGGTCATTGAAGCGAATGGTGGACATATCAATTATTAAATACTTCACTGTATGCTCATGAAAAGAAAGAGATAGAGAAATATGCAATAAACCATGCTTAAAAGTTCAGAATCATGAGTGATTGTTTATTTGTGTAAAAGTCAATGCAAATCACTAAAGTGCAAATTTTTTTCCCATGCATTTTGACATAAAATGTATTTTTTCACACCAATAATGATATCTGGTGGCAATGATATGCCATTCATGTTATGAGTAATAAAAATCCCTATCCATTCCCGTTTGAATTATGAAAATCGATAAAACACTTTTTGAGATATATCCAAAAATGCTAGGGGGAACTTACTTTTTTGGTTGAGTGTATATATATTTAATTTAAGCTACGCAATCGTTATTCTCTCTTATTCTCTCACTTTCTTTCACATTACATGTACATTTACATGTACATAAGTATGTCAGTCACTTGCAGACACTCGCCTTAGCCATAGCTAACACACCTGTGACCTACATTCTCAAGTTAGCAAATCGCATTACTGTATCCTTGGACGGTCTTCATAATGTGAAAAGACAATCTGAATGTCACTTCTGGAAAGCAAGCGTCATTTTAAATTTAAAATAAAAAGTTACTCAGAATGTAATTTGTCCTGCAGCCATCTTAAAACCACTGCAATAATATTATTATATTGTACAAAAATTATGCAGAAGACTATATTTATTGTGGGTCTGTGTATGCAAACTACAAAAGAACACGTCATTTATGCAGTTTCCTCTCATTATCTATTTTTCAAGCATATCCATAATCCAAGAAAGTCCATTGTGCCACCACAATAATACTCACTTCTTGTAGACATCGATAAGCCTAAACTGTTTTTTTTTGGTGACAGAAATGTTTTTCATGATTATTTTGAGACATATATCCTTCTGTCTGTCGTACTGTTCATTTTTCTCTCCTTCTCCCAGCCCTTACATCTGCCTCTGTCTCTGCCCCCCCCTGTCTCTCCCACTCTCTCTTCTCTTTCCATTTCTGACTATACCCGTTAACCCTCATCATTTGCTTCCAACTCACTTGAGCATGTCGAGTTTTACTCTGTCGTTGCAATCCTCTTCACAGATCATCGCTGCCGCCTTCTGCCAATCGCCCTCCTCGATGTTGTCAGCGTCATGGTCGACCACCTTTCCGACCGTCAATAAATCGACTTCGGCTTCGAAGGCAAAGTAATACGTGTCGAAGAAGATGTCGATATCGGGAACGAAGCTCATGCATTTGCAAAAGACCGATGAGATTGACCTCGGCGTACACCACATCATAACACGAGCCTGTCCCGGTGTTTTCCCTGTGATACCCGCCATGTTGGAAAGGTTTATTGATATGGACACTCACAATCTATGCTGCGCTGTACATTGTGGGGCATATCGACGGTGGAGGCAATTTCCCGGCCGCCCTACACATAATAGAACTGGGAAATGTGTTTGAAGAGTACATGTAATTGCGACGTTAGCAGTAATATATCCCGCCATAGTGCAGGATTGCCTAATTCAGTGCACTACATGCATTGTTGTTGGAAGTTAAAGGTGCCCTTTGACCTGCATGCATGGCTTGGCGTTCGCTTCTTTATATGGGAGCCCCTGGATATCTTTCTCTCTCTTGGACCTTGTATGATTTCAATCTATCTTTCTTTCTCTGTATTTATATGTCTTCATCTGGATCCATCTCTCTTGCCTTTCGCGATTGCTTGCCCTCTCTCCCTCTCCCTCTCTCTCTCTCTCCCTCTCCCTTCCCTCTTTCTCTCTGTCTCTCTGCTCTCTCTCTTTCTCTTCCTCAGTGTGTACGCACATCGAGTCCGGTCCAACTATGTCTCTGCGCTCATAAATTCTCTCTGCCAACATCCTCCCCGCCTAAACTTCTTTCTCTTTCATATCATGCATGTATGAAATTAAAGAAAGAACGAAAAAAGAGAACATTTTCTTTACATTTCATTAGCAGGAACTTGTCTCCAGAAGAGATAGAACAAGTATTTCAAGGAAAGACAAAAATGATTCTCAACACAATGTAAGATAATTTCAACCAAGATGTACTAGTGTAATTATAAAAGCCTTTAATCAATATTGTATACAAATAATACAGATATAAAATGATCCCCAAAAGATTGCCAAAGAACAATTACTAAAAAGATTTAGATAAATCTTCTCTCAATTTCTATATAAAGAGTTGCAATAGGAATATAACAATATAATAATCGACAATATTCATTTGTATCAAATAAGTATTCAATATATATTGACTATGAAAAAGCATCAAGGTAATTTCAATCCTGAAGATATCTTTATCAAGATATCAAAATTATTTTCTTTCGAAATTCCAGTGAAAAGTAACTAAAAGAAAAATCGAAAAGAATTTTTTGAAAATGCATTAAAAAAAAGGAAAAGCAAAAAGAAAAGAAGAAGATAAGGAAAGTTCTCTTGGCGATGTCAAATGAAAGTATAGGCCTCTACATGCATTTACGAAAGTATATAAATCTCTTGGTACATGTATTTATAAGGAGCTAGTACCTAAACGAGTGCGGAATGCGGATATAAATCTGACCTTAAGCTAAGGTCAGAATCTGACCTAAAACTAAGGACAGCACAAGTGGTCTAGCTTGCACGACGTGTTGGTACACCTTGAGGCTAGGCCCCGACTCGCTTGAACTTTCCGACTTGAGCTGTGACACGACAGAAAACTATCGGTGAAAAAGGCTATAGTAAATCAACTCTTATAACGACGACTTACATGTACAAACTATAAGACAAACTTATTATTACATGGAAACTCGAATGAGTAGGCCTAACTGTAATAAAGAACAATATATTACGATAAAAAATGTATTATGACCTATAGAAATTGATTTTTCTATGTACCAATCAAAGGAAATATGACGAATTACAAAATTAATGACATGTACCGGGATGAGTTTACAAAATAAGATGCAGTTACTTGATTTGATTTCAGGCACTGCCATTGGCATCGCAATGTGACATTAGCATGCGAGCATGATATATGCTAACTCATTTGCAGTTTTTTTTAAAACTTGAAGTGCCATTACAACGAGCAGTGATCGTTCTTTTCATTTGTATTCTTAAGATTTTCATATGTGTATTTCCCTTCTACATATCATTACAATTTAGAAGTCCAGAAACGAATAAAATATTGAAAATTGAAATTAAATATTTGACTTCATTAATGTCATCTACAGTTATTCTTCAGGCAAAGTAATAAAATGAGATGATAAATACAATAAACAGGGGCCGCGGAGCGTTTTTGAAAGTGGGGGGGGGGGGGGCTGATCTGATTTCACTCATTTATGACAATTTTCAAGCCTTTTTTCCAAGACTGTCTACTCAAAAAAGTGTGGGGGGAGGGGGCTGTAGCCCCCACCATGATTCCAGTGCCCTTTCAATGGCTGGACTCACGCTATACCACTATGCCCAGACTATCACCTCTGATATTGATTGTAGCCAGAGAGACATGCATGACCTCAAGATTGTGTCGGGTGAATCCAGCATTTATACAAATCTCAACATTAACTGGAATATTTTTGTTTACTCCTTTTCTTTCTTGAAGAAGGCAGGTCTGTAGATTTATCCCTAACGGGCTATTTATAGACCTAACTGTAAACAAAGCATTGTCATTTATTGTCATGTAAACTACATGAACATTATTCTCATTACCAATGAATAAATGAGTTCAATAAAAGGTCAACTGTGTTTACTTAGAAATACAAACTATAAATAATAAGGTCATACTAGAAGATTCCGCCCTTCTTAAGAATAGTTATAGGCATTGGCCAACCAGGGGGCTGGGGGAGCTGCAGCCCCCCCCCCCCCCACTTTTTTCAGGAGACATTACATAAAATCTCGGAAGAAAGGTACGAAAATTGTCATTAATGAGTGAAATCAAAGCAGCCCCCCCCCCCCCACTTTCAAAAACGCTCCGCGGCACCTGATAGGAGCATGAGTAAATCAATTTCATTCAAGAATGTTCCGCATACGTCTCAGCTATTTTAGTCAGCATTTTTTTTTTCTTTACAGATAATGATATTACAGTTTTTACATAATCTGGTGCTGTTGAGAATGTTCTATAATTCCATAATATCCACTGTATTAGCAATCTGTACCCTTAAGTATAATTTCTATCAGTTATTTCTACACCTAAACATGAATAGTCTTTTGTATTCTTGAAATTTCTTTGACTAAGACATCCATTTATAAACCTAAAAAATAAATTCCTTCTTTAGGATTCTACAATTTTGTAACAGTATAATGAGGTCTGTATTTCTAACGTTGATATTGACTGAAAACTCTCCATGGGTAATCAATACAATTGAAAATTACGCCATTGTCAACTAACTGCCAAATTTCAAGGAGTGTATTATGGGGATTAGTCGGATTTAGGAAAGATCACAACCGGCCAGTGACCCCTTTTGAATCACAAGTAAATTTTGGAAATTTTTCCGTAAACTATTCATTCCTGTTAAGATTACTTTCAAGGTAATACGCACTGAAAAGAAACCTTGAATCCTTGGTATGTGATATGTATTATGCATGGCTTGTTAATATTATTATTATTATTAATGTGCATTTCATAGTAAAAAACTAAAAGAATGAATCTCGAGTCAATGATTAATTACTCATAGGCATGCTGGCAAATAATAACATCATGTGAAAGCAAGGAAGATGTGAGTTGGTCTGGCGGTAATGCCCGTGTTTAGCTCCCTCTATCTTTGCCTACAAACTGATTTTAATTGGGCCCAGGTTCGGTTCCCAAAACGCAGAAAATCAGATCTGATTGATACACGTCTGTAAAAACCCAATAACACACATACACAGTAGTTTTTAACTTAAAGTGATTGATTAACTTTGTGAAAAATTGTAAAATCAGCTCAAATGCCAGTGAATTGTGTGCAGTCCTCTAACTACATATATAATTAAGGATGTGTGAAAATATGAGAGAAAATGGAACCCGTTTACTATCCTTAAAAAGAGGAAATCGCGATCAATCGCTAGCGCAAGTCGCTCGGCTTCTTCGCTGCGCTGCAGTCACAAAAACCAAGCACCAGCGCTTGGCGATTTCAGAGCGGGTTTCCAGCCCGTACGGTATTCTGTGATAGAGCGAGGTATGCCAACCGTAAGAGTTCTTTAGGGTTCGGTGGTACTCTATCCCGACATCACTGTTCAGTCGTAAATATCTTGATATATAAACGACCGATCAGCTTATAAAACTCAGGCGATTCCTGTCTGAGCTAAAGGTTTGCAATTATGATTACAGTATTAGCTGGAACAGTGATTTTTTTTTCAATCCTGGGCAAAGTTAATCAATGCCTTTAAAGTGTAACAACCACCTGAAAAAATAACTTGTATACCGTTAGAAAGTATAAAATTAACCTCAAAGAACTTTATCTGACATTCTAGAGGTCAACAGTTTAGGAGTATGAAGGAAATAAAGGATAACATGAAGGTGCTCGCGCGGAACCGAACCTCCGAGTTGGGTTCCGCGCGAGCCCTTATCTTGGATAGCGCGTACGGGTGCGTTGAGTAGTCTACTCAAGAGTCGCGTTTATGCTTATAAAGAGTATAAATAAACTTGTAATATCTCTTTATAGAAGTGATATTCGAAGCCCATATTTGGAATACAGTAGAATGACATGGAACCTTTTAACATACAGAGTAAAATATTTTTTTTGTGATTGGTACCCTTTAAAGAGATAAGGTTGAGTTTTGGTAAATGTGTGAGCTTTATTATTCTTTCTGTCAGTTTGGAGGAATATCAAAGAAGTAATGTCCCTTGAAAAGATTTGCTGTGCAAATGCCCTCATATTCGAAATATGATGATAAAAAGCTGAAAAGTTTAGACGAAACTTCATGCCACATGACAATGTGTGTGTAGTCAAATGCAGTGCATTTGACTTCTAAGAAGATTGGGTCAGTCTGTTCTCATTTTGATGATTCCAAACTATCGCATTCTTATGTACGAGATAATCAACCTTTCAGTTCCAGTTTCTTCAACATGTTCAAGACAATTTCTTTCGCAATGTAATCACTTGACAAGAATGCAACTTTAACAATCGTGCATTTGGCCTATATAGAGTATTCAACATTCTGATGCCCTGTAAACAAAATTAATGTAAAATTTAACGTTCTATAGTATAACAGAGATTGATAGAAATAGGCTTTTAAAAATGCTGTATTCAACAAGATCACAGGAAGAATGTTACAGTACAACATCAATGTACTCCAAAGTTAGTTTTTTTTTCTTTAAAATGTATATTTTTCAAAGTGTTTGCTTCCTTTGTGTGCTTTACGACGAAGTGATTTATCCCTCTAAATTCGGGAGTTGTACATTTCTTGATAGTAAGGCATTACCGAATTGACGCATTCTTTAACATCTTCAGTCAGGTTATCAATACCTGGGAGCGGAGAAGGAGGTAGGAAATGTGTTGTATTAAAAGAAGTCTGACAATAAATTCGGATGAACTCGAAATCATTAGGAGGGGAAAATGCGCTTATCCAGCTATTGGTAGTATCTGGAGTCTTAGGCCACTTCAACAAGTCATCCGAGTAGGGAATTCCAACCGCTTTACAGAACCGAGGTAGCACAGTGGTCGGATCGGATAGAAGCTCGTCGCTGTCCAAAACAACCGGATTCGGATCGTAGTTCTGCTTAACGTGTAACCAGAGATCATGAAGCTCCTTGAAAAAGAGCCCAGGGGGTGAATAAAGAGCAGGTATGTCCTTGACCATGTGGAAGGTTTCGGCCCGGGTTCCATTTTGCTTCGAACCGTTTAGTTCCAGGTCAATCTCCATCATAACTTTTCTCCAAGACGCGAATACCTTCCTCGGATGCCGGAGCAGAAAAGCGTGTCGATATCCACATGACTTGTCGGGTAGGAATTGGTAGCGACCATCAATGGAATAAGCCATCTCTTTCAAGAATATCACCTCTTGGTCCGGATCCGGGTCTTCAAGCAGCTCTTTGATGCGAGGGTATCTGAAAAGGGATATATACGATAAGGCTTTGGTAATGGCTGTTGTAGAAAATGCGAAGAAATCAAACATAAACCTACTTTTTCCCCCTCTAACCTCTCTTCACTCGATGGCATTAATATTGTTCCATTGCATAATTCTAAATCTGTGACCCCCCCCCCCCCAAAAAAAAAAATAGAAAAAAAAAAAAATAAATAAAAATAAGAGGAAGTCTATCATACTATTTTAGGTATTCTTTCACTCTAAAATCTCTGTCTGACAAAACCCCCCCCCCCCAAAAAAAAAAAAAAAAAAAAAAAAAAAAAAAAACGTTTCATTACATTTGCAGGAGCCTTTCTCTTTGTTCGGTTAAAATGACTTCCGATGGCACAATCAGAGGCTCATATCCCATTTTATACTTTATATCAGGTTGGGTTTGGTCGTTGCTCCCCTTATAATGCCAGTGCCCCTTCATTCTCTGGAACTTTGAGGACTTACTTCATCTTTTCGAAGTCTGGTTTCCCCTCTTTGCTACAATCTCCACCGCTGATCAAATTCGCAGTCGCCAGCCAGTCTTTCATTCCGACGTCATCGTATGAGACCGACTTCATCGACAACGGATCAATGTGCATCCCTAGGGTCTTCAACCTGTTCAGATACATAAACCACAGAAGATATCAGAACTATAATAAATATAGGAGATATACTAGGCATCAGTGGCGGTTCCAAAATTCTCTGCGTTCCCGGGGGTAGTGGAGGTAGGGGACAGGTCCTAAAATCTCTGACAGGCACACACACACACACACACACACACACCCTCACACCACACCACACTTACAAAAAGAATAACAAGGTTATCCCATTTTCAAGTATCTTTTGGGGTCTGTCGCAGGGGGCAAAATAATTAGAGGGACATATGTGATTTTGGTACTTCTCGTGTCAGCCTTACGATTTGCCATATTATATTATGTTTTGCCGAGGGGGCGTGTTCAGTGCTGTACCGGCCCCTGGATCCGCCACAGGACCTAACCAAAGAAATGTCTAAATGAAGACTATTTCGCCCTCTGATATCAAGGAAGAAACAAAGCATCTTACCGACTATATGAGTTAGTCGTAGGAAGGGGAGGAAGAGGAGGAATATGTGAGACCCCCATCCCCTCTGTTGAAACACTTTGAATGTAAGTCTTTAGATCGTTATTCATACTAAAAATTGGAAGAAAATAGGAAATATGTCAAGGTCGGGAATGGCACACTCACAGGCCCTTGCCTATGTGGGACTGTGTTAAACATTGACTGTTGCAGTAGTCAAAAACAGACAACAAAATTGCTCTAAAGCAAGATTTAATTTTCTAAATTTGCTAGAATACCTGATTCAATTACTCTTTAACTCTTACTATGCTACAAATTTGAGGCTTCAGAGTTGAAAGTGAAATTTTAAATAATTATTTTCCTCTCATTTATGAATGATCTAAAATAGCCCGCTAATACACACGAAAGCTATTGAAGCCTATTCACCTGTAAAAGCTATTGTGGAATACAAGCTTATCGTTAGATAGCCTAAGCTTGTACATATATAAGTGGGAATGGCATTGTTTATTTCGCCTAAAAGGAGTAGAAGAGGCGATATGCCACTGGACTGTGATCCACAACCATGTCTACAGTTTGAATAAGGAACAAAATTGTGTTTACTTATACCTGGGTGTGCCATGCCAGGTAGCCATTGTTGCCCATGTCAGCCACTGTTGATCCGTGACGTCACATCAACGGCTAAATACATTTAAAGCCTACATTTCAATCAGGTCTTTTCAATCAACATTAGTTTGAAATAAAGTACTTGAAATGAACAATTTTTAAAAACAGAGATCTTTATAGTTATTATCTTATCACGAATCTGATCATATGACAATATGAGGTATACCTTTCAAGGGCCTCGTAGCAGAAGTAGTATGGTTCAAAGAAAACTTGTGATTTCGGCACAAAACTCAGACATTTGGTAAGGATGGACGATGTAGACCGGGGCGTACACCAAAGCATCACACGAGCCTGTTGGCTACAATCCTTGGTCGATGATCGGATTTCAGAGGTCGTCGATGCCGAGTTTGATATGGACTGCGATTCAGCCATGTTGTACCAATCAGTGGGGATAAATCAATATGGAGGCGTACCCTGGACTCTGCTTATCGATGGATGGACAAAATGTGCCACTATATATTGTATAATGCACTAGAATTTAGAAAATGCGAAAGCTTGGTCGACTTAAAACTAATAACGCACAACATTCAATGGCTAACACAATAATAATTCACTGCAAAATGTTCGCACCGCATGTTTGCACCGCTCACTTCGAAATGTTAATGAGAGAATCACTGAACCGGTTCAGTGAACACCGCCGGACAGATTTGCATCTATAATTACCACCATCCATGCGATAATGAGCCAATGCACCCCTCAAAATATGGTTCACCCAATGAATACCCCGAGGAATGTCATAGACATATAAATATAAATGACAATGTATGAATCAAGATCTTTCACTGAAGCTAACTTTTGTCACATAAATAGATCAAAAATAACTTTGGGATTATAAAATGTTTTCAAACTTTATGAATAATTATGAATTATTTGTGTGTCTATTTTCATCGGCAAATATTTTCACTTTTGCAATTATTAAAAACTAAACTGACTTATTTAGACAGTGGCGGATTTAGGGGGGGGGGGCAATCCCGACCCGTGCCCCCCCTTTTGAGGGAAAACAATGCAATGTGCCCACCCCTATTTGCGATTGTGCCCCCCTATTTGCGATTGTACCCCCCCCCCCTTTCGACCAGAAAACCTTTTTTTTTTTTTTTTTTTTTTTTTTTTTTTTTTTTTTGCTTGTCAGAGAATTATGGAGGGGAACTGGACCCCATAACCCCCCCCCCCCCCCCCCACTGAGCGACTTTTGGCAGGCTGGCGGAAATTTTTTTTTTTTTGCTCTCCACCCCCCTAGACACAGATGTCTTTCTGTGTGTCTCTTTGTCTTTGCAGAGTCTGCTCTACCCTGCATTACCCATCTCTGCTTCTCTCACATGCTCTACTCCCTCTCATCGTCCCTTTCTGTCAAGCTATGTATTCCCTAACATTGTCCATGTCTTCCTTTCTCCCCTCCCGGCCTAAACCCTTATCGTTAAATAAAAACCGCTTGGATCATATATGAAATGAGTGAAATATTTATTGGTTACTGTAAAGTCATTTGTAACAAGAATGTGGGATTATGCAATTACATGAATATAGATTTTTTTTTTTTTTAAGTGAACAGTGCGTGAATCATGTATGCATACTTGTGCAATGAGCGAAATTTTATGCAGAAGTTAATTATTTCTATTATATCTCAATTCAATTCAATTCGATTCATTAAAAAACCAGACATAACAATCATGACGAACAAACATGATGCAAATTGGGACCCCAAAAAGCTATGCTTGTGAGTGGGGCCCCTGAGAAGGATGAACCTCTCGATCCCGGTGGACCCGGCAAAGAGACCCACGTTATTCAAGGATCTGCGCATGCTCAAAACATGGAAGATAATAAGATACGATCATAGAGTTACATCATTTACATGCATGTAACTCTACGGATACGATCCAGTCACACGCGCGCAGATCCCCCAAACAAGCAGATCCCAAAGTCCGCTAACCGAGATCGAGAAGAACATTTACAAAAGAACATGATAATGTACAAAACTGATTACAAGGAAATGGCAAGGTTATGTAACTTTAGAACATATTTACAAGGGAAAAAGCTGAATCACTAAAAACATCATAACCCCCCCCCCCCCCCCCCCCCCCCCCCCAAGCCGTGAGCGGCTAATCGTGCTGTATACGCATCAAGTTGTCACATACACATGCAAACACACACACAGAGGCTGACTGGCTAATCCTCACTGTTCGTCGTCCTTCCTACGGGAAGAGGACCATCTTCATGTATCATCCGTCTGTGGGATGGGTACGGAGGTGGCTGATGAGGCCAATCCGTGCTCTGAAGATTCTGAGACAGTGTGGGCAAGACAGTCCAGTGGCAGCTTGTGGTGGAGGATTGCCGATGACACGAGCTTAATTGCGTTCTGTGCGCTTTAACTTGGCAATTTTTATGCGCTGTGCCTCGTGCGCTGCTGCTCCTTTCCTGATTGCTCCTCGCCATGCTGGACAATCCTGGGCAAGGATCTCCCATAAGTTGTGGTCAATGTCAAAGTCTTTCAGAGAGGCTTTCAGGGTGTCCTTGAAACGCTTTTCTGGCCACCCCGGGAGCGTGCTCCGGCCAGCAGTTCACCATACAGGACACTATATACTAATAGTACACAAAGTAATAGTGGCAATCTATTTCAATCTATCTAACAGATATGATTTACACAAAAGTCTGAATCTAGTAAGAGTGGTACTGTCCTTAATGTCTGCGGGTAACTGGTTCCACTCTTTAATACACGTGATTCGTAAGGAATTTAGTGCAACATTTGTCCTTACATGAGGTTGATGCACAAGGTTACTTTGACGTGTATTGTAACTATGTATCTGGGAGTTACAGGAAAATAGGTCTTTTAACAGGCAAACCTGAGGACAAAACTGAAGTTTAAACACAAAAAGCATACTATTGAATGACACAAGCTCATCAAAAGGCAGCAATTTCATTTCAAGGAATAATGGCTTACTAGGCTGTCTGAAATTGGAATTGGTAACAATCCGAATAAATTTCTTTTGCAATATTTTAAGTTTATCAATATAAGTCTTAAAAGTGTTACCCCATGCAACATTGCAATATGCAAGGCAAGGGGGAACAATACTGTTGTAACCTTCTTAGGTAGGATAAATCTTAACCTACATAATATTATGACACCAACACTTGAAGAAATCTTTGTGCATTAAGCATCTAAATGAGGTTTCCAAGACAAGTACTCATCTATAATAACACCGAGGAATTTAACATACTCTCAACGCCCAACACTATGTCCTCCTACCTCCAGAAGATCAACAACATTGTTAGGAATTCTTTTACCCCTGTTTCTAAAAATAACACAATTTGTCTTTTGAACATTTAGCAACAACTTATTACAGCAAAACCATGCAAACAATTTTTTTGATTTCATCATTTGCAATTGCCATTAAGGTAACAATATTTTTATGAGACAACAACAAACTAGTATCATCAGCAAATAGTGAGTATGCAAATAAATTTGACGAATTGATAACATTATTGATGTAAATTATAAACAGCAGAGGACGAAGCACTGATCCTTGCGGTACACCATACTGAATGACAGTAGTCTGGGATTTGACACCATTGACCACAACATATTGAGTTCAACGTTATAGGTAATTTCTAAACCAAGTTAATGCTATTCCACGAACACCATAGTGCTCAAGCTTACTTAGTAGGATAGAGTGGTCAATGGTGTCAAATGCCTTTCACAAGTCAAGGAAAATTCCTAAGCAATATTTACTATCATCAAAGGATTTCATAATTGAATTTAGCAGATTAAAGACACCCATGCTAGTAGAGAAGTGTTTCCGAAAACCAAACTGCTGAGGAATTAAAACATTTTTTTTTAAATCAAGAACTCATTTAAACGCTTGTCAACAGTACTATTTTCTCTAAAATCTTAGAAAAGATTGGTAAAAGGGCTATAGGTCTATAAATGGAGATGTTCTTATTATCAATCTTTTTATACACAGGAACCACCATGGCTACCTTAAGCTTATCCGGAACAGCTCCTTGTGATAGTGATTTATTAAAAATATCACACAAGGGCTCCACAAAAACATGAATACATTCCTTAACAATCCGAGGGGCAATATTATCTGACCCACTTGACTTTGCTGACTTCAGGATTGAAACAAACTTTAATATTTCAGAGATGGAAGTTGGTCTCAAGAACAAAGATGCATTATCTCTAGACGGCTTTAAGTACTCATGAAAAGATTTTTGGACTGAAGGAATTTCCCTGCTTATTTTAGCTGGCAACCCGATAAAATATTTATTAAAGTAGTCTGCCTTATCCTTACTTGTAACCAAATAAGTATCTTCTTGGAACATCTCTGGGGGAAACGTGTGTTTTTTTAGCCCGTTCTAATATATCATTAATATGTGACCATGTTTTCTTTATATCTCTCTGAGCTTCCTGAAATAAGTTCAAATAATATTTTTGTTTAGCTAGCCGAAGAGTAGTGACTAGAACATTTTTATAATCAACATACTTCTTCTTATTACTATTAGTCGGTTTTTTAATATAAGTACTATAAAGTTTGTGTTTACGATTTATTGACTTCATTAGGCCATTGGTAACCCAAGGTTTCTTAATACATTTTTTTTTCTTAATAGCCATTTCAACAACAGGAAAACACTTACCATATAAATCAGAAAAAATATGGAAGAAGGGTTCGTATGAATCATTAGTATTATCCAACAAGTACACATCCTGCCAATCAATTATCATTAAGTGTTCTTTGAACATCACAATTCTGTCATCTGTTAATAACCTCTTAAATATGTTTTTATCATTTAATTATCACTTGTCGTATGTGAATATCATACTGAATTTCAATTTCGTGTAGGCCTCAACGACAATGACTGCGTGACCCTGCGTGACGAACCTAAAGGTTATCAGATGCGCATACCCGACATAGCAACAACTAATGTATACAACCTGCATTCTGACTTTTGAAAACAATCACTCCTAGGCAAGTGCAATATTACGTGACGTCACTAGAGTCAAGGAATAGAATAATTTACAAATTTAATACATGTGTAAACGAGTCACTCATTAATATGATCGATATCCTCTCGAGGCACAACGAAGAGAACTTTCTGAAGAAAAACCGTCATGATATCTGCAAAGATCAAAAATGAAATGAAGATCAACAAACACTCCTAATACTGGACAGTCTTATGCTTAAGATGGCATGATAGCATAAAACGGTTTGGGGGTTTTCAAAGCCCTGTTATGCAAAACTTTGGAGCCCTTAACGGGCGGATCCAGGATTTTGTAAAAAAAAAAAAAAAAAAAAGGGGGGGGGGCAGAAAAGTACACAATTAAGAAGGCTTTTTAAAAAATTGTGTACTTAAGGTATGCCAGTTGGATTTCAAAGTGGGGGGGGGGGGGGGGCGGCCAATTCGGCCCCGGATCCACCACTGCCTTATTAGTTTTACCTTCCTTTTCCTGTATTTATTGTATTCGATATCAATATTGGTTCTACTCAAGTTCGTATGTCTTTGACATCTTTAAAATTAATGAATACCTTAATTACATGTTTTACTCGTTATACTTATCATACTTTTGTGTTACCTTTGATTCCTCTTGTTTGTCACGATTATTGTAATTAATGTACGTATGTTTAACACTTCTAATGTTGATAACTCATATTTTTAATGCCAAGACCAAGTAGTAAAAAAGTCCTATATAACTGATCTTGTCATCCTGTATAAATACGTTTGAATAAATAAATAAATAAATAAAATATATGTAAAAATTTACATCGAGAAGATGCGATATTGCATGGTAAAAAATTCTAAAAACCCAACCCTACCAGAAAAAAAAACAACAACATCAACATAGCACCAAGTTCATTTTTAACGGTAGATGGCATTTTAGGCTTGTGTAAACCAGAGGATATTTTTTGGTAATGGCGTTGGAGGGACGTACCCATGGCTTTATTAATCAAGTCAGGCTTTTTCTTCCACTTGACCGTCAAGTAATAGACAGGGACACCACTGAGTGTTATAGCCAGACCTATACCACAGTCTACTGGGCTACTATGTAGGGACATACCCACCAGGCAGAAGCAACATAGAGAGAAGATGATTGGTATGATCAATGGAACCTGCATGGCGAAGAGAAAATGAAAAGCAACGATATGCAGTGCAAACAGATTGAAACGTTAGATTACCCTACATACCAGAGAATTCAATTAAAAAAAAATAAATTAGGGAACACTTGCCCCCTTCTGAAACTCAATGTGGCATACCCTGAGTAAAAAAGTGCCCCATTCCTATCTGCACTTTTGTATATGTATGAGCTGTAGAATCAACAGGGGACCCCCCCCCCCAAAAAAAAAAAAAAAATAAAAATAAAAAAATAACAAAATGTAATAATACAGAAAAAACACATTTCGAATACATCACAAAGCTGCCCATTCGGCTTTTACTAAACAGTCGGGTCGCGGCGCGGCGCGGCTCGGCGCGCTGGGTAGAAATTTTAGAACATTTTTCAGGAATTTTATGTATGGTATCTTCTTTTTTGAGCAGCAAAAAAAAAAAAAAAAAAGAAGAAGAAGAAAAATGTTCTCTTCAACCTTTCCTCGTTTATATTATCCTTTTAACACTACTCGTTTTTTATTCCTTGCTTTTATTCTTCTATCAATGATCTTTCCATCCATCCTCTTGTTATGATATTCTTTGTGTTTCCTTTTATCATTTTCTCCCCCACCTTCCTCACGTTAATCTTTATCCTTCTATCATTTCTCTCTCTATTCTTCGTTATTTTATACCTTTTTTTATTCTATCATTCCTCTCTCTATCTTTCATGATATTATACTTTATTAAAAATCATTTTCTGCTTTCCATCTTTACTTACTTTCCTTAAGCCATTCTTTGTTTTTTTTATTATCCTTTTTTCTTTTCATCTGTCCTTTCGTTATGTTATTCTTTCATTCAAATTATCATCTTCTCTTCTATCTTTCCTTAGGCCTATGTCACTCGTAATATCTTTATCCTTTTATCATTTAATATTTTATGTCTCTACCTTTCTTTATGTATTCTTTTCTTTTAAAATAATTATTTTCTGCTTTCCATATTTACTTACTTTGTTTTTATCCACTCATTTTTTTCTTTCCAACTTTCCTTTTACTGTATTCTATGTTTCCTTTCATCATCTTCTCTTCCATCTTTCCTATCCTTCTATCCTCTCTCTATTGTTCATGTTTTTCTTTGCGTTATCCTTCGATTGTTTTCTTTCTTCCCTTATTTTTCGTTTTTAGCCCCAAAATGGGAAATAATACTGAGATGACACTTTTTTTCAATTTGTCCCCTTGAAGACACTAAACAAATTAATGTTCGAAAATTTCTACCTAGCGAGCCGCGCCGCGCCACGACCCGCCTGTTTATAAGGTACAAGCCGCTCATTCTATACCCCCAAATCGGAGTAGATATATTATATACTAATTTGTAGTTATAATGCAACTTTTTAATCTATACAGCGCGTCCCCCCCCCCCCCAAAGTTAACAGTTGGAAAAAGTCTCCCCAAATAAATATTTCTGTATATTTTCAATAGATTTTAATTCCTGTAGATAGCTTAGGGTTCCTCCTATTTATTTATTTATTTATTTATTTATTTAATTTCAGGCAAAAGAAACATAATATACAAAGAATATTGAAAATACCACCGACTAGTGGCCAGGGATATCCAAAAGGAAACAAGTTCCTGTTAAAAGGTTCTCCCACACTAGTCGGTAGTTTACAAACATAGAAACATATACATAAAAACATACAATCATATAGATCACTCTAGCAATAAAAATGAAACAGAGTGACACATGAAGAAAAGAATGAAGAAACAAGGAAGAAGAAGCAAGAAGCAAGGGAGAGCATTGGGGACGGAAAGAAACCCCAAGTACTTAAAATAAAAGAGAATTAGGAATACGATATATCAAATTAATTCAATCAGATTATCACGTTGTGAAAAAGATCAAGTAAAGGTATAAAAGTTACTTGTAGGAAAGGCAATAACACACACAAAATAAAAAATGGTACTAGTTATTACGCTTGAGTGATTTAAAACCACTTTTGTGAAAGGGTGCAAAATTCAGACTTGACAAGAATGGTATTTGTTCTGGCTGGTATCAACAAAGTTGAGAACCTTTTAAAATTGACAGTCGAAAAATAAAGTCTCCCCAATTAAATATTTCAAAATATTTTCAAGAAAATGTCATACTTGTGGTTAGCTTAGGGTGTCCTCTATCAAGTGACACCTAAACAGCTGGCGATATTTGTAACACAATATTGTAACACAACATGTTCTTTGTTCTGTTTAGCACCTCCCATCAGAAGAACATTTCTTTTTTATAAACTATATCAGTCTCTACATTTTAAAGTATACCTTAAATGGCCTTAGTAATTCTGGATGCTTCCATCTGTAATAGGGCACAATAGCCACAATCAGACCACTGAATATCCAACCAGTAGATCCAACATAGTTGATCAGAGTATATACGTTATCACTGAGGAGAAGCATCAGACTTAGTGGTACCTAATAATTCGGAGAGAAAACAAAAGAAACTAGACATTTAATTCGTCACTGAAGACGAATTAGGTGGTCTGTCCATTCGTCAAATTGCTTAGTAAGATGTGATAATATTTGTGCAAGATAGTAATTCTGATAATGTTGATAATGGACTGAGAGTTACATCACACAAAATCGGACAATTTGATATTGATATTGCATGTAGAATCAAGATTTGAGAAAAAGTCATGTCCCGTAGAGAATACACGCAAAATGTGAAAAATTGACATGCCTTCTTTAATCGCAAAAATACGGTGTGATTCCTTTGTCAAAATGAAAATGGTGTAACTGATTTTGTAGAGAAGTGTCTCAGCTACAACATATCAAAGTTTGGAAAAAAATCGACAACCTATTACTGAAATATTGTCAAATGAATACAAAAATTATTTCGTCATTTCTTCGAAAGCATTTTTTTTGAGTTCATATGAAAATATGATGACGTTACGACCACTTGACCCACCATTTTTTTCATGAATTCCAATTTACAACTTATAGACTTTCAGAATATGTATAAAAATTGGGGGGTCCCCAGTCTTTCTGACGAGCTATGGCGGATTCAAGAGAGGCATGTTTTGACCACTTTTTACGTTATATTGCCCATTGACGCGCGCACGAATTTGAAAGTTTGACGCGCGCGTGTGGCATTATGGAATGTCGAGAATGACTGTAAATAGTTGGAAATTGTCAAGAATTGTGTCAGGAATATAAACCATGCGAAAAAACGGCGTTTTTACCTTCCGTACGCTCTGCGCGCGCGCTTAACGCACGCGCGGACGGTCACGCATGGACAATTTTGAAATGCTTAAAATGGCCTGAAACGTGTGCAAAATGAATTTGAGATGATTTTGAGCATTTTTAAATTTTGACGCGCGCGTACGTGCGCGTCATGATGCGCGCAAATTTTGATGACATTTTATGTTGACCCTTGACCTGAAGTTTATGTATATCAAATATGGTTCATTTTTGATGACTTGTTATGAAGATATGATCGATAATGTGATTTCACAAAATGGCGCCTGGATGACGTCACGATGACCCAATGACCTTGAAAAAGTTATGGGAACTTGATCTCATAGAGCCTGATGACTGACGAAAATTTGATGAAAATTGACTTTGTCGATTTTCCGTAATCGTCTACACAAAAAAGTGTACGGAAGAAATAAAAATAAACTAGAATTTTAATTCCTCACTGAAGACGAATTAGGTGCATGGTCTGTCATCGTGGCAAATAGCTTTGAAAGATGTTATATTATTTTTGCAAGATAATATTCCTGATAATGTAGACAATGGATAAAGATTTGCATCATAAAAAATCGGACGTTTTGATATTGCAGGATGCATGGGAGATTAACCCCAAAGCTTTAATACACGACAAGGGCTCAGATTTCGGTAGTACACACACTACTGCAAACTACTTTCCAAAATACATAACACGCAAAATATGGCAGTTTCTTACGTTGTTTGTGATTGTATATGTTATTATAGTCGTAGAAGATGGTAAAATGAATGGCAAAAAGAAAGAAAGAGAGAGAGAAAAAAAGGGAAAATGGGATTCTCAAATCACATTTTGTAGATATGAATGGGCATTATCCCGACATCTGATCAATAATTACAGGGCACACTTTAAAAAACTTTTAGTCTCAGCTATAACAAACTAAAATGTGGAAGCAAATAGACCAAAAACAACTGAGATACTGCTCAAAGAACAATATCATGTAGATTCATGATATGAACGAAATTCACCTTCCATAGGCATAACACGCAAATAGGGAAAATTCTGACATGTCGCTTTTAATCGACGATTTTACTATGATTACCTCAATGAAATGACAAATGGTGGAACTGACCTAGTATAGAATTGTCTCAGCTACAACATATCAAAATTTGGATGAATATGGACCGCTTATTAGTGAAATATTGTCAAATGAATACAAAAATTATGACGTCATTTAAAAAAAAAAAAATTTTTTTTTTAGTTGATATGCAAAAATAATGACCTTCTGACGTATCGATGTGCCAAAATTATGCATACATTCAAATGTAGAACTTACAGACTTCCAGAACATTTAAAAAAGGTAGTGAAAACATCAAAATAATATTTAATGACCTTTATGTAAAATGTAATTAAGTTAGGGGTTAAATTAGAGAGAGAGAGAGAGAGAGAGAGAGAGAGAGAACATCAGTTGCGTGTATCATTATGGAAATATCATCTTTTTAGAAAATGATAAATTTCTCTTATGAAAAAAGGGCACTTATTGTGAAATATGACAAACAGGTGGACTTAATTTATGATTGTGACAGGCACAATGAGACATCAGTGAGACATATCTTTTTGTATGATGCTTTCTTATACATGTAGATTTCCTTTCCTGAAGGATACTAACATTTAGGCCTACTGTTATCATGACTATGTACAGTGTTTCTAAATATGGTTATTTTCTCATGATAAAAGAAGAAGCTTGACAATGATTTTTGAAAGGATAATTTGCCCACGCATCGGAGAGGTCCCTGGAATACTCACAACAACTTTGAAAGCCAGTTAATAACAATGCATAAACTTCTCTTTCAAGTGTACAAAGATTTTTGAATACCTCCAAAATTTCTGCCATGGCTTTTGAATTTATGCAAAAGGCATGACGGCAGGGGTTTTCCACACACAGTTAATAACAATGCATAAACTTCCTTTTCAAGTGTACAAAGATTTTTGAATACCTCCAAAATTTCTGCCATGGCTTTTGAATTTATGCAAAAGGCATGACGGTAGGGGTTTTCCACACACAGTTAATAACAATGCATAAACTTCCTTTTCAAGTGTACAAAGATATTTGAATACCTCCGAAATTTCTGCCATGGCTTTTGAATTTATGCAAAAGGCATGACGGTAGGGGTTTTCCACACACATTTGTTGAATGTACTAATCTTTTGCCAAAATGACTTTCAGACAAAGTTGAGGAAACAAAATGCAAGAGTATTCTGATCTTTTCAGTCTCTGTTTGTCCTCAGTTGCGGAATTAGGGGGGGGGCAATCCCGGCCCGTGCCCCCCCCCCCCTTTGAAAGAAAACAGTGCATTGTGCCCCCCTTATTTTCGATTGTGCCCCCACTTTTTTTTTTTTTTTTGCTTGTCAGAGAATTATGGAGGGAAACTGGACCCCATACACCCCCTCCCCCCCCCCCCCCCCCCCCCCCACTGAGCGACTTTTGGAGGGCTGGCGAATTTTTTTTTGTCCCCCCCCCCCGGGCTAGCGAGACCAAAAAAATATGGATCTCCCTCCAAGCAGTTTCCCAAAGTACAATCCTGCATTAGTGTGTGCCCCCCCCCCCCGCCCTTATACAAAATCTTGGACCCGCCCCTGTTTGTCCTGATCTATTATTTCCAGCTTAGAGGTACTCAGAAACGGAACAGGAGAAAAACAAACTTTCAGAATGCTCCTTGTAAAGATGAGAGGGAAACGCCTATCCAAGTTCAGACATGTATTGAGGATGTTGAGGTCCATCAGCCACCCAGATCCCAGAATGAGTTTCGCGAATATTAAGAAAATTTCATGATCTGTTACATTTTGTTTTGGTATAATGTACCTTGCAATTAATAGCCTGTTTAAGTATCTTATGACCTTGCAGTTTCTTACTAATTGTACCATGATTTACCTGTTAACTATTGCCTGCAGAAAATGGAGAGCCTCTAGTCTAGAATGGTGGAGGGGGGGGGGGGATTTCATCTTTAAAAAAATGATAATCTCTACATGTGATTAAATGACAAGAAAGGGCACGTAATAGGTGCAATTCTGGAAACAAGTGAAGTTAAATTATCACTGTAAAATGCCCATTGACATATTTTTTTGTTAGATAGATTTAAAGATATCTTTTTTGAAGGATACTAACATGTAGGCCTACTGGTATCACATTATCAACCATGTCAACAGTATATATCAAAACTTTGTTATTTTTCTCATGATAAAAGAAGAAGCTTGAGAATGATTTTTGAAAGGATAATTTGCCCACGCATCGGAGAGGTCCCTGGACTGCTCACAACAACTTTGAAAGCCAGTTAATAACAATGCATAAACTTCCTTTTCAAGTGTACAAAGATTTTTGAATACCTCCAAAATTTCTGCCATGGCTTTTGAATTTATGCAAAAGGCATGACGGTAGGGGTTTTCCACACATTGGAAAGACTGGCCGATCCAAGTTCAGACATGTATTGACAATGATTGAGGACGTTGAGGTTCATCAACTACCCAAATCTGAGAATGAGTTTTACAAATATGAAGGAAATTTCACTATCTGTTACATTTTGTTTGGTATATTGTGTCTGGCAATAGACTGTTAAAATTGTACCATAATGATATCTGTTAACTATTGCCTGAAGAAAATGGAGAGCCTCTAGTCGCTTACAAAATTTGGGGAGGGGGGGGGGGGCAGTAAAAATTAACATTTTACTCAAAATTACGTAATACCTGGAAATACCTTGATGACCTTGAAAAAGATGCGGGAACTTGATCTCGTAGGGGCTGATGACTGACGAAAACTTGAGGAAATTGGACTGAGCCAATTTTGAAATATCATCTACACAAAAAGTGGGCGGAAAAAGGAAAGCTCGTTTTGACAAAACTAAAATTAATCTACTAGAACTTTAATTCGTCACTGAAGACGAATTAGGTGGTCTGTCTACCCGTTGGTAAATTGCTAAGATGTGATAATATTTGTGCAAGATAATATTCCTGATAATGTTGACAATGTATGGAGACTTACGTCCAAGAAAATCGGGCAATTTCATATTCCATTATACATGGGATATTAAACCCATAGGTTTAATACACGACAGGCAATCAGATTTTGCATAGGGTTGTACACAAACTACATTCTATTAGGCATAACACGCAAAATAAAAAAGTTTATGACATTGTTTGTGATTTTATATGTTACAGTAGTCGAAGCAAATGGTAAAATATGAGGCAAAAAGAAGAAAAAAAAATTTCAAAAAAAAATGGACCCACCGGGATTCGAACCTGGGTCGGCGGGATGGGAGGCAAGTACTTTACCAATGGACCATAAGTTTTCCAATAGAGATAACACGTAGACGAAAAACGGGATTCTCAAATGACATTTTGTACTTAACAAACCGGCATGATCCCGACATCTGATCAAAAATTGGAGAGCACACTTGTGAAAGCTTATAGTCTCAGCTATAACATATTAAAATTTGGAAGAAAATCGAGCAGAAATTACAAAGATACTGCTCAAAGAAGACGGGAATGTAGAATCAAGATTTGAGAAAAAGTCATCTCCCATAGAGAATACACGCAAAATGAGAAAAATTGACATGCCTCCTTTAATCGCAAAAATACGCCATGATGCCTTTGTCAAAATGAAAAATCGAGGTGACTGATCTTGTAGAGAATTGTCTCAGCTACAACATATCAAAATTTGGAAGAAAATCGACAATCTATTACTGAAATATTGTCAAATGAATACAAAAATTATGACGTCATTTTTTCAAAATCGAATTT
Source organism: Heliocidaris tuberculata (assembly GCA_025618425.1). Classification (NCBI taxonomy): domain Eukaryota; kingdom Metazoa; phylum Echinodermata; class Echinoidea; order Camarodonta; family Echinometridae; genus Heliocidaris; species Heliocidaris tuberculata. The sequence continues at coordinate 15,356,730 of CM046835.1, read as the reverse complement.
TTGAGTTCATATGCAAATGTGACGACGCTCCGATCTATTGACCCCCAAATTTTTTTCATGAATTCCAATCTACAACTCATAGGCTTTCAGAACATGTAAAAAAAATGGGGGGTCTCCACGCTTTCTGACGAGCTATGGCGGATTCTAGATAGGCATGTTTTTACCACATTTTACATCATATTGCCCATTGACGCGCGCACGAATTTGAAAGTTTGACGCGCGCGTGTGACATTATGGAAGGTCGAGAATGACTGTAAATAGTTAGAAATTGTCAGGAATAGTGTCAGGAATACAAACCATGCGAAAAAACGGCGTTTTTACGTTCCGTACGCGCTGCGAACGCGCATATCGCGCGCGCGGGCGTGCACGCACGGAAAATTTTGAAATACTTAAAATGGCCTGAAACGTGTGCAAAATGAATTTGAGATGATTTTGAGTATTTTTAAATTTTGACGCGCGCGTACGTGCACGTCATAACGCGCGCGCAAATTTTGCTAACATGTTACATTGACCCTTAACCGGAAGTTTATGTGTATTAAATATAGTTCATTTTTGATGACTCGTTATGAAGATATGATCGATAATGTGATTTCACAAAATGGCGCCTGGATGACGTCACGATGACCTGATGACCTTGAAATATTTCGTGGCACTTGACCATGATAGGCCTGATAACTGACTGAAATTTGATGAAAAGTGAGTGAGCCGAATTTGAGAAATCACTGTCACAAAAAAGTGGCGTAAATAAAGAATAACTAGAAATTTAATTCGTCACTGAAGACGAATTAGGTGGTCTGTCTACCCGTTGGTAAATTATTGCTAAGATGTGATAATATTTGTGCAAGATAATA
>CM046835.1:14015699-14020699 GCA_025618425.1 Heliocidaris tuberculata | reverse complement strand
ATGATTAGGAAATCGCTTTACTTTAATACTTTGATTTGCATTCTCCTTAAAAATGATTATATAGTAAAGTTTTAAGTTAAACAGTGTTTGAAACTGTATGCAATCATAACCACTCATATTAATAAGTTAATTTTTATTCAATGCTATGTATTATGAATTTCGTCTTAATGTTATGATATGTATTATTAATTGTATTAATGTTATATTAAGTATTATCAAGTTTGTAAACGCTGTGATATAGTTGTACTATGGAGAGCGTACCAAATGCTAGTTATTATTATTATTATTATTATTTTTTTTTTTTTAAATAGATTTTTGTATTATTATTAATTGTTTTCATCAGAGTTTTGTTTTAATTAGTAATGATTGTTATTTAATGTCTCGTAAAGCATTATGTTCTTTAAAAAAAAGCGCATTGAATTCAATACATCACTCTACATTAAACGAGAAAATTCATTTTCCCCTTCCAATGGTCAATGTATTCCTCATGGCGCCTGCCATATTTCTTTGAAACCCGGAAGAAACGATTAATATGTCCCGTAGTCAATGATTACCAGTCGAGGTGCCAATACGCCGCGACGCTTTGATTTGTCGCGGCCTTCGAGAACAATTTTATGACGACCAGTAATATTTTTTTGTTTTCAATGAATATAGAAAATCCTCATATTGAGGTATATGCGGATAACCAAGTGTGTGGTTTTGAACATGCAGGCATTTGAAATTCATCATTCAGTTTACTGAATCTAAAGAGGGAAAAAGAATTACAAAAATGACGTTGTGATAAAGATCCGTGGTTTGGGCAGAAACTGGATTTGATCGTGATCTCAGAAATGAAAAGGAGAAGGGAGGAGGAGTGCGCGGAGGGGGGGGGGGGGGGTGGTTGAGGATGCAATGATACTCCTCCTCATGTCCTGCTTGGTTTTTCTGTGAGAATAATCAATCTCATGTAAGCTTGAGGTTGAACCATCCTCTTTGTAGACAAAGCTGTGTGTAACATTGCCATTGTTTACACATTTTTTATTGAATAGCCATGCTAACCATGCTAACAAGAAACCACCTGAAAGTTAATACGATTTCGTGAGACGTGAGACATGCCTTTATGGTTAGGTTTGATTTAAGAAAATGTTCCATGAAACACAGTTTCACCATTCATTACGATCTTTTGAATTTCAGGAAAAGTACAATTTTTTTCTTAATTTCAAAATTTTGATAAAACATCGTAATCGGGGCTGTAAAAACTGCCTATATACCACACTAATCCAAGTATATTGATATCTTCACCATTTCAAATCAGTCGCAGTTCTTTGAAGCGTCTGTCCTAAATTGCTGCTGCCTCATAAACAAGTCCGAATAACAAATCTGGCCAGCCTTGCCCTTTGGATGAAATAAAGAAAATTACATGGCGGAGATTAATTCCAATTTCATACCCGGCCTCTCATCGTTTAGCTCTCCCCTGAGATACTCTAACGCCCTCTTTGCCCGTCCCTTGTTGTGTTATCAATATGGGTACCATCTTCATGATCTAACTAGTTTCCGTTTTTTCTTCACTTCCAGAGGTTTTATTTCCCGAGGGGCGAAGGAACTTCTGCTGTTCGAATGTTCATGATTTCAGAGGTATGAAAGTGTAATAGAACAAGACAGTGTCGTACAGGTCTGCAGGTCGAATGTGATTCTGACAATTTGGCAGAAATATTCGGGATTAATTACATGCACACTCCTTTTTGTACTGTTTTCAAAGAGAAATAAGATTTTTACAGAGCCAGAAACGACAACAAATGGAAAGAAGAAGAAGAAGGAGAAGAAGAAGAAGGGAGTTATTCATAATTATTTACGATAATAATTCGCCTTATGTGATTTAATAGGAAATGATTCAAACGAAAGGAGAGGAATGAAAGGAAATATATTGACAGAAAAGAAGCAGAAAAACGAGCGGTAAATAGAATTTGCAATTAAACGCCATACTTCCGCTCCATTAGAAATACACATAACATTATCTCGCTCGCCATTGGTGGATTTGCGTTGGTCACGTGCATGGAGCGCGGCGGCTCAGCCACGAGGGATGATCGACGTTGCTAAGACGCGTGTGTCAGCTTAATTAAACGACTTCTTGACCGCGAGTAGAAAAGTTCTGTAACCCGTGACGAAAGTGTTTTCGAGGAATGTGGTTCATGTAAGGTCATTCTGGTTATGAGTTATATTTTGTATCACTTTCTTCGTGATATAAGACATATTTACTTTCATTATAAACTGGAGGCTCAAGAGAGAGAGAGAGAGAGAAAGAGGGTGGGGGTCGGAAGGGGAGGAGGAAATAGAGAGTCGGTAAATGAAACAGAATAACATTTCCTGTACAACTGGATATTAGAGCTTTGTCATTGAGGAACTAACAGAGTGCACCGGCAGTGACTTGCAGTGGATTGAAATTGAATATGCAGGTGATTCTTTCTCTTCAAAATTCACCCCTGTTATTTTTTGATCATACTCGTCACACAGAATAATTATTAACATCTCTGCAATCATCACCGCGGTCACAATTGGTTTTCATCAAAGCCATTACAGGCGACATCCCAACCATGCTTGCTCAGCCTCAGATCTACCGTCGACAGCATTCATAGCATTACCATCTCTTGATGATTCCTACATGATACGCCTATTGCAACAAAAAACAGACGAGCTGTCAATCAAGCTTCAAGCCATCATCCAGAAGAAATACCATGTTTTCTTTCCAGCTCAATCCCATCATGCATCGCTCCCTCATCAACCCGACTCCAAAACTCCGGAGACCTCGCTTTCCTTCTCTCTCATCCTGTTAGCCGCATCACCCAAATCGCTTTATCCGTTCTCCAACTCTTTATTTTTCTTCCCGATCAACCCACCTGTCACTTGCAAGACCTGACCATCGTCTCGGCGACAATGCCAAGCAAAACTACCAACCAGAAAGCGAGAAAAGAAGTCAAGTGTTAAAATAAGAAATTGGAAAGGAAAAATCGAACTCCTCCGCTCACTTGTGGCCTTTATTGGCCATCCCAATCCGCGCGTGCCGTCATTTTGCGCTGGGATAGCTCAAGCCTCAAAGTCAATAAGAAAATCCTATTGCCCGACGCCCCCGATGGGACGCAGCGAATCGATAAAGTCCCAGGCTCCGGGACTGCTTCACATGCAAATAAATTGGTTGATTGGATTGTGGTAACCTGCATTACAGTCCTCGCAATGATTAGCTTTTCATTGAATTCAAATCAGAGCTTTACAGCGATTTGCACGCTCGTCGCAGCGCATAATATAATCATCGTTATAAGGGATACACAGAGTTTTGTTTCTCGAGCGAACATAGGTAGATATTGAAGACATAGGGCGGTTGATCTTAATGCAATTTGAGCTTGATATAACCATACGATATACGACAATAAAGAGATTTCTCAAGTTTAAGGGGAGAAATAGATTATAGAATATTTTATGTGATTGATATAATTCATTAACCATATGGATAGTTAACTTCTTTTTCACATTTGATAACAGGTGAGCCTATGGTTTTTACACCTAACCCCGTTGGCGACTGTCTTTCTCATATATAATTTTTTTTTTTTTTAAGATCCGTATTTGGAAATTTCTTGTGAAATTAAAGGTCGTTATTTGTATAAAGCTTTGTTTCCTTTTATGTATTAGGAAGGTGTTTAGATGTTTAGAGACTTTTCATTATCTTGATCTCTGTTTTGCAGAAAGTTGCAAAACGCATAATACAGTTATCGTACCAATTTAATAAGCTAGTTTAGGTTTCTTCATCTTTCCAAACGCAAAGTTCCTGATTACTCTGTTGATTCCCTGAACCTAATCACATGAGCCAATCATATTTTCATGCAATAGTGAATCGAAAAGTCTATACCATACAAAACCTGCCAAAAAGAATAGGATTTTGACGAAGTTCTTTTAATACTACAATGTAGAATAGTTTTTAGGTGTGAAACGGGCAGTATTTAGGCTAAGAGAGCCACGAACTGTTTGCTCAAACACAACTCTTTCTTTGAACGACATAGCGGAGGTGAACTCCAAAATGTGACCAAACACGCGGCCCCCTTCTTGTTTTCAAACAAATCGGGTCAGAGAAACATTTGAGATGCCCAGATAGTCCCAGGTCTATCCCCCTAGCGATGGGAGGGAACAGGGATAAAAATACGTCAGTATGAAGATAAAGAGAGCAGGGATAAACGAATAGAATGACCTAAACTATATCCTGTTCTGTAAAGCTCATCATTGTGTTTACGATTAAAAAAAAACAAAGATGGGAAGAAAAAATAAATGTGAAATTGGAAGAGACATGGAGATATTCAAGAGAGAGAGAGAGAGAGAGAGAGAGAGAGAGAGGGGGGGGGGAGAGAAAGGAAGGCAGGGTATAGACAGGGGGATTGGGGATGGATGAGTTAAGTTGAAATAAGATGAAAAAGACATTGATCATGGTAATCACTTTTTTTTTCGTATGTAGTTTTGTTTCCAATGTATAAAACTTATTTTTCTTACGTATTTACGAATATCCGGCCGTCAATTTTAATTTGGTATATTCAAGCTTACGAACGAAATATGTAAATTTTAAGTTTTATTCCGATATTCTTGGAAGTCTTCATATCCCTGCTACATCCTTAATCTTCGAAATTTCTTCATAATTTGCCCCTGCTATATGATATACATGTATAAATGATTTAATCTGAAGAAAAAATTTAATGGCTACCTTAAAATCCAAATTAAAAGAAGAAAACAACTAAAACTAAAACAGAATTCAACAAGCTCTGTTTCAGAAAACTCTTTTTCTGTGGGCATTTATCTGTCTCAAAGAATAATATTAATTCAAAGCTGGGTGTCTTTCTTAGCTTATTTCCTCTCTGATTATTAACCTCGATGAGTCTAATTTACGTATCCATTTATCTCTTGATAGAAGAGGAATAGAGAGAGAGAGGGGGGGGGGGGGATTAGCGGAGAAAGAAAAAACGGGAGAGGGCCTAATGGAGGGAATT
>CM046835.1:13920699-14013199 GCA_025618425.1 Heliocidaris tuberculata | reverse complement strand
CTATACCAGTATCATCCTCTTTATTTATAAGAATATCAGAAGCTTCTTGAAGAGGAGCATTGTAAACGGAAAACATCCTCTCATAGAGAAAAAGGAGGAGCTTGACATTCGAGATCAACAATGGAAGAAAGGGCAAGTAGGCACTAGAGCACCTGTCATTGTGGTGTTTGCATGGTTTGTGTGGGCGGGGGCGTGTGTTTGAGTGTAGGCCGTACTACGAATAGACGTTCTCTATTTTAAACAATGGCTCATGTTCCTATTGATTTCAGTTATGTAAGATGATACTAATTCCTTCCCCCAATCGGCCAAAACAATGGCTTAAGGACCACATATTATAAAATTTAACCCATGAAGTATTGTCGCTCCTATTCCTTGACTTTAGATTCTCTAAAAGTCGATGTGAAATGTCTTCAATTCTTTCCTGACGGTATGACTGACATTTACGGTGCTCTTTTATTTGGACGGCAAACTTTCTCTTCTGTCTGTCTCTTTCAACCATGCTTAGACATTTCAAGTAAAGTTAGGAAGATAAATGCTTGCTTAGCACCTAATGCATCGAATTGCCAGGGGAAAAGGCTTTCTCACACCACTTGATCTCCATCTTAACTTTACTTTTTTACAACCAGGAGTTAGATGCGTTTCCATGACAACGATCTAAATCTTTTCCTATCATGTTTGTAGCTTGCTTTTAAGAGTTACATACCGTAGGGTATGTGACCTTGTGAATGAATGCCATGTCTAACTTCTCTCTTCTATTACTTTCATCATTCTGAACCCATACTTAGCTTTCATGTATCTTTCTATCCACCTTCCATCTATCTATCTATATGACACTTAGCTGTCTATATCAAGATCTAACTATATCATCTGTGAATGCACAATGGCCTAAGTGAAGAGAAAAAATGTTCCGGGTTCGAACCCGAGGTGTTGTGCAAGTGCCTTTATCCTCAATGGCAAAGTTTCTGCAATATGAGTCAAAGTAAATCGTTCATTTCATATACTTCACTGTCATGGCTGTAGTCATATTTGCTTTCTTAGCAGTCAGATAAAACAACCGCCACCATGAACGTCCATCCACCCGCGTGTTCACATTTCATCTCATCCAAACGGTGGACGTCCAAACACTGCAAATCCATTCGCTTTTTATTTTGATATCTCTTTCTCTTTTTACGTCAGTTAAAAATAGCATCAACATCTATGTCCATCTACATTTTATTGAATATTCATTACATCTCATGTTATGTCTCTTAACAATTCGATCTCATTTCCTTTCTTCCCATCACCCCCCCCTCTCTCTCTCTCTCTCTCTCTCTCTCTCTCCCCCCCCCCCCCATCTCCCTTGTCTCCCCTCTCTCTTTTCACCTCGAGTTCAGTTTTGTTGCGCATATGCTAACACCGTACATGGTTGAATCAATGACTCACAAAGTAATTGTTAACATTATACGATGATGATTTCACTAACCGTTTCTGCTTTTCCCCAATTTGCACGTTTCATCGACTCCTGTTTCCATGTCAATTCCGTTCCTGCCTGAGAGATTTGATTGGTATCCTCAAGCGTGCAGTTTGGGATGGACACATCTTTTTAATATCAAATATAAGGTAATAGAACGTCTAGTCGCTGCTTTATAAACAACTTGCGCACACCGTAGAAATATTTCTCCAAATTCTATTGTTTCATTTTGGCCTAAGGAAATACACGTTCTATCCCAGAACCCTTCCAGAAAGGCAAACAGACTCTGTGTATTATCTTCCAAGACCAATAACGGATGCTAAATGAAATCATACGATATCATTACTGAAAGGATCAGCGATACATCCTCTTGAATAATATCATTAGCATGAAAATTAAGGTTGTATTGAATGTAGATGTAGCATTAAAACCATGCATGATTCATTCCATGTATTGTTGTTTTGTTTTGCTCGCGTCATTTTATCAACATGCCGCTTATGCACTATCATTAACTTGCAAAAAGCTGTTCCAAGAACATGAAGAAGTGTGTTCATGTCGACGACTATGGGAGGCGTGATCCTAAATGAGTCAGCTATTAAAACTTTTCTTGTACAAAAAAAAGGGTGATGGTTGTACAAAAGAACCTTGAAGAATATTCATTAAAAATGTACATCAAATAAATAGGCTACACATGTACATGTATGTTGTATTTCCTTTTTTCCTCCCCATCCCAACACGTGAATATTAGATTAAAGCCTACAAGTAGTCAACCTAATGGGATATCAACCAAAGCACAGAAACAGAAAAATCATTGAAAAGAAAAGGACAAATTATGATATTACTTGCCTCAATGAATGTCTTTGTGACACACTGTTACTCTCTTTGATTTTTCATCACATTTTGATGACAGTGCCCTTAAACTAAAATTAATACAGTACAAAGTGATTCTATGACGTGTTTTCGAGTGAGTCGAGTGACAATGTGGCTTTTAGAGGGTAACATGTACGGAAGAGCCTTAATCTCAGTCATATGATCCTTTTAGATGCATGGTTACATTGCATTGGAAATGCAAGAAATCTGAGAGGAATTACTTAGTGCATCTTATAGCCTTCCTGATACTGGACAGAGATGGGAAAATGCATTCACTGACTTGTAAACGTTTCTTCAGCTTTTCAATCGCCTATTTTCGCGGGTTACTGATTTCATGGATAGTGCATACTGGGAATGAGCTTATCTATACCAGTGACCGATCGACCACAGAATAGAGTAATGGAAAAGGTCGGGAAACCTTGGTTATGTTGAAGATTATGTGGTAATGTGAAATAGGATATAAGTGATATGAGTTTATTTTGTAGAATGTGTAGCTGTGTTGGAACGAGAACGGATCGAGATTAACATTGCAGTAATAACAATATCACGTGATGCAAAAAATATGAATTGATCCATACTACCCACTGATCGGATAGGTATCCCTGCCGGAAAGAACACAGTGTTCCACAGTGTGTTCACAGTGTGTTCACATAGTCGACTCTGTGAAGATGTGATTCACAATGTTAAAACGCTCGAATTTAACAGTGTGATGTCCACAGTGTGGTTTACCACAGAGTGTTCACGTAGTGATGTTCGATTTCACTGTGTGAATTTAGTCGCTCACAATGTGAAGATGTGATTCACATACATTGTTAAAACGCTCGAATTTAACAGTGTGAAAATGATTTCACACTGTGTTTCACACTGTGAACACACTGTGGGACACTGTGTTCTTTCCGGCAGGGATATAAAGCGTGTAAAGGAACAATTTATCTAGATAAACAATGTAAGTCGAAAATGGGCTGCCAATTTGTTTTTCAGAGGTAGTCCGCTCATCTTGTATGGTATATAATATCCAATGTCCTTAATGGTATTTGTGACCGAGGCTTTTTTTTTTTTTATATATATATACAAGAACGGATTATCATTAATATTCTTCTTCTTCTTCTTTTAATAATAATAATAATAATAATAATGATAATATTAAATGATATTAGTGACAAACATTTCACCGAGACACATACCAGACCATTTAGCCTTTTTGTTGATATTTATGAAACCGAGATCTTGAAGGTCTTCTGGAATATATTTTAACATATTTATTCAACAGGTGTCAACAACAAGATTCAGACTCGACTTGACCTCATACGGTATCATTTCTGAAGGCATACATGCAATTTTCACCTTTATGTAACCCACTCATGGCAACGTGAGAACGGAAAATTTCAAACCATGCTGAGATTTTTGTTCATGATATCAAATTCGTGCACAATTTCTCTCTAAGGGCTTCGTAACAGTACCCAAAAATGTTTTGACGAAAATAACTATGAATATAATACGTCACTTCTTATCTTGAGAACGCGCCACGAATAAAACAATAAAACATGCAACGTTAAAACCACGTGAAGATATATTTTCTCAAATTGTGAAATGAAGAAGAAGACAGTCGGAAAACATTCTGGTATTTCAAATACTGTTGTATTTCTACACTGTTATGAAACGTTTACACCGAAGATTCCAGAAGAAAACCTCTTCACTAGAAAAAAAAAATCACTTGAAAAGAAATGAAGGTCTCAATAGTGTATTGATCCTAACCCATCTCTGTATCAACTGTTCACAGGGAAGTCTGATTTTGTAACTCGAGAAATCTACTTTGAACTTGGATAAATTAACACTTTAAACAGTCTTCTTGCTAAATCTGTATTCACAACGTTGACATTTTATACAAATCTGGACTTACTTGTTTAATACGATTGCTTGTTTGTTTGAATGCAGTTTATATTCTGCGTGGAATATCATTTTCATTTATTTTCAACAGGAAAGATTTCAACCAATGAGCACGAACTCATGATCATTTTGTTCAAATGATTAAACGTTTGATATCCACATAACGCTGCATTTATTTCAGGAGAGGAACACGTCTTATAACTATGGCGTAACGTTGGATACATCTACTGACCGCATGCAGCATTCTTGTTAGAGAATTTAAAGAATGTTGACTTTTAGAAATTTTATAGGTAAGTATAACGTAGCCTGATAACAATGTTAAAACATTTTCCTTGAATAACGCTTCTTGAATATGTGAGAACTTTTTTTTTTGTTTTTTTTTGTTTTTGTTTGTTTGTTTGTTTGTTTGTTTTTTTGCTTGTCAGAGAGGTTTTAGGACTAATACCGCTTCCGAAAAATACCGAGAACTTTTTTTCTTCTTTAGATTTTCCTCTCTTTTTTGCCCCAGCCCCTCTCCGACCTGTCCAGGGAAGTCTAGATCCGCTACCGGTGAAACTGACTATTGTTATGATTGTGGGTTCCACGTTCCAGACCATTATACTGAAATCGTAAATTGACCTTGATGTAGTTTCACAAAGAGAATAGAAGGCGAAATTAAGATTTTATATAGATAATTAGAATTATGAAAAGGATGTTATATTGTCTATAGGTCCCTGTACATCTTAAACAATTATTTAAATCTAAGGTTTTGTTTTATCATAATCCTCGAGGACAATGCAGTTAAAACATTTCATAGATTCTAAAGTGGTTGTGAGACGCTTTTTATAACAATCGATTATACCGGTACTTAAAGTATTTAAAGCACTTGGATTTTCTTAAAAGGGTGAAAAAAGAAACATTAGCAAAAACCTTGATTTTTTCCCCCTAAGCTTTAGCTTTATTTCTTGATATACATATGATGTAAGTGAAGATGCCCGCAGAAGAGCCCTTATTTGGTCCACGCATTGAAAGCTGAAAGAGAAAATGCCAGTTGACAAATTATTGCTAATTCTCTAAAGCCGAATCCATTACTCTACATTCCTTAAAACAATGTGTCATTTTAATTGTGTACGATAGCACGAATTATTTGCTGTAGACTTGATTATTATTACTTTGAACAGGAAAAGTGTTGATTGATGTTGACTTGGATGAACGTTATCAAATGATATTGGATGATTCTAATTTCAAACTTGAAGCACCTAAAATGTCAAAACTATAATGTATTTATGGCAAGAAACCATGCCGACACTTAGTTCATTCCGTTGGGATTTTAACCACGAGCTTTTAACTTTCAGATATGAGATTTCCCTCTTAGACACGATCGTAATCATGGTAATGATATTTTGTTTAAAGCTCCATTATTGAGAACCCTGGCACTTCTAATTTTACTTTGTGAACAGATGTATATTTGAAATTTCCAAGGACTTGGTTCCTGGAATAAAGCACGTTATTCAATCCTTGTTTACAAACTGCCCTTTCCTGCGAACAGATTAAACTAAAATTTGACTTTCCATTATTTCTGTGTCTACGATATGGGTACTAAATATCTGACAACTGCCCTTGACAGTACATCTTGCAATGCATTTCAATCGATAAAACTCTGCCGTTAAACATTTTCTCGAGCGACTCATATATCTGTTTTATCTCAGTCACCTTTTAAAACAAGAAATTGAACACCTAAAACATTGCCATGGAGTTTGCTACGTGCCAGCTAGCAGACATGATGGTTTTTTACAGAAGAAATCTGAGAAATTGGCCATCGTAGTGGATTTATTGATTCTTGTTTATAGGTATGAAACTTGAGAGAGTAACATATATGCGACAGTGAGCTGATGGCAAATTCTTAACATTACCAGCGGGATATTGTGGTGTGTTTTGTCAGAAAGATGTTATACAAAACGATAAAAATAATTTTACGAACCAGTTCAACAGAAACGAATCACAAGAAAGGAAGAAAAAAAATGAAACGGAAATGAAAACTCGAAAGATTGAAAAAGCAGCTGGCAGAAATCTACAGGGTGAAAGATCAAATTTAAAGAAAAAAAGAAAACATTCAATAGAAGAGCTTTTGCTGTATTTCTTTCCCTCCGTTAAAGAAGATTGACTATTGTAACAACATTTGATGTAGCAAAACCCATGATTGTTTACAATGTTATGCTAAATAACTTGGAAAGTCTAATTACGTCAACGAAACTATAATAATGCGTCTTACTGTTATCTTCACAATAGGCCTAATATATTTCTGGCTTATAATTTACTTATAACTGTATTGCGCTCCTGAATATAAGGTTAACTTTTCATGTCAAACTAATGTTAATTCAAGGGCTGTGGCATAAAACATAAAATTGATTGTGAACAATCACGATTTGCAGATTTATGATCTACATGACTATTTGATATCCCCTAAAATCAAATATTCTAAAGGGATACCATGTTGTAATTTTGTGGGTCACAACTTCGCTCTGAAACCAATTGCTTGATGAAAATCTCTTTCATGGAGATTAGTGTTTCATAATGTTTAGCGAATGGGATACGATTTTAGTCTAACGAGCACTTCAGGATGAGTTTAATGAGATGCAACTAGAACAAGGCAATGCTCATACACTTATGACAATGAGGAACCTGATTGTGCTGAATGAATATATACTCGAAATTGAATTGTTTCAAAATTGATTTTTAAAAAATTAGCCACCATCGATCATGCCAGTCAACCGCGTTTGATTCAAATGTGTATCTTGAAACTACTTCCCTGACCGGATTATTTCAAAGATATGCCTTAACGATGCCGCACAACACGGGAGCAACTATTTCATTCGTGGGATCATCTCATAATCATAATATAATCTTCATCAGTTCATACATGTATTTCCTCTTTATACTGCCATTCTTCTCTCAACGTGTATCCATGGGCCATCAACATCAATAAATGAAAAGGAGAAGAAACGTTATATTAACATGATGTTTATTGAATGGGGAATATAATATCAGGCCATGGAAGAAGAATGATCTTTTCATTACTATGTGATTCCATTAATAATGACAAATCCAATAAACGATGTTTTCGGAATATTTGACATTATTATACTTTGCAAAAGTGCAGCAGACATGACTTCAAACATTGTAGTCTTCCTGCATGGCATTACAATGACTCAACAACTTCAGAAGCAAATAAATAAATAGACAAACTTTAAAATGTGTAAGATGTTAATGAATATACCGTGTTACATAATGCATCTTTAGTGGTGCACTAAGTGTTAATAATTCACGCTATCAGTTTCAATGTCAGAACCCGAGTGTGCTACTATTGAGGAATTTCAGGCATTCAAAGTGTTTAAGCCCATTATGTATATCTATAAAGGTGTATTTTGTGACTAGAAAGTTTAGCTGACTGGGTAAGGATAGGGCGAACCACAATAACCATTTTCTGTTTGAAGTAATCCCCGAAAGAATACCAGTATCCCCACCTGCATAATCAACACACATTCTTTTATATCGTGAACTGTATACTTATCTTACCCCCCCCCCCCTAGATTTAAAATAGGAAAATGTCTTTAATTCCGTTAAAAATGAGAAATTTCCAGTTTAAGCAATCAGTAGGACTTAATACACCGGGGGTTAAAATCAAGTTTCCAAACAATTGTTATATGCTCTATTATATAAAAATGCAAGTCATTGATGCATCAGTTGTGGAATTTTGAAAGGTCTTTGAAAGCGAATAGTAATGCGCTATCCAAGAAAAAAAAAATTTATCAGGATTTTTAAGAGATGGCATATAAACTGATACTTATTAAAATATGGCAATAAGAAAATGGAAATGGATATTCCCATATTCCCTAAAGTTGTCCTTAACAAGTTCGCTCTATCAGGAGAGTACAATAATTAATTTCCCATACTCTCCTAAATATATAATTGGCACACAAAGTAAACAAGATTTATTTCGAAACAGAACCTTGGTTTACTCGGAAAAATGATGACCCCGAAATCGGTTAATACTGGAAACCTTGAAGCATCCACGGCATATTTTCACCCGCTAAATGAAGTCGGCACGCATCCCATGTGGGTTTGGAGATTGCAACTTAATATGAAAGTGAAATTTGATCAATTAAATATCATGTCATAAATACTACTTGATCAAAATGGGAGCACGTCTCTTTGCATCATAATGATGGTCCGATTAGATTCTTGTAATAGAAAATAAACTTACAAAATCTGTAAACTGTGAGGGAAAGGTGAAGCAGATTAACTGAGCGATATGGATGATGTTCGCATTTAGGTTGCCAAAAGAGCACCATGACTGAAATGAATGAAGTTTTTTGTCGATGAGAATTACGTCATCTTGACCATTACCGTTTTATCTTCAATTTCACTATTCGGGTGACGAAATTGGAATTAAGTACTCGAGAGAAGAAACGAATCTTGAATACTAGAGATAATACTAAAACAACAAGAGAAAAGAATTTGATAAAAATTTGAGAAGAAACTGCTTCTCACTAATATTACCAGATATCATTAAACGAAACAAATTTTTTTTTTACACATCTAACAAATGAGAAAAAAAATCAAAAGGAGCAGATGGAGAACCAGGGGTTGATTAATTCGGGTGGGAACAAACAAAATAGGTCAAGACGTGAATGAAAATGGTATCGCAGTAACCCAAGAGAATTCACAATCATCATTATCAGAAAATATGATCATTGCGGACTGTCATCAATTTTTCTAAAAAAACGTGCCGCCTGTAAAGTCATATCTATTTTACGGGGGAAATACTAGCTTTTAATGGAATGGCTGAGCAAGCGGAGGTGCTACATTACTAACAATTCAGATTTAGACTGTGTGCCTTGATTATGTTCCCACTCTTCGCCAAATTAATTAAGAGTTAAACAAAAAAAAAAAAAAAAAAAAAAAAAAACCCAACAACAAAGCAAAACAAAACAAGAAAAAACAAACAAACAACAATAACAACCAAGGGACAGTTTTTCCGACCATTCAAGAAAAAGGACATCCAATACAGTTAAAGTATTTACTTGCAATGCTTGCATTACCATATTTTTGGGGTTTATTTTACATTTCGTCCATTGAAGAAATTCGGTATTTTCAATTTCTTAATAAGGCAAGGTACACAAACATTATCAATTGCTGTGAAACCGTGTAAGGCGGAATTAACTGTAGTGTTGCACTGTCTGTTTCATTCCTAATTGCGCTCTCCATCCACTCCTATCATAAATATGTCTTGCAAGAAGCTTTCTCTCAAGGCGGTCATTGAAGGTTATAGACAGGTGCGAGATCTTGGGGTCTGTAGTATCCTACTCATGTTTAATGGCACAGCGGAGAAAATCAGAAGAGCAAGAATTGTCAAGTGCATAATGTGCACCCTATCAAAATGCCGGTAGCTGTATAGTGTGAGGTAATGAAAGTGAGATCCCCTGAAAATAACCTTTTGACCCCTTTACCATTATGATCAAGAAGCAGGCAGCGCGTGAAAGAAATAGATGCTTGTTTCAGGATGTTTACGTAAATCACACACAAAAAAAGAGAATTAAAATCAGATACGCTATGATTAAATTAAGGAAGGCAGTCTAGTTTGATAATATACTCAATCAAAACAAGAACATTTTTAAAACATTTTTTAAAAGTAACTTGTGTAATATCTTCCCAATTTTGTTTGCCTAGAGGCATTAACTGAATGATACTTCAATAAATTACGACTATACATGTATATGTTGAGTTGATTAAATTGAGCAAAACGTTCCTTTTATAGCTTTGCTCGACAAAGAGAAAAGAGAAGGAGGGGACGAGAGAGCGAGAAATAGATGTATATAGGGAGATAACGAGATAAAGAGATGGAGATAGATAGAGAGAGAGAGAGAGATAAATAGTTAAACAACTCTCTGTAGACTTTCTATCCCACGTAATATCCAACATAATCGCCACAGTGAACGAAATTCCGAGAAAAGGGAATTGAGGATACAATTGTATAAAATACATGCATTATCTGAGGGAATCCCACTTCCTTGTGACAATATACATGTAACCTAGCTATTTTTGATACTGCATGTGAAGAGGCAAAACAGTGTTCAAACAAGTTTTCTACCTATAATTGTGTTAAGAGTAAAATGAATTTTTATCAAAAATCATCATCAACATTATCATCATCATCATCATCATCATCATAATCATGATACACTATGTTTCAAAGTTTCACATTGTTTGAGCCTACTGTTAATTTCATTCAATGATACAATTTCCCGAAGTCACTTCAAAGAAACATAAAAACATAAAACTTATAACAAATGTTGGTAGGATATGTGTAATGGGCGTATTCAATGCCTATCTTAAATAAATCTTTGCCCTAGAACTACCCCACATAATGATGCGATTCAGACCAATAAATATTTAAAGTGTGTGCCCGAGTATACCAGGGGCTTGTAACATAAAGAGATACAATCAATCTTACGACTGATATCAATCGTAAGTGTATGGCAAACCATGTACTGAACAGTTACAATTGATCGTAAGATTGACTGTATCTCTTTATGTTACAGGCCCCTGGTATGATAGAATAATGCAGATATGCAACAAAATGGATGAAGTAAAAGAATGATCGATTTTGTTCAAGCTGGCTACTCCTATAAGTTCTCCAATTCATCCACGAATGAACTTTTGTTTGGCAATGTCATCTCCCCCTAAGTCTGAAACAACAAATATGCACTAATGCAGTGAACTTTATGGCTTACTGACAGAACATGTAGAATAGAATTGAATATTGATGACCTTCGCATCATCTCTCGTACCATTGTAGCAATAGATGAGTCTCTCTATTTTCAAATCAAACTTAGAAGCAAAACGAATCTTTCAGAACATCGTTGTGATTCAAGCTGACCTTGAGGGAAGCTATGGATCGAAAGCTTCGACAACCGTGCGTGTAACAATGTTAAAAGGAAGCAGAAAGTGCATGCAATTAAGCAAACCTAATGGATTTATCTTCGGGGCTCCAAGTTTGAATGAGAGTGGAAATAAATTCACATGAATCGATAAGCCTACAGGTTTTACGTCGTTTGATTGTCTACATAAATAAACCCCTCAAAAAAAGTTTGGAAACTCAAGTTTGATCGATTATATCTCTCTTGTCATGGCATAATCATCGCTTTGTTTAGTATCATTAGAAATTGTGTTTATTCCTCTTTAAGATGATACCATATCTGTTATGATTGTGCAGTCATGGAATGAGCAGTACATCGGAATAAGGAGCAGAGTCAAAAGTGAAAAGTTGCAAAATGCACTAGTATTAAAGCACGAATTGTATTGTTATGTAGAGCACTCTTCTTTCTTTGACATAAGAGAGTGTGATTTTTTTAGATGACTGGGGCTATTGTTCCCAACTGGTCATACATGAATGCTAAATTCTAAAGAATCCTGAAAATGAAATTCATTCACTGTCTAAGTTTCAAACATGAAACATAAAAAATGAATTTAAGCCTTGAAGTTTCTCTCGTGCTTGTTTTTTTTTTTTTTTTTTTTTTAACAGAGATGAATTCATGTGAAATGAAGTGTCATTGCAAGTTTGTTTGAATGTTCATGCATGTTTTTTTGAGTGAAAACGCATGATTGTTTTAGTGATTTCATGTTTGTTTGACTTCATGCATGCTTCTTACAGTACAGTGTGTATTTTGCTCAGTGAAGATCATTTCAAAACACATTAGCCCTGCGACTCTTCAAAGAAAGAAAAATGCACAGCCGAACAAGAGCAGTGCATTTTTGCAACTTTTCACTTTTGACCTTGCCCCTTATTTTGATGTACTGCACATTTCGTGACTGCAAAATCATAACAAATGAGGTATCATTTTAAAGAAGAATAAACACACTTTCTAATGATACTAAACATAGCCATGATTATCCTATGACAAAAGAAATATAATCAATCATACTTGAGTTTCTAAACCTTTTTTGAGGGGTTTAGGTGAGTTAAGAAAAAATGATTTAAATTTTATTCAGAGAATTTTACTATGAATATTTCAATTCCTGGTATGTAAGACATCCTGTTCTCGAAACATAATGATTGCTACTCATTATTTTAACCACATTTAAGATTTACAATGTATACAGTATAAAGTAGTCAATAGGCACACTGTGTTCACACGACTTTTTTTTATTTATTAATTTTTTTATTTTTACAATGTATGAATCATGACTCTGTGTGTCATGACATGTGTGGTCTGTGACAAAGAATGGATTTAGAACGTCTCTGTAGAATGTGAACACAACATTGGGACTCTATGTCCTTTCTATCCAGTTAGGCGTTATTCACATAAGTTCGATGATTGTAAACACGCTAGAAATGGGTTCATAATTTATCCACAGCATTTACTCGTTTCATGTTTCTACTTTCATTTTGTTTTAAGAGTTAACATAATTAAGCGTTATAGCTTTTTAAAGACACAAATTGACATTATCGATCATGCTGTGTGGCCGCCCCACGTGCTTAGAACTCCCTGCCCTCATCAGCTAGAAACTTTCAAGACCTTGAAAACCTTCCTGATGAAGAAGGCATACCATTAATGTTAATATAATTATTTGAAATATGTTAATTTTTATATTGCACTGTTTCTTTGATAATGTTATGTCTGTTTTCATCATGTTCATGATGCTTGTTTCATTCTTAATCACAATGTTGATTGGTAATATTATTTTGTTTTGCTTTTCATTTATTGTGCGCCTAGGGTGCACAGCCTCTTTCAGGCAGATTTGTGAGCTTTATAAGTATAAAATTATCATTATTATTATTACTATGAGCATTTTAAAGCTATGAATTTTGATAGATTTATTTGTGCTAATTTAGTTATATCTATATTTCAAAAAAAAAATGTAAACGATGCCTTTAGTCAATGATTTATTCAACTTAAAGATAGAGTTGAGTTTTGGTCATGCGATTACATTGTGTAACAAACTGTCTGCATGCAAGGTCTAGAAGCAATTAAGAAAGGTTAACTATCATGACTATGAAGAACTTAAGGGTTTGGGAAAGTAACTAAATCAGAAGAAACACACCCAGTCTTGCTGAAAGCCACACACACACATGTGGTACTACACACACTCTTGAGGCATGAATTTCTGTTCACACTTACAATCATAATCAGGGGACATTTCTTTTATGATATT
This sequence comes from Heliocidaris tuberculata, assembly GCA_025618425.1. Classification (NCBI taxonomy): domain Eukaryota; kingdom Metazoa; phylum Echinodermata; class Echinoidea; order Camarodonta; family Echinometridae; genus Heliocidaris; species Heliocidaris tuberculata. The sequence continues at coordinate 13,999,797 of CM046835.1, read as the reverse complement.
CTTCCAAACTCAACATATAAAGAATGAGAAGCTCACAAATTATTTTTCTCCTCCATACACCAGATCTCAACCTTCTCTATAACTCAATACGTTTAGAACATCATCCGAGTTAGACAGCATGTCTAAATTCATTACACATAAGGATTTCTTTCTGGTTAACTAACCGCAGGGGAAAAAAAATTCCAGAAACTTTTCTCGGAGATGGACATTCATGTCGGTTGCTGGAATCTTTTGCGAGTCATTTGAGATGAATCAGTAGGGTCTTTGACCGCAGAGTTTCCAAAGAGGGGAATATTCAGGTAGTGGTTACCGTGAAGATAGTGTTTCTTTATAATTACCCTGGATACTGAGATAGAGACACGATGTCAACATTGTTAAAGGAATAAGTTGTTTGCTTCGGAAGGTATAATTATACAGTAAAATTTACATAAGTTGCTTTTCATATTCTGATTGCCTTGATATGTGCCTTAAAGGTGACAGTTTAGTACAGATTGTGCGATCGTATTGTAAGAAAAAAACAAAAACAAAACCCCCCCAAAAAACAAAACAAAAAAACCCACAACAACAGCAAAACAAAAACAACAACATTCTAGTATCTATTCTGAATTGTGAAATATAGATAAATGTAATTGCGTATTAAGAGTTGTTTTCAAATAGAAATGGGAATTGAAAAATAGTGAAAAAGTTCCGTAATTATATTACTCTCTTAAAAGTACTCCACATTCTCCTTAAATTTGTTTTTAATCTTAGTACCCGTGAAGGGGCCTTGTCAAAGGATATTGAACTTTGCTCAGTCCTCATCTTTTGGTGGATAAAACGTGTTTGTAATAGCCGAGTGCGTTGGCGTAGCGTCATTAAAGGGACACTAGCCTCCATGGGGATGGGGGGGGGGGGGGGGTACTGGTCTTCTCATGTATTTAAATTGCAAAGGAGCAAACCGGTCAAGAGGAGAAGGTGTGATAGGGTTCATGTCGTCTTCTTCATATTTATCTATTTATGTAATATTTATTCATTAAAGTTTTAATCAAATTACAGGGTAGGTACAAATTCAGTAAGATAACTGATTCATAAGTACGTACTAATAAGTATTACCCCTTCCTTTTCTTCTCCTCTTTTTAATTTCTTTGTATTTCCAGGTAAGCTTATACGTATAAAGCATTATCTGAGGTTGAACAAAACTGGGGCACCTTTCCATTCTACTTAGCATATAAAAGGCGTGTTAAATTCTCTTTCCCCGAAAATATCAGTAAAGCAGAGTATCACACATAGATATTTAGCACGTATTAGCACAGCCGAAGAAGGAGTAAACGATGTGAAAGTCCACTAGCTATCAAATCAACGTATAGTTTCCTCTACCCTACACGTAAGTTATGCATCGAGGTCAGTGATGGGGATGACAGTTTGAAAAAAAAAAGCAGCAGCACAACATCATAAAATAGGGGAAGAGGAGAGAAAGGGGATAGAGAAAGAGTATAAGAAAAGGAGAGACTTTGATTTGGAAAGAGGGCAAGATTTGTTACGCCAGCCGAACGTCAATAACGGCGCACGGAAACCCAAAGGAAACCTAAGCGCGCGGCAAACCGAAGGGGAAATAGGCGTGATCGATTTAACCGACAATGGGATCAATATCGGCTAGTTGGCAGCATGCACAGAATTCCTATGTGAGAGGCAGAATTAGCACTAATATTAGAAGTTGTTGTGGTAGTTGAAAATGTTTTTGTGTAGTAGCATGAACAACCACGGAGCACCAGTAGTAAAAAGGTTTTATAGGCTTGGTATTAGTACTGTAGAAGTATCATAGTAGTAACTGTCGTGTCGTCGTCGTAGTGGTAGTAGTATAAAGAGTAGTAGATGTATTTGTTTTAGAAAAAGTTGAAGAAGACTCTACGTTCCCCTCAACCTGAAAGGCTTTACTGGTATACTTTTTGTTAAGACTTCCAAATTTTACTCTTTAGTGGCATTTAGACGTAAACTCGAGCAATACATCCTGCAATATTTTTTGCCACTAGGTTGGGCAAGGGATATACATTTACGTTTATAATTTTTAGTAAATATATTCATATCTTAAATGAGTTAGTTTATACCGTTATGTTTTCCTCCAAGATTGGATCAGGTCTCATTTTCATTAAGTTGATCTTGATAATATAAGATGAATGCGAAATAGTATGATCTTCAAAGAGTCCTATGTTAAATGTTTAAAAGTTAATTTTTACATATGCGAAATATTTGTTTATATTAATAAATTTATACTTCCTTTTGCAGTAATTTTATAATAATAGTAATAAAAACTGTTTCTTATACAGCGTTTTACCATAAACAACTGACCAAAGCACTTACAGTATTATTATTACCCCGGTCACTGGATTCAAGTATACTATTCCGCACATTACAGTGCACATTCTCCACTCCTGGGGAGCATTGCAGCTAGTCGTTTTTTTACGGGAGTGCACACGCTACTCCAATCACACTCACTTATGTTTCCTACCGGCTACCATTTACCACCTAGGTGGAGAGGAGCAAAATGCCTTGCTCAAGGACATAAGTGCAGTGCCGAGGTTCGAACCCACGACCTTTGTATTCCCAGTCAAGTGATTAAACCACTCGACTAGAACACCTTTATAGAATGCTATAGAAGAACAAAGTCTCAAACAAATGTCGAATTGTTAGCAGTGGAGAATCTTTCAAAGGTAATTTTCAGTTCTAGTAAACAATGGAACTTAAATTCTCATAAAATCAAATCTACATGTAGCTTACACTGAATAGTCAAGACGGCAAAATAAATGATTTATCTGACAAGTTCATATAATTTGCAGCAAGTTTCAATTATTATTTTTTTCTTCAATTTATATTTTGCTATCAAAAAGCTATCTTTACTGTATAAACAATGCCGAATTAAGGTAAGCCAAATTCTATAAAACTACAAGACAGTCAAATAGCTCTGAAGCATGTCTGTGCTCTGCCCTTTCAGGTCAGGAAATATTCCAGGGATAAATTGATCAGCTTTTGTTCTTCAAATTGGCAGCAATAATATTTTTCTTTCATTGTTACATGTTTCGTACATGATTCTAATAACAAAATTATGTCTCTGTAAACACTATACATGTGCAGGATCTATTTCCAAGTTCAAAACTTGCCAATTTGTATAAAAAAACAAGGCTTTTGAACCTCTCAAAATGTTGCCAATTTAAGGATTCCAAAGCTTATTTTCCTTTTTAAAATTCCTGACGTCAAAAGCAATAATTATGGTCATGCAACAACCATGACAACAATTGACACATTGTGTGCAGAAATTTTTGCTCTTTCTAGTCATGCATCTTGTACATTTTCTAGAACTCTAATTCAGAACTTATTGAGCCAAACCACAAAATGTTGACAATAATTGTCTCGAAAGGGTTAAAGCATGAACTCTACAACTAAAGATAAAGACAAAGTAGACTCCCTTATTAAGCGTCCCCTAGATTATCATCCAGTCCTTTGATATCCGATCTGAATCGAGTTACATTGTGGTAAGGAAGCCAGACTTATCCCTTAGGTAAAAACTGATACCAAGGTCTCATTTTGTTACGGAAGCTGCGAGAGAGTTTCCTCCATCTTAATCATCACTTCTGCAAAGTGGCGGCTACAATGCAGAACTGGGGAGCGTTTCATCAAGCATTTTGTCAGTGATTTTTACCGACAACTGTTATAAGCTACTGAAATCCTTGCATCTGATTGGCTAAGATCAAATTTGTCGGTGAAAATCACTGACAAAACGCTTGATGAAACGCTCCCCTGGACTTTGAATAAAGTGTAAGTAGGCCCGTTAGAATAGTTATTTAATGAAGAGATGTCTTTAATTCTTTTATTCTGAGCTTAGATATTAATTTTGATAATCAATTCTTACCGTAACAGCACATCACATCCCTTCCTCATGTACATCTTACATCAGAAGGAACTTATTCGAAGGGACACTCATCGATATCTTGCTTGTGTAAATGAAATAGGCCTATATTTGAACACATATATATTCACTTTTTCGTAGCATAAATAGAAAAGACAAATTTATATACCTTGATCACAAAATATGCAAAAGGAATGCAGAAATGCGATATGATTCGATAACAACTTTGTTCATCTTTAAAAAGACTTTAAAATTATTTTGAAATGAAGTGAAATGATTTAGACATAAAAAAGGCCGGTACTACGAAAGTGAGAGTTTAAACATATTTCTACTATCCTTCCTTCTCATGCTTCTTAAAATAGGCCTAAACTGCCTGAAATTAAGCAGAAGGAGGAAAATAGGGAGGAGGAATAATGCAGGGAAATATATCTTTGAAGACATGGAATACATAAGAGACAGAAAGGATAAAAAGAGAGAGGGTGAGTGTGTCAGGGGCGTGTATGTGGGTGCCTATCAATTCCACCGAGGAACTAACCGTTGTTACGCGGCGCTTGCCACGCTTGCCAGTGAGGAAAGGGGCTGAAAATGTGTGATTTCCCAACAAATAACGCCCCTGTACACACAATTCTGACTCTTATTCTTAGTTCCAGTAGTCTGGTAATATATTGAAGCTGATATTCCATACTTCCACAACAATGTCTTCAATTTCAATGAAGTTGTTAATGAGACTGGCGTTTTGGCCTTAAATCTTTCCTTTTGTACAATAATATTACTATCTTGTACACAGGGGCGTCGGTAGAACATCTTGAATGGGGGGGGGGGGGTGACACCCAAATTTGCCGACAAATTTTTTGATTCTACACCCAAATTTGCCAACAAAAATGCTGCACCCTAATCTCCCCCCAAATAATAATAAAAGAAAACCACAGATGTAGAGATCTTGATCATGCAGGCCCATTTTTGCAAGGAGGGGGTTTACGCCTTTTGACCGAATATCAACTTTTTAATTTCTAAATTAAAAAAAAAAAAATGTAGAGAAAATATACAGAAGTTACAAAAACAACACAATTATCTGGGAACCTTGCTGTCCAAATATGAGGAAATTCTGGCACCTAACTTCGCTTCACGAATATGAAGTGGTGGTTGCCTGAATATCGGAACTTTGAAAATCCTCGGGGGAGGGGCCAGTTTTTCCTCAAGTTTTTCTTTCCTTTCCTTTTCCTTTCCTTCTTTTCTTTCCTTTCCCTTTTCTTTTTTCTTCCCCTTTCTCTTTTCTCCTTTTCCCTTTCCTCTTCCCTCTCCCTGTTTCCCCCTCCTTTAAAAAAAAAAAAAATTTACCGACAGCAATTTTGAGTGGGTGGGGGGGTGTGACACCCACCCCCCTCCCCCGCCCGCTATAGACGCCCCTGTTTGTACATGAAACGAACTTCTGGACGTGGAAAGAGGCTTTTCTTTTTCATGTAGTTAGTTTTATGGTCACCGTAATCATGGTAATTCTTAGTTCCGATGAGTCATTTTGCTGCACTTGCCGTCTTTCCATCACTATATAGTTTTTCATTGGTTTAGAGTACTTTCTCGTTTGTTTAATTGTTTGTTTTTATTTATTTTTAATAAGAACAAAAATCAGGTTCTGAGCGCAGCTAGTGTGAGCCCACATCCATTGTGTGTGAGAGAGAGAGAGAGAGAGAGAGAGAGAGAGAGAGAGAGAGGGGGGGGGGGAGGACGCACACCATGTACACTCAAGCCATAAGCGCCTTTTTTTGAACCTCACAATGGATCAAGCGTAATCCATCTGCCATTCCTGCACAAACGTTACAAGGAAATAATGATCTTTGCAAATATTTGATATTGCCTTTAACAGCGTCTGCTATCAAATGATATTGTTCTCAAAAGGATGAAATAGGAGAAACCATGCCCAACCGGCGGCGCCATGAATTTAAAACGTCTCTGACCTTGAAACAGTTGCAGCTGCGGATGGTCACAGAGTATTCTCAATGAGGTGGTTACATCCTGGGGGCAAGGTATCTGAAATGTTTTCACTTATCCTCATATCCTTTCAACACCCGATCGTTGGCGTAAGCTTGCAATTACGACTTTCTGTTTCGCAACCAACACTGCCCGCGTTTCCGTTTCATTTCTGAGTTTACAGGCGGGTTGGTGGAGCATAATGGGTGAACTAAATATCAAGTTATTGTAATGAATAGTTGTATAGTAGGTGTAGATATCCGTGCATGTAAGTAATGTACTTGTCTTAAAATAACATAGAAAAAAAAAACAATACTGAAACTTAAAAATTAACAAAAACGCTTTAGACCTCAGATAATATTTGATATGTAGATCAGCTTTATTTGGATTAAGCTTCAAGACAGTTCTTAACCAAATATTCTTTTATATATAAATTTAGGATTGATGTTCACATTTATGGTCTTGATTTGTCAATGCGAAAAAAAAAATCAAAACATCATTTTATTTACTACAAGTATTTGAGGAAGTCTCGTGAAACTTTATCAAACGGATTTGAAAATTAGGTTATGAAGTGGAAAATAACGAAAATGTTTTAAAAAGAAACAATCTGATATATATATATATATTTTCAAAAACAATATCATTTATCTCTCAAATTTGTTACATTTTGATGAAACTGAACTTACACTGTGACTATGAATCATTGAGGCACTATAGTCAGTACATACTTTTAGTTATTTCACTCTAATTTAATCGGGATTAAAATCATACATAAACATCTGCCGAAGTTTATCTTTTTGCAAGAAATAAAGAAAGAAAAAGAATAAGAGGAAACCAGTAACTATTGTTCTTTGAAAGGTATCATTTTGAAATACAACTAACAGTTTATTTTCAGTATGGATGCTTACTTCCTTTACCAAAATACAAAGAAAAAAAAACCGGTAAGAGGGTGAGGAGCACGAATGTTGAAATACAAGACTATGCAAATGAGTTTACATTTCAGTAGCATATATATATATATATATATATATATATATATATATATATATATAAAAAGGCCTAAGAAAAGTGTATGTGATGCATTTACTTTATTATATCGGTACGTCTGTCTATATCTTACTAGTTTAAACCTGTTACAGTTACAAAATTATTGCACTTAAATAGTTTGGGATTAAATTTTCTTAGTATCATTCCCTCTCAATCTCTCTCCATCTCCAATCTCTATCTCTCTATCTGTCTCCATATCTTTCTTTTATTTTCTGTTCTCTCTTTCTCTGTCTCTCTGCTCCCCTCTCTCCCCCACAAGCCGTATACCCTCCCCTGACCTTTCGCGGGGTGATAGGAACATATACGGCATGCCAACAGCGCCTCCTCGGGGAACACCTGGGCTAATTCCATCTAATCATCCGCTAGGTTGTGATTTCTCGTCGCGGTATTCGGTTGCAGCTAGCGTGCTTCTTCCCACTTCAAATCACACACGAAGACTAGTATTATGTTGTGCAGAATTTATTCCAGTATTCATCTTGAGCGCTAATGGGGGATTGATTTTTCTTGTCCGCCATGGTTTGCTGCTCCGCCAAGAAGACAAAAGAAGAAAATACGATACGGGATTTTGAAAAATAGGGATTTTCCGGAAAGTTTTAAAGCCTTCCTCATATAACTTCAATTCTTCTGGATTAGTAAACACAATTGGCTATCCTAAAAAAAACAACTAATCTTCAAAAACACGTTGATCCTGACACAGCATAACCTACATGTATATTTGCCAAAAGATGATAATATCCCATTGGGAGGCTGGGGTTAGGCTACGCTTTATGCAATTACAAAGCCGGTTATGACTGCAGGAAATGATAACCTCATTTTGAGATGAAAACAATAAAATGAATCATAACAAGGAGAAAATGAACGAGGGCTGCGGGTTATGAACAATTTTATTAACGGTGGAGACATGTTCGAAATATCCCACTCGATATATTGTGAGCAACAGCAACAGTAGATAAAGGCCTGATAACAAACTCTTTTTATAACAGTCATTATCCCAATATCACCGTCATGGGCAATTATAAGCTCACAGTAGCCCACAGATATGATTGGATTGTGCAACCGCATTTTTTTTTGTTGTGAGATAAGTTTTCAAAACCGCATTCATTATTGCACATAATGTTTTATCAATTGAAACAGAGTATTATAGCAATCATGCCTTTTAGCCTTACTTAGTCGATTTCCCTTGTGTAAAGTGATGTTGTGTCTTCTATACACTTACAAAGTTATCACTTTGCGAATTTCCCCCGTCCTATATATTTCTTTCTCTGATTCACTCCCAGTCTTCACGTCTTAAAATCTCCCTCTGTAATATTACAAATAAATAGTTCATTTCTTTTGCTTCGTTACCTAGCAAACAATATAAGGTAAGTAAGGCGTATAGTGTTTTTTCTCATAAAACATAAATAACAAATCTTTTAATGGCAATCTTAATCACATTCTACGTTTCTTTGACATTGGGTAATCCCAAGACGCTCATATTGTTTGAAAATATTTCTATGAACAAAACCTTCGTCTTGATACAATAACTTGTTTGTAATGTTGCGATGAAAATATAAAGCAGTAATAAATTGCCTTTTAGTGCATACATCATACATCATACCATATCATTGAGAAAACCCTTCAGATTCACATTCTCTTTCACCGACGTTTCTTGTGATTCCCCGGCGTGTATAATGAAGTCCATTTCTCTACGTCAAGTAATTAAGCGGTTAATTAGAATAACGTCTGAAAACAACGAAATTTCGCCTTCAGATCTTCACTTCATAAAATAAAATGCCGGTAGCTGATAAAGGTCATTCTTTTATTTTCCTGTCTGATGATACTTACCAACGATGCAGAGCGATGATGGGGAAATCAGAATTATTTATAAAGAGCTCATAAAACCCAGATCAAAGAAAGCGAAGCTCGAGGGCAGTCACCCTCTGAAATGTTTGATCATTAAACTATTAGCCAGTGCTTGTTACAACGACGACATTATATTTTTTTCTGAATGCATGTATGAAATACACAATGAAATAAAATACATATTGACTTTCATGATTTCACTTAATTAATTCAAAACATGAACAAAATAATGTTTTTATATCGAGGGAAAATTTAAATTAATCCTTTGGACCACCAATGTGTGATTAAGGTTTTATGGAGTATAAAATCATCTTTAAGATACAGTTATCTTTGGCGATCGTTCTGTTGGGCGGGAACCTCTTTTTTTTGTGCAATATATAGAACAAAAAATGGGAGAAATTATAGATAAGACATAGCCTTAATGAGCTACGAGTTTCTCAAGAGTTTGATTCAAATATCTACACAAGAATTAGAAACTGAGACAAATGCACAATATTTTTACAATATAAACTTTTTACAGGACTTAAAGATTATGGTAAAAAGGAATCATATTTTGGAGTAACTTCAACAAAACTTTCTGACAATAATTTGAAACAGAATCTTTAAACTAATCTCGGTAAGAAACAAACAAAAACACATTTTTCATGTAGACGCTTTAAAATATACTATTTTTCATAACACAACGTATATATTCACGTCTTTAGCTGAGATTTAAATAAATGAACTTAACTTTATTTTAGTTTATCATTTCTTCACATCGATAATTCATGGGGCCATACAAATTAAGTAAAGTGGTGCATAGACACATAAACCTCCAAAAATAGCAATGAAAATAAAACAAAGCAAATGTGCAACATTGCTCTGGTAATTAAAGTCAAATGCAGGGGCTGTTTAAAAACATCAAAAATCCTCTGAAATATTTGACATTATTTGTTATTATGAGAGAGAGAGAGAGAGAGATGGAGAGAGAAAAGAGAGAGAGAGAGAGAGAGAGAGAGAGAGAGAGAGAGAGAGAGAGAGAGAGAGAGAGAGAGACGGAGACAGACAGAGAAGGGGGGGGGGGGTAGAGGCCCATATGTTCAAGTGAATATCAGTAATAATAAAAAAAAACTAACAAATTGATAAGCTCTCATTATATCGTTCTCCAATAATGCTCCACGTCCACACCAGAGGACCACGCCCACCAGGCTGCCCCATGAATATATGCCGCCATTGCTGTCTTAACGTCTCTTCTCGCGCGGAAGACATTCTAAGCGATTTTAAATCGTAAGCTCATTATTGCTCGAGATACAATTAGCTGCGACTCCTTGGGAGTATGATCAAGTCAAGAGGAAGCCGTTGATTGATTTTGCTCGTCATCATAACCGTGAGCTACCGGGTGTCAGTCAGCACGTTGGTAGTCAACACCGAACTCGGACTGGAAGCGAAGGACAGGCTGTTTTGGTAGGGTAGAGCTTCTCTTTAACCCTTCTGCGTATCATTGTTGTTCGTTTAGTATGACAATGATTAGAAAATATGGAAGATTGGGAGGGAGAGCAGGATAAAGAGATAGACAGCGATAGATAGATAGATAAATAGATAAATATATAGCTAGATAGATAAACAGCTAGATAGAAAGAGATAGATAGATAGATAGATATAGATAGGTAGATAGATATAGAAATAAGTAAGATAAATATAGTTTTTCAAAACATAAAAAGATAGACAGCTAGATAGAAATATAGATAGAGATAGAGACGAAAAGAGAGAGAGAGAGAGTGAGAGAGAGAGAGAGAGAATGGGAGGGAGAAAGACAAAAAGAGAGGTTGAGAGACAGAGGAATTAAGGGGATAGATGGAGGGCGGTCATAAAATACCATAATACCAAATAGTACAAGAAATGATATATAGGGAGAAAGTATTGACTGGTGTTCGCTGGAGGCTTATGCCCCTTAGACGTGTTTGCTACCGATTTTGGAGAAAAAACAAAAACAAACAACAACATTAGAGAGAATTTTTTTTTCTCATTTCACACAAGAGAGCTAAAGAAAAGATAAATCCACGATAAAATGAATATCAAAGCTTGTATCATATTTCCGAAATATAGAAAGTGAAAGAAAGTTATAAAATTCCAACATCATTGTTATTATCGATATGAATGCATTTCAACTGTATTTGCACGTAAATCAACAAAACTGCGTAGTTTTAGAGCCAAGGAATTATTAACAAAGAATTTTTAGGATCCATCTTGACCTGTAACATCTACATCCTTCCCCATTCACTCAACATATTCGTTCCTTAGCACTTCGCAAAACCTGGCAGCGGCAAAGCCGTATAAATGTTACAGTCGTTCTCTGTCAGCGCTCCACACCATCCTTACCAATTGACGAGTACTCAGCACACGGCCCCGTGAGGGCGGCAAAATTCCTCCGCCTCATTGATATTGTGATTTCCCCCTCAGTTATTCGGATAAAACTCGACTCGGCGACAAAGTCGAGTTTCATTTAGTTCTCGCTGACTTCTGATAATAACGGTCCAACGTTTGGACTCTCGTCCTCTAATCACTCGATTTCGCTCGTTTTCCGGACTCTGCTCTTTTCCCGGCAAGACGTTTTCTCGATGATAAATCTGAGACAACTTTTAATTGCTTTGTCTTTTTGTTGCCTAATTAGAGGAAATTAACGTTTGCAGAGCATCTTTTTCTGCATGCCTTTAGAAGAGAACGGATATGCTCCTATGACCACTGATCTTTGTCACAAACATCCTTGTTCACAACATCTACATAAACACAGGGTATTGTTGCTCTTTTGTCTTTAGACTTTCAAGCGATTCGTTGACATCTTTCAACTTTGGTAACAAACTGGATGTTTAGTTGGTGAGGATCAAGATTCTTGATGATTCAAACTTTGTAAAAAGCCTACTATCCCTTGAGGTCATTGGTAGGACCTGCCAAACTTCTCGAATGAGATGCACAGACTTGGCTGGAGGAACTGAGACACTTACAGGTCTAAACTATGCTCACATCTTCAGTAGATAAGCACTTGAAGAATTTCGGACTATTTTGCTTGCCTAGTGTTGAAATTCTTCCCGTCGAGTATTGTCATTTGAACCTAAGCGTTTGAATCTTTTATTCTGTGGATCATCGATAAGAAGGTACCCAAGAACGCATAGTCCAGGTATGTACGTAGGCTATCTGACACATAAAAATATTTGATGTAGTTTCAACTTAAATGAGAGGCCGGAGAGTGTTTAGCACGGATGAATCTGTGCCAGGTTGCAAATTAAATAAATCCCATATAGATTGTCAAATAATGTAAATAATCAGATGATGCGAAACATCTAAGCATGTATACAACATTTAAATGCTGGTTAAAGACGAGTAATTATTTCAATAAAACGTACTTTTATAAAGTTCTTTGTTGCAACACATGTTAGATGCATATTATTTTCTAATACAGGATATTCCTCCTCTGTTCTTTACGACCACACGCAATGATGCTGTTAACACTTAGTTGCAAAGCCAAATTTAATATAATAAAAAAGTCATTTAAGTCAAGGAATCCACGTATTTCGGAAGCAATGAATATTTTTCAACAATTGTGTATTAACGCAAACATGTATCAAAGATCAAAATCAAATTTTGACATATGGTCAAACATATTTCTTTACATAGCGGATTCAACTTTCAGGGTAAGAGTAATGACTCGATCGAAATTTATAAGATGAATTTCAGATGCCTCTTTTTATTTCTCTCAACCTAGCTTGCAATGGAATTCTCAGAGCGAAATCCAAGACTCGTAACTGCACAATATTAATTTCTTCTAAAGTAACAATGCTCGTTATATTCATCCTTTTCAGAAATGACAGTTCTATGCAAAATGTTGTTGAAAACATAAGGATGATTTAAAATTACCTACGTCAAAAAACTTTGTATTTAATTCAATTGCTTCAATCATTTTGTTTGCTCATGGATTTTCTTGATATGATATAAATGGTTCTGATCATAAATGGGTTGACCAATCGAGATTTATGTGTTCTTGTTTATTTAACATTATCACAAATGGCGGAAATGGTCACTTTGGTCTCAAATATAAATTCTATACGCAGAGAGCTCCACTGTCCAACAAATATTTTGCAAATGTTTACTGAGCTTTACTCTTTGTCTGTTGCTCACATAAATACTCTTCTATGCAATTCATGGGTAGAGTCTGTGCCAAATGGCACAATGGCATAGTAAGGGTTAAAGATTTCATCTACAATGAGAAGTTGATTCACATTATCTTGAGCAGCGTATGTGTGCGATTATCATTATCTTACGTGATTTTGTTGGTGTTGTCGTTGTTGTTGATGTTGGTCAAGGGAAAAATCATGATGTATTGTCAGTCTGAAGTAAATATAGATAACACATGTGTTTTAGCGAAAAAGTAAAAGTAACTTTAATTTTGCATGTCCGCTTACGTCATTTTCCACCCCAGACGTGCGGTTGGGATAGGATTTTAGTACAATGGTCTGATGACTGTTCAAGCTTCGAGGATTTAGATGAGGAAAACCTGAGGGGCTTTAGCTTTGAGGCAGGTAAGGGAAAGACGATATCTGTGAAAATTACTTTCCGGTCTCAAAAGCCACAATCAGAGAGTGGACAAACTATTTGTGATAGTGATAATTATTTTGAAGGGAAAAAGCAAGTGATTGGAACAAATCGGACATGCTCACGGAAAGCTTATTATTTTGTTTTTATCACACTAAGAAAGAAGAATACAAACGTACACTAATCGCAATATCAGTATTCCCTTTTAAGGTTCAGTGCAAAGTTGTATCTTGATCATTTTAGAGGTACTCCGAAGTTTTAATAATTGTGTTTCAGTTTTTAGAGATAAAAATATGATGAGATCATTTCCAGAAAAAAAAAAAAAACACACACACACACACACACACATAGGAATTCTCTGTTGTACCAATGTATTTATACATCTCCATCTTACGTGTATTTTCTTTGTAAATCATCCAAATATATATTTATCAGGGGCCGCGGAGAGTTTTTGAAAGAGGGGGGGGGGGGGGGGGGCTAATATGATTTCACTCATTAATGACAATTTTCGAACCCTTTTTCCGAGTTTTTTTTAACACGTGTCTGCTCAAAAAAAAAGGGGGCTGCAGCCCCCAGCCCCCCAGTTCCGCGGCCCATGTTTATTTATGTCAATTTATTTCCGGTTTTTTTTCTTCTGTATTTCACTCTATGTGCAATTTATATCTCTGACTTACTTTTTTTTAAATCTCTTTCTCTCTCTCTCTCTCTCTCTCTCATATTCTAGCGGTTGTGAAACCGAAATAAGGGGGGGGGGGGGAGACTCTCATGTCCCTTCTCTGTAAAAAATCAAAATGCCATGATGTGAACACCCCAACCAACCTTTTCAAAGAACGCTGATACATAATGCAGCTTTCAACTGTCTTATGTCTCTTTTATTTCAGGTCGCAAGCTTGATCGCATCGTTGCAGATAGCTAAACAGTTTAACACCAGTTGCTTGTGTTTAAGAAGACTATAACTTATCCATGATTACATGAAAACAGTAACAAGTAAGTTATAAAAGATTGTAAAAGATTGTAAAAGATTGTAAAAGGGTTATTAAAAAGTCATGTTGATGATATATTGATCTTTTCCATAGAGTTTTGTAATTGCCCTTTTCCCACCTAAATTGTAACTTTTCGTTTCGCCCCCACCTGCCCACCTTTTTATAAACCGTCCCTACACCCGTACCCTCCTTTAAGTCTATACTTGTTTGTCTGTATCCCTCCCACTCTCTCTCTCTCTTTCTCTCTCTCTTTCTCTCTATCTCTCTCTCTCTCTCTCTCTTATTTAACTTACTTTAAGTCACACCATTATCTGATTATACCACCCCGTTCTCCGTTATCAAATGCAATTTTAAGTAGTTGCCATTTCTCATTTCACACCTCTTCTTTAACATTCCCCACCCATTTTACACCCAGTCAATTGGGTACCCCAGCTTCACTACTTGTACTGACTTTTGTTGAATTCTCCCACCTACACATTGATATTATAAATAACTGCGTACACTCCATGTCTCCATCTCCCCTCCCATCTCTTTCGTTATACTACACCTTAGCCCTGTTCCCCCCCCCTCTTCTACGTCTATATTTTTTTACTTTCATTATTTTAAATGACATATTTGAGTTTTATTCATCGTAATTTATCCGCTGTCTTTTTCTGTCATTCCCTTGCGACAATAATGTCATTTCATATAACATCAAACCACAAACGTTTACGAGAATCCACCGCACATCAGTGCTCCTTTTCCACACGCTTATTGTGTAGGGAATATAAAAACCCTCTGAAGAGTCATTCTTCTTCCGATCTGATAAAAATTGACGAAGTTGTGCAACATTATTTTACAAGTTTCACCACATTTTATTGTAGGTTTTTAAAATTCCTTGTTCAGTATTTTCTTTAAAAAAAAAAATCTCCCGTATCTCTCCTCTCAATCTCTCTTTCTCTCTGTCTGTCTCTCTGCCTCTCTGCCAACTCTATCCTCCTCAATCTCTGTCCCTCTCTCTTAAAAGAATCTCTCTCTGGCTAACTCATTCACTCACTATGTAACTTGTTGAAAATGAAATATATATTACACCGAATGTCTAATTCATCGAAATAAATGTGTGGTCTTTAAATCAATTTAAAAATTGATTTCAAACGCAATATCGTGAAATCAATTATTTAGATTTTCTTTACTTCTTTAAGTGCTCTAGAAAAATCCCTTTAGAAAAGTGCGATGTGCATGTAAAAATTTACCTCTTGAAAAAGTTCCAGACCAGAAATCTTACTCGTTGCTAGTGTTTATTGGTCATCTTGCTTTCAGTTTATATTGAGTGCTTTGCTTAAACTGATTGTATTTCGTATTCCTTGGCATATTTGATATTAAATATTTTCCTCCAGTATCAAATCCCCTCGTTATTGCGCTCAATTTATCTAGATCCTGATTATTATTATTTTTTTAATACATATAACTGAATACTTCTTTATTGATGCACTTGAATCTACGCAATTTTGTGCTTTCTGACACAAGCCAAACGAGTGGAGAATATGAAAATATTAAAACAAATTCCTCTCCTTTCGTTCCAGGTTTTACACCATCTCCCCCAGACAACTTAGATCGTCAAAATACTAGTAAAGAAAACCTATGTAGGTTAACAAGTCAAATGAAACTAGGAAGAGAAATAGTTAGGAAATATACAATAGACGCGTATATGATATACATATACATTACATAGACACATTTTCATGTGATTACTTGACGTGGGGGAGGAGGGGGCGGTCGATACTGGAGGGACCTGGTCAATTCATAAGGGTGATATAATGAAGGCTCCTGGAAGTATACTTATTAATGTCTGATGATCACATCGTATGTTTTAGATGAGTAATGGGGAAAGGGTTGTCAAGAGAGGGTATTATCACCATCAGAAGTTAGGCAGATTTTAAATTTTCTTGTATTGAAACTATAATAAAACTAAAATTTTATTCATAGATTTCTAAATTCAAAGTTTGCATAAATTTCACAAACATTGCTTAGTATGATTAGTAACGGGAGGGAGATTTTTTTAAATGGCTGTTGAATGAAATATGTCATGGCTAAATAGACAGAGAAAGAAGTACGTTCCACTGCCCCTGAGTCTATACGATACTGACCTACTACTAGATACTGCTTTTCATGATAAACAATGGACTACATGAATGATTTTATCAGCCTGTAGCTTGTTTGGTATGTTGATGGTATGTTTTTCGTCAAAATAATTTATCTTGCCACATACACCTCCTTTGTTACAAGTTCCACTACACACTCTTCTCTGACGTCCTTAAGATCGAAAACGCAGTCCTGTATTCTTAAACATTGACGTTTTTCCCGTTTTGATGTGAGGTAAGTGATCTAGCACTAGAATTTGAGAATCAGGTATAGATCCAAGTCAATCTTACCACAGGGACATTCACATTATAGCCAGACAACAAAGCTTTCATGGCTCTATGTGGATTTGCGTTGTATCTGAGGCCATTCTCCCTGGACTCTGTAGAGCAATCTGGGGCAATCTTGACTTTGGTAAAGGCATCACTAAATCGAGTAGCCAGTTGATATCTTGAGAGCTTGAATGGGTTTTCTCAGTATTAACGATGTCTATCTCTGCAGTCTATGCATGCTGCAGACAGAATGAAATGCTGGGCAAAGTCAGGATAAATTTATGTGTTTATGCCCTCAATAAATCTATAATTTGGGACAGGATTTTGCTTTCTCTCATTCACATCTATCGTTTGCTCTGAATTATGATTTCTGTCTTCACATTCTCTTCGTGGTCTCATTCCATCTCTATTTCAGCATGTCTAGTTTATCTATTTTATTTCTTTCTTCTCGATTCACCTCCCGTCATGCCCATAATTCTCTCACAAAAATTCACTTACCGATTCTACATTCCCATTTTCACATTTTATTACATGTGTAGGCGTACATTCGCCTCTGCTAGATGGCTTCCCTGTCCATCCATCAGTTAAACCCTTTTCTTGTTTTTCCTTCTCTCTACATATACACTCTTGCAATCCAGCACATTTATTTTTCTCTGTCGATGATAAAGTCTCATCTAGATCTACATAAAGCCCACCGCACACTATACGATCGACTGCGATTCGATTTTGGAAATAGAATAAAGTAGCATTAAATATGGACATTTAAACAAATAAAATCTTCCTGATTCAAGTTCTGAACAATAATATGAATACTAAACCATGGAATTCGTTGTGTGGTCAGCCTTCTATCCGGAATAAGGGCCAAATCAGCTTCAAATCGTAGACGATAGTAGGACTGCTCTGACGTCACTACGATTTGGAGCCGATTTAGGCTTCTCCCAAACTAGAAGGCTCGCAATAGGCTGTAATTAAGATATTACTATCTAAATGACTATTAAGAACCTCAATCAAAAAAGATTTTCTGTGTTTCATTGTTCATATCAAATGCTATTACATTTTCTTCCGAAATCGGATCGCAGACCGATATAGTGAGCAGTCGGCTTAACCCACCTATTCCATTTTCTTTCGTCACTCCATCCCCTCCTTTTTCCTTTATGCTTTCACTTTTTTTGTCCCATCTTTCACAAATCATATTCCAGGGTTAAATCATTTGGCTCTTTGGTAGTTTTAAAGGTAGCCGGTCGTCGAGTTTTAGAGGGCGCTTCTCGCAACGCTCAATGACTTTGACAAGCCAGTGCCATGACAGTTACGAGCCTTCGGCGCAGATTTTCGGGCAAACCCGGAGCAGTCACCCTTCACCGCGAGTGCGATGCGCGATGTTGCTGTAATGATATACATGTACATGCCAATTAAGAATTAATTTTATGCATGCATGCATCGCCGTTGCGCTTTAGATCTGTTTTCGTCTAGACCTACATTGTAATGCTCTAGTGAAAATGACATCATTTTGAAATGTTCCTTTGAAACTCACAGCTTTCGGCCACTGTTCGTGTATTCGTAACCAGCCTGGTTCGCGCGCACTACTCAATTACGATAACGTTGGAACAAACGGGTGTTTTGCAGGGAATATGGAATCCTGCAGAGCGAACCGTTCTCCTACCACGACGCATTCACTTTAACAAGGGCATCTCTCTCTCTCTCTCTCTCTCTCCTTCTTTTCCTCCCCCTTCCTCCCCTCCTCCTCTTCCCCCTCTTTGTTCTTTTCATATCGCTGTCATACGATGTCCCTATTTCATTCTATCATCTAGAAATGTCATATTTCCTTCCTCCATCATTGCTGGAGGAGGAAAGTGGAGGGTCTTGTTTCCAACCCATGTATCTATTTTCGGATTTAATTAATCTGACGAGAGAATTATGGAATCGTTTTTCCGCCAAAAGATCACCCCAGTCAGGTACACGATATTGCCGGTGCATGTAATATGCATGATGTTTCGGCAGGAAGATCATTTTTTTTTTCAGTACCCCATTTCATTGTTGTTTGTGTGCATCTACCCTTATGTTGTTATTGATATGATTGTCAGGTATTGAATCGCTCTCTAGTGATAACCTGTTATGCGCATGTACTATTAACCTTTTTGACCAATACATGCATAAGAAGCAGAATGATATCAAAAAACAAAAAAAAATCAAAAGGACCCCCCCCCTACAAAACAAAAAAAAAGGCGAGGTATTAATTGAACAAGAACGATAAGGAAGGAAAAGACAGAGCAACTGTGCAAGTATCAGAAATCATGAAGACATAACTTGTTGAGTTATTCGATGTAGGATTTTCAAGCGTTGCGATATAGGATCTATACGTAACGTTGTTCTTTGTTAAATGTTTTGTGAATACGGCTACAAAATCAATATTTATATTGATAATTATCCTGATATACATCTCCTTTGTTATTTAGCATCTACAAGGCAACTACCTCTGAGTGGATTATGTTGTTAAACTTTGTTTATGCATTCAGTTAAAAACTTCAGTTCTGACACAATGTGACATGTTTATTCTTATTTATGTTGACCCAAAACATTTTTTTTTTAAATCATGATCTAGTTTGATATCACTTTCCTTTTTTTCATCACGACAGCGAGAGTGTGAGAGAGAGAAGGGGGGATAGGAGGGAGTCGTGTAAAACCTGCAAGGAGTGGAGTGTCACAATAGCCATTAAACAAAAAGAAACAAACAAACACACAACAACATAAAACACTATGTATTATTTCTGAGCATATCTACAAACACTGAGTTAAACATCTTACAATAAAATGGGGCTGTGTATCATACAGACACAACGTGATACAAAACAGCATTTTTGTTATATTCAACATCTACCTAAGATAGTAATATTGATTCGATAACAACCCTGTAATGGCTGCTAGAAAGCTTACGAAGAAGAAGGATCTTAAGAGAAGAGAAAAGAATAATGGCGATTAAAGATGGATCTTTGATATATTGTTTCTTTTCATATCCCCATTAATGAGGGAAAAGGTGGTGAAAGCATTTCATAATGAACAAAGTTGTTTAAAAAAAAAAATTACTTGGAAAATTATTGATCATGGGATGCTAAACATGGATATAGATGTACAGAAATTATGTATATCATTTCAATGTAGTATAAATCGTTGAAATAAACTTTGAAGTAATGTGCAAATGATGATGATCTAAAATGGATATGAACATGGATGCTATATGTTTGTCTTTGATTTGATTTTTGGGGGGATATAGTATAGCAGCAAAGAATCATTATTTTTGTTCCCTTAGTCCGCTGCAGACGAGAGTGTAGTCGATCTCGAGATACAGGGTAGTCATCTTTCTTCTCTTTCATCGATTGAATACCCGGGGATCATTAGCCAGAATAATAAAGAAGGAAAGAAACGCATCAATAACAAAGAAGCCCGTAAGTAAAATCCCCAGCGCGTAGCCTAAGAATACCCCAATCGCATATCTTTCCGAGACGCTGAATTTTCTTGCATCTTCTTCGGCCATATCTCCGTAAACATAATGGTCATTCATCTCAACACTTTGATTTCTTTTCAACGACTGAGAGATATATTTTCTCTCTGGGGTGTGTAAACGAGCAGCCGAATGAGAACGCTGTGTCCGAATCGAGAAAAAGTAATTTGTCATTCGGGAAATCCATGACAAATACCTGCATACCCGAAGCAAAATTTGTTAAAATCTTGGTGTTGTTATCCTTTTTGCTTCTTAGGTTTATGATGTAGGCCTTTTTGAACTTGTGGGAGACATTTCACCTGACACCGGTTTAATAATCGGCAATCTCTCAGATGATTGGGAGATGGCTCCTTATAAACGATGATCATAATCCGCATGCCAAGTTTGTCTAATTTATCTCGTGTCATACTTCCACTGCAGCATTGTTAGAAGTTTGTTGACGTTGGCTGATCTTACGTAACTGCGTAACATTGTTTTCAAAACTATAGAAGCCAGTTCGTAATTACAATTTGCGCATGTGCAGATGAAGGTCATATGTTTGTACCTAGTACAACCAATACAACTGACCTTTGTGCGATGTTATTTATGCATCTCGATGCGCGTATGATTTTACATGTTGAAGCAAGTTGCGTGTCCAACAAATTTAACAGATGCGCGTACGTCCACGTGCGCGTACAAATTGGAGTCATTTCAGGATCTTTTGTACCATCTGCTAATTATGAACTGGCGTAATCGATTCATCTTATATAAAACTGGGGCCCGTTGCACAAAACTTGCGTTTAATCGCAACTCCTAAAAATCAAACGCAAGTCCTAAATGCACACTTCTGATTGGCTGAAAATAAAGTTGCGTTTGATTTTCCTGAGTTGCGTTCAAACGCAAGTTTTGTGCAACGGGCTCCTGGTTATGTATCTCCGATGTTTTAGTCCGTCGTCAGTAAATTCTGACGATAGCACACATGAAGAATGGCTTCTTTCATCTTTGTCGATATGAAAACTAATTTCCTGTGAAAAAAAACAACAACAAACGATAAAATGGCTTTCTCTCAAAGGAACTGCTACCCTTTAACTCTTCACTACAGAAATTCTACAATTTATTCTATGAATTAATGAAATAGAGGAGGTTATAGGTTTATATCTATCATTTATTTAGCGTAATATTCACTCTCAACTACCATTAAGACACATTATAAGGGCATGAGAATGATACCGTGTTCAAGGTGTTGTTTTCCTAAAGCGCCTTTCTCACCTGCGATGATTTCTAAAGATTCTGGTTTTGACGTTAAAAAACATAAGTCCAATAACATGCGGATCATCTTACCATTCCCCTAAAACGTGTTTGTCGATTTTTATTATGAATGTCTCTTAAATTTCAAATGTTGTGTGTTTATCTCAGAATTCGCCGAATCTTCATAAGTCTTGGATATTCAGTAGACCGTAAAAACTGTTACAATTTGACCACCGCTGAATAATTATTTTAGCTCCTCAGTAAGATGGAGTAAATGATGCACGTGACTTCGTATTGTGTTGCCATATTTTAGCGCTTTTTAAATATTCTTAACACCTCTCGCTTTTGCAATTCCTCGCTTGGAGTGGTAGCGCGACCGTAATACATGGGTTTTTTTGTTTTTTTGTTTTAAGTATTCTTTTATTCATTTCTTTTCAGTGAAATCAACAGATATACAAAAATAGAAACATTACAATCATGAATAAAATATAAACAGAAACTTATACAATTAATTACAAGTAAATATATATGGAAAAAACGTATACATTCATGAAAGAACAAAGAATTTACACATACATGTACTTGTAATTCACTTAATATCTCAGCTTACTTGAAATTATACAGATATACAACTGAAAAATAATATACCTTTGCGTTATCTGCAAAAATGTATATATTCATGGACGCACAAAGAATTTATACAACTGAAAAAATACCTTAAATATAACTATTCCTTTTATATGTTGTTTTTTTTTCACTGAAAGAAAAATGTATAAAAATAAAAAAGAGAAGAAAAGAAGAAAAAAGGAAAAATGAATGACATCCATGGACGTCGTGATTGACCCCCCCCCCCCCCCCCATCTTCCTATGGCGTCAATAACTTGTTTCAGTCGCATCTACAGCACAACTGTACGATTCTCATCATTTAAGCACTTCTCTCTTTTTAAAAATAGTTTTAAATGATATATTTGTAAAGTTTCTCGGGCTATCTATGTAGAAATTTCAATTTTCTTTATCTCCTTTTCAGTAAAATGAATTAGTTTATACGTTATGAAATCACACGGGAAAAAAATAAGAGCCTTTTCTTTGTTTTCAATTTCTTAAAGGAAAAAAAGGAGAAGGGAAAAAAAAAGAAGAAGAAGAAATCAAGGAGGAGATGAAGAAAACACCCAGATAGGCTTTGTAGTCCCACATGCATTAAATTCTGTTCTTACTTAATTGAATCGTTTCAGCAACGATGCGGAGTCGAAAACAAAGCATTTGAGAGAAACTCGGTATCCACGCTGATTGGTGAGTATTATCAGCTACAAGTTAGAATCGCACACTAATGAAATGGGAAAACAGTCTGCATGTGCATGTGTACTCTACCTTTAGTGAAATCACTTTAAATGTCATTCATAGAGTGTTGAAGCATCCATCAATGTTCGAGCTTGTTTGAATTGTTTTATCATGTTCTATATAGTTTGAGATTTCCTTTTCCCGTTTTTTAACGCAGAGAGGGGGAGAGGGAGGGTTGGAAAAAAGAAGAAACAGAGTATGAAAGAGAGAGAAAGAGAGAGAGATAGAGGAGGGATAATGAAAAAGAAAATGATATAAAAGTTAGGAACAATTTGAATGAATGAATGAATGAATGAATGAATGAATGAATGAATGAATGATTTTATTCACCAACAATAACATCATGTGTACAAGATTTGTCATACAGTACCGGTAGATATTGTTACAGGATTGAAACATATAATGAGAATAGCTAGTAAATGGGACCAGGAAATAACACAAGTACTCGTCAAGCCTGGCCCTCTACAAAATTTACATAATAGAAGATGTAACGATTACAATCGCAGATAGATAACATGGTGTTACATGTACATGTTTTAGAGAAAAACATAAAAGCTATTGACTTAAAAGATGTTTTTTAATGATTTACCACAACTGCTTCTGGATGATTTTAATTTAATATCGGTTGGTATTTTATTCCATAAATAACTTCCTGAATAAGAAAGGGAAAATTGTCTTTGGGTAGTCCTTAATTATGGTAAATGTACCTGTCGACCTGATTTTTGTTGTTGTTGTTGTTGTTGTTTTTGTTGTTGTTGTCTCCAATGGTCTCGTTGAATAATGCTGTATTGTATCACAATATTCTATTAAAGAGTGGGGTAAGTTATTATTACTCTGGACATACATGAATATTCCTACACAGAAATAGTGCATATCAGACACAGAGGATCTTTAAATCTGGAAATAATGGGCGAGTATGAGCTCGCCAGTGACTAAATGTGATGGCACGTACTGCCTTTTTATTGAATGCAAAATATACAATTTAAGCTACTCTTGTATAATTCGTCCCTGTTTCCACGAAGTGACGGTAATGAGGAAAAACGCAATTTTTTTTTCGATTTTGACTTTTTTGGGTTTTTTTGTTTTGACATCATTCACTGACATCTTGAACCTCACAAAGTTTCAGATCATAATTATGTAAAATTATGTAACTATGGCGATAACGTCAACAAGAAAATACCTAGTAAAAGGATTTTCTGTTTTCACGAAGTGACGGCTTACAACCGTCCCGTACGTTTTACGTGTGCGGCTGAGATCCGTCACTTCGTGAAAACAAAGAAGAGCGAGTCCTTGAATTGACTTTGTGTTTTCACGAAATGACGGTTAAAAGCGCGGTGATCAAGTCCCATAATGTTTTACACGCGCGCGGCTGAGATCCGTCACTTCGTGAAAATCCGTCACTACGCGTCCTTGGAATTTTGTGTTTTCACGAAATGACGGTTATGTTTACAGCTCATTTTCCCCCAAAATATGAACAAATAGGCAAATAATTAAACATAGAACTAAACACTGAGATATGATCTATCCCAGGATATAAAATTTATTCACCCTTCATACATTAAAGAGGTTGAGATTATGCTTTAAAACTTTGAAAGCGATTTATTCAAAACTAACTTTCTTTTAGTTGCGCGCTCATCCGTCACTTCGTGAGAACGGTAACGAATTATGTACTGCCCAATTAATACGTCAATTTCATAGGGTAGATATGTCTCCGTGAATGCCTACTACCTTATGCATGAGAGTATCAAAAGCTTTTTTAAAGTCAATAAAAATCCCGAGTGTAGCTCTACCCTCATCAATCGATTTTAAAATAGTGTTAGACAAGTTTATCAATGATTATTTTGTACTATTCTAAATCCATATTGATGATAGTAAGGTATTATTTGATTCAAAAAATTGTATCAGCCAGCCATTTGTTATTTTTCAAAGACTTTACTTTGACACTGGTAAAACATGTAAAAAACGAGATTGGTCCGTAATTCCCAAGTTCCTCTTTTGGTCCTTTTTTATGAATAGGTAAAACTTGTTGCTATTTTCATTTCATCTGGCATCCTCCCACTCTCTAAGGATAGATTAAATATATATGCAAGGGCACGTGTTATGTAAGCAGCCCAATCTCTTAACAATCGTCCAGGTATATTATAATAACCACAAGCCTTATTTACATCTAGATTTGAGAGATGATTCAAAACCTATGCCTCAGTCACAGGCTTTCAAAATAAAGAACTATCAGCTTGTGCCCCTATGATAAGTATAGGTCTATGCGTGTTACTTTCATTTGGTAAAGTATCCGCTAAGTTCGGACCAATATTTACAAAGAAGTTATTGAATTCATTTACAATATCATACATAGATGTAATGAGTGTATTTATCCCATTGACCCTTTCGATAAGCCTGTCTACCTCAACGACTTATGAATTTTTTTTCTTTCCGACTGATAATTCATTAATGATACCCCATGTCTTACTAGTATTCCACCGGTTTACATGTAATAAATTGCTATAATATGTTCTCTTTGCAT
Organism: Heliocidaris tuberculata; assembly: GCA_025618425.1. Lineage (NCBI taxonomy): Eukaryota > Metazoa > Echinodermata > Echinoidea > Camarodonta > Echinometridae > Heliocidaris > Heliocidaris tuberculata. The sequence continues at coordinate 13,974,542 of CM046835.1, read as the reverse complement.
TCTTTTATACCGTAGTCAACATATTTCTGTATTTCTTTAAAAATTTTCGCACCATCTTCATCGTGATTTGTCTGTAAGACTTTTGTTTCTTCCGTATTGATTTCATTATCCCTTCCGTAATCCATGGTTTCCTTATAATCAATGTTTAGTTATTAGTGGTGTATAAGTACATAAGTGCATTTGTCCTTAAGTACAAAAGAAATGTAGGATTAGGCATGCCCATTTGCTCAATTGCATTGGGACTCAATTGTGTTAATAATATAAATCATATATACTTCAAGTTTACTATTAATCTTAAATGTCACAAATACCCAGATCAGTTTCATTTGGAGTCTTTCCACATGAAATGAGTTTTTCAAAGTATTTATTGAATTTATCAAATCGAAAGTTGGGGCCAATAGGGTTGAAAATCCCACCCATGGCCGCTTACCGTTTTTCTATGACGACAGCTATCATAAATATCACCGCAATTATGTGATTCCCTCTTGCTCTTGGCGCTTGCTTGCAATGTTTGTCGATATGGTCGCAGAGATTGATGATCTCTATCTACTTCTAAATCGTTATTTGTAACAAGTTGGTACTCACTTGTAAGTTATACCTATTACATTCTAAAATAGTTAGATACAATTTACCAAATTGTCTGTTGAGAGCAAGAAGGGCGTTAACTCTGTGTTAAAGTATATGAGTTAACGTCCTTCTGCTGGCTCCAAACAGACGAATATTGAGTAAAAAGAAGGAACATTCATGACTTCTTTTTGTACAATTTAACCCATTATTGGGTATTTTTACCCAAGTTTGGTTACATCTGACCCAATATTGCATTAGGTTTTACCCAACAAACACGCATGCATGTTCCCTTTTCACCCATTATTGGTTAAAATTTTTACCTAGTATAACAGTACAACATTAACTTTAGTGTACTTGGTTTATATTGCAGGCAACAGTATTTCAAATGAAAAAGTAAATGTTACGTCTGTCGAAATGTATTATTTTAAAAGGAAAAAAAAAAAAAAAAAAGGGACGGAAGAAAATAAAGTTTTGCATCTTTAAGCGTCTAGGTATGCCGGGCTTCCTTTGAACCAAATTTGTAAAATTTGGTTATGGAAATTGACTTTGACTATCCGATACAACGTTAACATTTGCATTTGTTGTCAAGGAGATCGTGTCATCGATATCCCCGATAGTATCGAGAGAGGAATTGGTCAATCTGTAGCCCGCTTTTGCATCAGGAACTTTGGCACCTTTTGCTGCGCTCTTTATAATGTTGACTGTGCTGTTATACCTTTAGTCAAGACTTTGTGGAATGAATTATTCATTAGGCGATGGGCAATCTCATATGGGAATTAGTGTTGAAAGAAATGTTTGTAATGATGTTTCTCTTTATCTAATGATTAAAACATGGAGGCATAACAAATGAGTACGAAGATGAAAAGAACTGCAAAAGTAAAATAAAACGAAAAGCGAAACAGGTTCATCAAAGCTGACAGAGAGAGAGAGAGAGAGGGGAGGAGATAACAGGAGAGGGCGACAGGATGGGAGGAGGAGAAGAAGGAGAAGAAGAGGAAGGGGGAGGAGGAGAAGGAGGAAGAAGTCATTTGGGATGGTGAAAATGAGTGAGCTTATGAAATGAGCAGAAAGTGAGAAATCATAAAACTTACTTTGATTTATCACCTCTATTTGGCGTAAATTGAAGATTAATTTTCAAAGTTATCTTTTATCTGTTTATCGATACCTTGATTTACGGTGAAATATTCATGTAGATACACGCTGGTTTAAACATGACTAACGTTTAAACCTATAAAACATTCGGAAACTAAATGTAAGAGGTTAGTCCAATTCTCGGAAAATATTTAAATACTTCGGTTGGATAAATGAAATGAGAGCAGATCCCACACCATCTCTTCCGGAATCTTTATCCGAACATGACACTATACCCATGAATACTCATCACATTCTGGTGTGGTTACACCCGTATGCCTATTGCCGTTTCAAGGAATCTGACCGAATTAAGGCCTTTATCAATATACATTTCTAGTCGATATAGATTTTTGTTCTTTCGTTTGGTATACGGGATGAGACTGACGTGCTCCTCCGCCATTATCCATTTCTCTTCTTTTACTGCTTTGGATTTGATGTTGTTGGAGACATTTCGCGGAAACATATTTTCTAGATGTTTTTCTTCTCATTCTTTTTGAGCACGAGTGGGCTTCGCATTTGAGTTCGCTGAATGCTTTAGGCTAAACAACCGTCCTTTAACAATTTAAAAGAGGAGTTTTAGATTTCGCAATTTTTTTTTTCCTTTATAAATAAAATGGGCGTAAAAAGCGAATTCACGTGAACTTTCTGTACTATGAACGTCCAGAGGTGCTTACACTTTTGCTGCAGGAACATTGTACGAATGCTATAACTTCTTGTATAACTGTTCATATATCACGTTTCAAACACTGAGGGAGGAGCTGCTGTTAAGGATGTGTACCTGTAATCTGTATTTTTGCACGTTTATAGCTCATGCGGTAAACAACTTTAATGAACAAAGTATGTTATGTCAGGTTCATATTGAACACTTCATTTTCTGTTATTTTCTACATGTCTGTGCTGTAAAGGTTTTAGATTTACTCAACTACGGAAAAATAGTATATTATTAACTCCATTTTTTAGTTTTTAACATTTATCTATTTATTCATTTTATTTATTGATTGATGTATTAATTTATTAATTTATTAATTTATTTATCTACATGTATTTTATCTGCTTATCAATTTATCTGTTTGTTTATTTATCAGTGTATTTATTTATTTTATTTATTTTTATATTCGTTTATTTTTTTTGGTATGTTATATTCTTTATTTTTTCATTTCTTTAATTCTTTATTTCTTTATTTCTTTATTTCTTCCTTTCTTTATGTTATCATTATTATTATAATTTATTGATTTTTTCTATTTCTTTTATTTTTATTTATTTTATTTTATCTTATTCATTTTATATATTTATTTAATTTAATTAATTAATTAATTTTTCATTTTTTTTTTTTTATTTATTTATTTATTATTTATTTATTCATTTTTTAAATTTTTATTTGTGTATTTTTTAATTTTTATATATATATATTTTTTTATTTATTTATTTATTTATTTTTTTTTTTGGGGGGGGGGGTGGTGGTGTCAGATATTTTGGATGTTTTTCCCTCTTTCCCAGGCAAGCAATCCTGGTTCTACCGATGTGTACATCGTGGATTTTATTGGGCTTCGCGTGACCTCACCAGCACTTGATATTTTATTGATGAGACGGTTACCCGGGTTGCAGAAAAGAAGCGTCCAATAAATCTACAACGTGCAGTGACATACACAGACAAAATAAAATCCGTAAGATTATGGGAGCAGAACATGATAGAAAAATCAACGCTCTATACAAGGCATGGTAGTGAAATTTAAAGGGAGGCATACTATGAAACTTTTTGAAGCATATTTTGAGAAATCAATTAACTTTTTTAGCATTGCTGTCATCAATCAAAATATCATTCAAATAATCATGGGGAAATAGGGAATCCTCTGCTAGTAATGACCCATTTAAAGAACAAATGATAGAGAATGAATAAAAAGAAGAAATGCATGATTACAAAAAAAAACATGGATTAAAATCTAATAGCAGAAAGATCTTATGCCTGAAAATAACTGCCGAAAAATACTTTTTGTCAAAACAATCGCAGACTATCGGAAATACATCGCTGTAAAACAAAGTAAAGATGTAAATGTACACATTTTACACGTGTCGGAAGGTTGACGGTTTCAGGCATTGTTTTTTATATTCATTCAATGTAGACGAAAAAGTTGTGTAATCAATAACCTATCTTGATAAAAATTTGCCTTCGATAAAAGGAGTAGGAAAACAAAGCAACATCGGGGCAAGGAGAACAATCAACATGTTTGTTTGCTTTTATTTCCGAAATCAGATAAAAATACACTATATATATATATATATATATATATATATATATATATATATATATACAATGATAGAAAAGCATGCACATAGATAACAATTCAAATCGGAGGAAAGCCCAATTCAGCAATGTTTATATAACATTGCTGTTCTTCCTGGGGGTCCTGTTATACTTGATATATTCATTTTGCCATGTTGCAATTCGCCACAACTAATATAGATGAAAGCGTCTGTTTGGAGCCAGAAGGGCGTTAACTCATATATTTTAACACAAATTGTTAGAAGAAGTAGCCACATACGGTACGAATAATAATGCATCATTAATGGAAACACCTGGGATATTGTTACCGTTCATATGATGGTCATTAATAAATAGCAGTAGCTGCATTTTCACACAAAAAAGAAGAAAAAGGGAAATATACGGTGGCAATGAGCTACCAATATCATTTAATTTAACTTTATAGGCATAGTAATATACAATAATGTTATATACAACGAAGAGGGTATGGGTGGTGACATAGAAGTGTAGTTGGTGGAACAAAGGTACATCTAAAACAACAATGGCTGGAAAGGAACGTGAAGAGGTATTGCATCAATTTTAGGATTGATATATGGGTATAAGAACGATAATGAAGATAGGAGGGAGGAGAGACGGTGAATTTTGAATTACAGCCTAATATCAAATTAAAATAAGAAATTACAGATGAACCACAGATCGCTGTTAATAACAGTTCTCAAAGTAGGTATGAAATGACTGGTGTGAAGGTTTTTTTTTTTGGTTGTCAGACGACAGTCGATGGGTATGGCACTTCATTAATGGTCTCATGATTAACCGACAAGGTCATCAAAGCAACACCACCTGGTGCAAAATGATTCATAATTTATTTATGACCTCCATCACTGTATCTTGCACACACTCTTCACCTGTCCTACATTTCTGTTATTTTTTAAAAACTTTAAACATAATGTATTCCAGATATCTTCTGTGTTCCTTCTCCTCAAATTTTACCCCCTCCCCTTTCCCCGTCTCTTTCTCTCTCTCTCTCTCTCTCTCTCTCTCCTCTTGGTCATTTGCCATTATTGCTATGGCAAAATGTCCGCTTATACTCACAAAAATGCCCAATTTCAAACTTCAAAACTTGTGTGTAAGACAGAAATATTTTTAATGGAAAGATTTAAAAAGATATATAACAGTGACATCTAAACACAAAATATTTTACAAGTTATGAACCACCTCTAATATTTGCCGCTATGTTGTATTTTTTCTTCTCCTTCTCTCTGTATGCCAGGGGTCAAAGTTACCATTATATTTAGGGGGGGGGGGGTGGTACTCGTTTTCCCGAAGGTTCATAATTCCCCTTGAAGGGGGTTCATAATTCCGAAAATGAAATAGGGTTCATAATTCCGAACATTTGATTCATTTCTCCGAAGGTATGTTATTCCGAAGGTTCGTAATTCCGAAAATGAAATGGGGTTCGTAATTCTGAAAATGAAAAAGGGTTCACAATTCCTTAAACGAAATAGGGTTCATAATTCCGAAAATGAAAAAAGGTTCATAATTCCGAAGGTTCGTAATTCCGAAATTGCAATGGAGTCCTACATAACCTTTCGGAATTACGAATCTCCGGAAATATGAACCCGTTTTCATTTTCGGAATTATGAACCCTATTTCATTTTCGGAATTACGAACCCTATTTCATTTTCCGAATTATTAACCTTTTTTATTTTCGGAATTATGAATCTTCGGAAAAAACGACATGTAACCCAGGGGTGTCGATCCGTGTTCATGATTGGATGGACCGGGGACTTTTTCAAAAAATCTGTCTATAAAACATGCATTTTAGAGCAACCCAAAATGGTTTTTAATAAAAAATAAGGAATGCACGTATCTCCGCCAGTGGATGGAACGCCATTATTGAGAATAACAATGCGAGCGAACGAATTTTCTTCGATATTTTCGCATTGCAATTATGGCCTTTCTTATTTCCTTACTTTATTATAATCATTAAAGAATGTGATGGTATTTCAAGATCAAGCATAATGAGTTTGGATAATTATTAGTTTTAAGTTAATGTATCATAACTCTTATTTATTTTATCAAAAAATATTGGGAATGATAATACAGGCCATCTCCCACCTCATTTGTTGTTGTTGATATATTCCCCCATCCCCGGGATCGACACCCATGATTCTAAGCCAAATTAATAATCAATCAACTACTTCCACAACCACGTCTAAATATAGTTTCATGTCGTTTTTATACTCCAAAAATCTCAGAAAATCATTAACATTTAATAACAGGGTGCTAGAACAATTTTCATTTTCAAAATGAACTCTACTCCTACTGCGGTACGAACAATTCTAACATGTATTACATTAGCATAACTAAAGAAGTAATCCCAAAGAATATCCACACATTTTATCACCACCCATGAAACCATGCTTATACTTTTCTGAAAGTTAGACATTACAATTAAGCAACGTAATTAGAAATTGTGGCGTCAAAATTGACGGAAATATCGACACAAATCGAATGCTGGAGGAAAAATGATTTTACACTTATTTACTTTCATATGTATCTTAATGCCAACCGCTATGTACGAAGATCAGTTTGGGGCCATGCCATTATAAATGCCTTAATTGAGAAGGTGATATATCAAATACTAGATAATAATATCGTACATCATAATGATTGATTCGAAGCAGTTAGTACGACTTCAATTGGTAAGCATCAACACACACCCAGTTGCAGTTTACTTTGTTGTAATACATCACCATATAATCAAGTTATGCCGACTAGGCTCATAAATTGTATTGTGTATGATATGTGACTCTTAAAAGTACGAGGCATTTGCGCAGATATCGAATTATTCGACCCAGTCTGAGAGAATGAATGTTAATTTCCTTCAAATGAAATTCTTTGTTGACCAGTTATTACTGTAAGGAAGTGTTTAAATGAGCACGAAGAATATATATATATATATATATATATATATATATATATATATATATATATATATATATATAATATATGGACAAATATATTTCTAAATCCTACGGAAAGGGGAATCGTAACAAAGCGGTTTATTTCGTCACAATAGAATTCGACGTTAGGGCGAATTTGAGCAATAGGTGGTGATAAAGGGAATTCTTCTTATTCTTCTTAAATTAAATTCTTATTGTGGCCACGCTGCTTTCGAGGAGAATGTAACAATTTAAATATCACTAGTCAACACTAGGTTTGGAATTTGAAAATTTGGACATTGGCAGCGCATGATGATTGATAATAACCGCACACTAGGCAAATGAGGAAATCCCCTCTCCCCACGCGGTTTTAGTAGCATTTTGATCAAATGTTTTAATGTTGTAAGAAATATCTGCCAAATGAAATGAAATCAAATCAAACTATAGCCTCACCTAAACATTCACACTACGATCAGATAGTCAATATCGATTGCTTGAAACGTATCCTACTTCAGGTGCTCCAACAAACGACCCCCCCCCCCCCCCAATCCATTCCATGTCACACATCGCCTCGAAGGTCCTAGAATCTGCAGTGCATGGAGCAGGTTCATTGGCTTGTCGAAGACTCCTCAACTATTGGTTTGTCCTATGCTTTACGCCATTACCTTTGACTAACGGGGGCATCAATTACTGCAGGACATATCTCTTTACACTCAGCAAACAGACCTTCCGTAAAAGAGCATCTTCGGCGAGGAGCTGCTTCTTTCTCGCTCGTGGTGTTTGAAAAACGAAGCCCTTACCCCAACCTTAATGGACATCCTAACTCGGAAGACAAACATAATTCTTAAACGTTGACATAAAAAAAAACAAGGCAACTCAAGACACAGCGTATTCCTCATTGTTTTTCGTCGTTTTAAGTGCAGGAATTAGTGTGCAATCCACGTCTCTTTATTTTCTTGATAAGCTAACCTATCCTAGATAGCCTCATGTATTTTGGATAATCTAGATATAAAATTAATGTTCTGAATTGGAAATTTCGATGACCTCAATCGGGAAGCAGAGAGAGAGAGAAAAAATCCACACAAGTTTCTAGAAAGAAAATTGTTTTCCAAATAGGACGATATCACTGGGTGCATGCTGAAATGTCTGTAGTCTTGGAGACACGCCCACACCAGGAAGGCGCTCATAAATATTCCTTTTCGCGCCAGGAGGGCCAAGGCGGACACGTGGACACTCCTGTACCGTGCAACGAATTATAACAGGATATTAATCATGTTGATTAAACTATAATTCGATAAGTGGATTAAAAGTGAACAAATGAGAAAACTATAGATTTAAGAGAGTATTGTAATAAAGTTAGCAAAAGTTCATTGAGTTTGAAATAAATTCGAGTAAATGTTGACGTTACAGAAAATACATTTCTTGGGAAAGCACCATTACATCCCGTTGGGTTGGTCCAAATATTTGGAAGTTTCGAACATTATGACAGAATATAATGTAAACAGTCATAAAAATATCTTACTTGAGAAACCACAATTTTTCCTTTGTCCAATAATGAGACTTATTTAGGAGTTTCTAACATTATGATATATACACTTTTATACACATTATTTAAAGTTCAAAAGAAATGTTTAAGAATAGCTACTAATTCTCACTATTTAGCCCCATCTGCTCCTATTTTCAAGAAATTATCATTATTAAATATATCTGATATAAATAAGCAAGAAATTGCGACGTTCATGTATAAATATAAAAATAGGTTATTACCTACCCCTTTTTAGACATCTTCCAATATAATAGTCAAGTGCATAATTATAATACTAGATCTTCACACAAATTTCATTTATGGTCCATTAAATCAAGTCATGAAGCTAAGTCAATGAGTTACATAGGTCCTAAACATTGGAATATTATTCCCCATGACATAACAAAATCACAATTTGTATCTTCCTTCAGGAAAAAATATAAAACATTATTAATCAATAATTATTAATTACCACAGTTAATTAAGATGTTATTTTCGAATTCCCTTACATTTTTTTCTTCTTTTTCCTCCTTTTTGTTTGTTTGTTTGTCTTTTTTTTCTGTTGTTGTTATAATGTAGGTGTTTGTGTGCGTTTAGGTGCATTATATTGTTTTTGTGCCTAAAAATAATTGGTTCTCTTTTTCTATTGTCTAATGGGCGATCCAAATACTACAGGTTTTTTAACCTTTATGGAAAGCCCCGCATAATTTTGTATATGTATTTTAATTTATTGCTACTATGTATATTGATTTTATCTTGCGAAATAAAACTGAATTGAATTGAATTGAATTGAATTGAAAATATACTGTCAACAGTCATAATGGTGGACGGAAACGGAAGGGAAGGGTCATCGTTACCCCCTCCCCACTCCCACATTGTGGACAATGAAATCCTTTCCTACGCTGGGACTTAGATGAATGTCCCTAATTAGGGCGGATTGATTACAATTACTATAGCAATGCCTTCATTATACGCGTAACAACAATGTGCCGACTCTTCAATAAGTGGAGAAAAGCGCGCCAAAATATTTGCACGATAATAAATTAAGGCCGCCTTGCGTGCACATGCCTGAGAAGTTTACCCGCTCTGCCACCCAGGCGAGAGTCGTCAGTTATATTGAATCACAGACATTTCATTCAAGGTGTTTGCTTTGCTGTCTGCTCTGATTGATTGCTTGTCTAATTGCTGGACACTTCTTTACTTCGTGCTGTCACAGAAGGGGAACGATGCATAGGGTTTGAAAGGGGGGGGGGGGGGGGGTTGTCGAAGGGAGGGGAGGAGTCCAATTTGCACTATGAAAATACTTAATGAATCTTCTAGGTTAATCCTACTGATGATTTCGTCGTTTCCGGAGGTGGAGACTGATGACAAAGATGAAAATTGTGAGTTTATAACGTCAGAGAATATGCGTTGGATGACAAAGAGCAAAGGAACGCATCAAACTTTAGGGGAAGCCTAAATCAATGTTGATGGAGGTTTGACTTCCATAAGAAGATGAAAAGTAAGGCTAAAAATGGGGGAAAACATCATTTCTGACGTTGTGGAAATCGAAGAGATATGAAGAAGCAGAGTATTGAAAAAATGAAGAAAACCGAAACAAATTCAAAATAAAAAACTGTAATAGGGATGGTGATTTTGAGAAAGTTGTGAAGCATAAAATAGGATGAGGAGATGAAAATCAACTGGAAAAAAATAAGGGGGAAAAGTACAATAATGTTGAATGTTTTTGAAAGAAAAATGCTACCATGTTCGAATATCCAGAAATGTATAAATGGGGATGGGGGAGGGCTAGGGGTAGTGATTTGTTTTGGCAGCCTCACTGGGCCTTCAAAAGGAGATGGGAGGGGGAATAATGCATTGGATCCAACTGATGTTACACCGGTAATTGGCAACTCCCCATGACCACCTTGAGGTTTGCTTATTCAGCGCACCTGCTTTTTTTAAACTCGCTGAACATGACTGTGCCCCCTAACTTAGTAACAAGTGACATCTTTCCTCCAGCAAGACAATATACATTGCATTATCTGTCGTGCCCTTCGCAACGTGAGGCACGGGATATTGGAGGTATGTCAACAAAATGTTCAAACGGTAAAAGCACATAATGCTTCATATTCCCGAGTTTATGGATTCGTCTCCTTTCAGGAGGCCATCTTCATTTTGATTCTAGTAGTTTTCTTGGTCGTCTTTAATTGAGGCTAATGAGAAAGCTTGGGAAAGTTAAGGGAACATGATTGAATTTTGTTACCGTGTGTCGCGCCTGAAGTATTTATTTTACAGGAAACAACTTAAACAAATTTACCACTTTATTTGTTAATTTGCAGATATTAAAAAAAAAAACCGGAAGGTTGTCAAAGGTGTTTCTTTGCATTACGTATTCAATCTTCAGTTTTAAACACGTTTAGAAAGATTATCAGACATTCTTATTATTGTAGGACCCCAGTCCATGAGTAAGTATAGGTAGGTTCGTGGTTTAATCAGAGGGCAATATGACTCACTTTGCCAAGTCTATTTTACTTAGAAGGCACCCTTTGACACAGTTTTTTTTAAATTGCAATTTGACTTAATTAGAAATAAATGACGTGTTTGTCTTGGTGCTTGCAGATGTATGGGCATGTACACTGTTCGATGGGGGTCGACATTTTGAAAGCTCAGTTCTTAAGAGAGGTAAAGGATTTAAAGCCCTGGCGTTATCTTGTCATTTGCAACCACATTCAGAAACGTAACAAAAGCTAGTAGTAGGAATAATTTCGTAAATGTGCGTAAAAACTTTCTATTCTTGGGTGGGATTCAAGAAAGACACATACATTGGAAGAGCGATGAAACATGGAGCTGAAAATTAAATGATTTTAGCAGGAAAGAGAGAAAGAAGGGGCCCAGGGGGAGAGGGAAAGAGAAAAAGGAGATAGAGAGAGAGAGAGAGAGAGAGAGAGAGAGAGGGAAAAAGAGGATGGACGAGAGAGAAAAAGGAAAAGAAAACGAGGAGAGAGAGAGAAAGAGAAAGAGAGAGAGAGAGAACATTAGATAGTAGGTTGGGAGAGAAAGATATCAAGAAAAGATGTGAGGAATCGGTTAAAAGTAGTTTTATATGTGCATTTCATAGTCTACTGTAAACTGTTGGACAAAAAGACCCCGACCCGTAGAGGGCCAAGAATTTTGTGGGGAAAAAATCGTTTCATTTTACTAAATGTTTCTGAGTGTTTTTTTTTTTCCATTGTTGTTTATTTGTTTGTAATGTAATTGGAATACAAATTATATTTTGCTAAGTCTTTTATCTTATATGTGGCACACAATGCGGGCGAGATTATCTTCTTATATTATATCTTCTAATAATATATTGTTTGAATATTTATATGACAATGTCATGGAGTAGTTCATGTATCGATCATTTGTTTATGAATAATAAAGGAACCCTGTGGAAGGGTAAGTAGCATTTTCTTTCTGCATTTCAGGTTTTACAGATAATAAAACAACTTTGCGAACACTATTCAGGGAAAAGTCTTTTTAAACATCCTTCGACTACAAAAGAGATCTGAAATATGTTCTGTGCCTTGACATTTGATCACCTACGACAGAAGAGCAACACTTCAACAATAATCAGCGTGCAACTCTAAAATGCAAAGTGCCCAAGAATACCTTAGCTTGCTTTCGGCCATATGATATCATTGTGTGGGGGCATGGGATCGAAATGACCGTTTGAAAATTTACAACCCATTTTATTTGTAAAGGTCACCAATAAAATGAGGAAATTAGAAAAATTATAGCCTTTGTCCCAAATGACCCTCACCAATACCTGAATACTATGTTTTAGTATTTGAAGTGTCATGTATTCCTTGGCACCTCCTGCTATACGGCGTCGCAATCGTTTGAAAGCCTCCCATTTGAAATCATCACCCATCTAGGTTACTGCCAGCATGTTTTGAGGGAAGACATCACACCCGGGGATTTAGGCTCATCTTCAATCTTCTTAAACAGACATGTTTCTGAGTCTGATACCATGGGATTAAAATTGCAAGGAGAAAATGCGAGCATCGAAATATATGATACAGGAATTATTCCCACTCTGGTCATGGCAATTAGAGGATACATCTATCATGAATTTGTGAGCACAAAAAAAAAAATCGACTTTAATGCCTGTATAATCTCGAATTCTTTGAATTCCTAGCATTCTTGATTAAAAATGGTCGTTCTTGTTGTATGTTGGTGGGTTCTTAGTCTATTCACATCCTGAGTTTACCAGAATAGGTTCTTTCCCTGTAGACATTGTAAAATGCACTACCTGAATCAAACCCCACTGGGCAAGGCCTGCTACTCTCGATAGGCACAGATCAATCCTTATATATTAACATTGCTTCACAATATCATATGATAATTATCAAATGAAAATTAGACTTCCTTGTTAAGCTGCACTACTTATTCCAAAGCTCAACGTTCACCTAATTTAGTTTATACCGTATAAGTAACATTAATGATTTACTTTTTACAATATTTACAAAAGTTCCTTATGAACCGTGCAAGTCAAGACATTAGACATGATATTAAAGTTTAATAATTTCGTTAATGAAACATACGTGCAGCATTTGAGCTTTACCGGGGGGGGGGGGGGGGGGGTTTAGATTCTTTCCATTTGTGGATATTGACTTACCCAGGACATTATAAATTGAAGGATAAAAGGAATTGATTTAAAAGAGACAACATTTCAGAAAGAATGATTTCAAGAAGGAAAATGAGTTATAGAATCAAAATTAGATCACATTGCAACAGAAAGTAAAAATAGAAAAGGAGACAAAGAGAAAATATCATAGAAGAAGTTAAGTTTAAGTTGCCATTGCAATGTGCAACGCCGATCTCCCTCAGAAGTGACAAAATAATGAGCAAATTGATTGCGGTATAGCTAACAGGGAGGAATGAGAAAAAGAGGAGGACGAAGAAGAGCAAGAAGAAGGAGGAAAAGAGAAAGAAGAAGAAGGAGGAAAAGAGAAAGAAGAAGAAGGAGAAGAGAAAGAAGAAGAAGAAGAAGAAAAGGAAGAAGAAGAAGCGGACAAGGAAAAAGTAGAAAAAGAAGAAGAATAAGAAGAAGAAGAAGAAGAAGAAGAAGAAGAAGAAGAAGAAGAAGAAGAAGAAGAAGAAGAAGAAGAAGAAGAAGAAGAAGAAGAAGAAGAAGAAGAAGAAAAAGAAAGAAGGAGGAGGATATTGAAAATAACGAAACAAAAAATGAAAAAGAAGGGTAAGAATAACAAGAAAATAGACAAGATAAATGATGACTCACAGAATGTACGACAAATGAAGGATAACGGTTGAATTTTGTTTACAAGGGTTTATGGCCAACTGAAGCTGAACATTATTAGAAAGTAACTTTTAGTATAAAACAGAACTAAGGCAGTGAAATCTATTTATCGCTGCCGTCGTTACTGCCATTTGCATAGCTTATATCGTAAATGTAAAACCTCTTGTCCATGTTGTCCATGCTCAACATCTTCATTATAATGATCCTCATTGATGGAATAAATGCATTTTTTAAAGCAACTATGGCAACATGGCAATGAGAGAATGATAATCATCTAGATTTGTTTCACACTAACAAGGATTTCATCGTCCCTATGTTTTATAGTTGGGTATTAGTAAATCAAAGGAGAAACGTTAATGAGCAGGAGGGGTGAGTCGAAGATTAAGACAGCCCACGTTTGTGACAGAGACATTGATGGAAATCGTGAAATATCCGTCAACCTTAATGCGTTTATGTTTCTTTTACCCGACCTGCGACAATTCACTGATTTCTTCAAGTCTGGGTTGGGTACACGATGCAGTAGATACTTTGTGTTCATAAGACCCTTAAAATCTATCAACCTCGAATAGATTTACGCTAAAACAACGTACATCGATGTCATCAGCTCTTAAACCAAGTGTTCATGTAAGCAGTAACAGGTCCTTTACTTGTTGTCCTTACGGCTGCTCGTATTTTCTTGTATTGGGTCTTGAGCACCATTTAGATGAAAAAATAAGGGTTTGCTCCTTGATTTTCTACTGCTAAAAAGACATGAGGAGAAGACGTTAAAAGAAATAAAATGACGTATGTGGCTTCCAAGAATACGTTTGACTTTTGAATGATATTAATGACATAGGAAAGGGAGCTCTAGGGTTCTCGACATATCCTCTCTTTCTTCGCCTCTCACCTCTTTGCCCCATCAACCACTTCTTTCAATTTTGTACGTTGATATCTTACGTTTCCCTGGAAATCCCGGAATAAAATTTGCAAATGGAACAAAATATCAACAGATTAATGAGATGATAGAAGGAAAACAAGAGGGAAAAGAGGTGCGGAAGAGATGGGGGAGGTACAGAGACAGAGAGACATAGAGAAAGAGAGCAAGAGAGAGAGAGAGAGAGAGAGAGAGAGAGAGAGAGACAGAGGGAGAGAGAGAGAGAGAGAGAGAGAGAGAGAGAGAGAGAGAGAGAGAGACGGCATTTGCATCACATGCATTTAACACAATGTCGAAGTACGATCTCGTCTTATTAACTAAACTCTGATTTTTGGACGTTGCTTTATTTCACCTATTAATGCATTATGGACGTGCCAGGAACTATAAAGTTGACCACACGTAGATAGGGTACGTCGTATCGGATGTGAGGGAAAGCTGAACTTTACAGGACGCAATAAGCGAACTGTTTAGTAGATGTGTATATTCAACTTTATCTCTGAAACACCCTCCTTCATCCGATACATCTCTCATTTGTTTTCTCTCTCCTTTCTCTCTCTCTCTCTCTCTCTCTCTTCTCCTGCCCCCTCACTCTCTCTCTCTCTCTCTCTCTCTCTCTCTCTTTCTCTCTACCTTTTCCCTCTTCCCTCCCCACCGGCCCATTTCTTTGTTCCATTTAACTTATGATTTCATCATTAGCCCAAGTCCGTTCCCTTCTTTCCCCTCCCCATTCCCACCCTTTCTCTCCCTCTTACACTTTCTCTTTTTGTTTCTGTCTTGACTTCCCGTGATCGACCCATTGGTGCCTGACCGAGTACTCCATTCGCAATCGATTCTCCAACTCGGGATTGTCCGATTTTCAAGCACGCCTCGACATTTCGTCAATAATGCTACTTTCATGTCTTATCGACTCTGCGTTGCTTGTTACAAGTTTTACAATGTGGCATCGTAAATTTAAAATAGAATTTAGATTTACATAAAGGAGCAATAAATGCCCTTTAGGTCTTGATGTGAGATGGTCATTGTAATTTCGGGGGACGTGTACAGAAGAATCACCAACCGAAAAGAGAGAGGTATTCAGCATTCAAATAGTTGAATAAAGCTACTTGTGACTCTGTACTAGTGAGCATTCTACTACTGCATGCTAAGATCGTGTCAAAATCAAGTCCTCAGAGACGATGAAATGTATAGACCTGTGTATCTATATGCATCTCTTTACAAAGCTTTGAAATGCTAAAAATGCTGCATTGTGGGGGCGGCTGTTGGACAAGAGAAAGCGTCTCACCCGTATAGTATTCTTAGATTCGGGCCTCTAGGGATAAAAATGCAATTTGAAATAGATAACGAACTAAAACTGATACAGCAGCAAATTTTAACGAAAAAAAAAAAGAAAAGAAAAAAAAGAAGAAGTTCAAAATAGTGTTGCAGATAATATTAATATCATAGAAATCATCCCGATACAATCCTCAAGAAATCCTTTTCTTCATAAGATGAATTCTGGAGGTTTTTTTGAAATTTATGTTGTTTACGTTCATATCTTTATTTCATACCTTCCCCCTTTTTACAGCAATATGATTCTGCCTTGTTTGATACATGCAGTTTCTAAACAGTCTTTACAAGTTGGAACAAATATGGCGAAAACCTCTCTTTAACACATTATAATAATTTTGCTTCAAAATTTCTCCAAAATATTTTGAAATAGATATCTTATACGCTTCATTCACTGGGGGAGACTTTCAGAAATGATAAATGGTGCCTTTAAAAGGTTGTACGCACTTGCCAAGTGCTCCTTTCTAAATGAATACTGTTGATATCATCTTCACGGACGTGAAGAAGGTTTTTCAAGTGTTTATCTACAACAGAAAAGCCGCCAAAATATGATGAGCAAACACTCTGGTATCACGCACTGAGTGTATGTCAAATTGGGATTACCATTGCGTTACTACTTCAGTTGGTTTTCTCAGTAGATTTTTTTTTAAATACACCTTTCGACAACAGATTAAAGGGCAATCCAACCTTTGTAATAATTTGATTTGTGTAAAAGCAGAAAAATCAGAGAAGAAGATTGATGAAAGTTTGAACAAAATCGGAAAAAAATATAAGAAAGTTGTGATTAAAAAAAGAAGTTGTAATCACTATGCATATGGGAATTTCAAATTGGCCGAATCGGTACGGTCACCGTGATATAGCGGCGGTCAAATTTTCCATTCACTCCAACACGCAAAATGGCTAAAATGTCAGTTTTTTTCAAAATGTATAACTTTGAAGGATATACTACCCCGAGGCAAAAGGCACTCACGAGAAAACCGGAATTTAATGATATTTTGGTGTATACAAATGAGAGAGTTGACTTTGGTAATTTTCATCACATGTATCTAGTCTAGTCGGAAATAGGGGTCCCTGTGCACCATCGAGACAATTTTTTTTAACCAAGTATTTTGGAATGTCTGAAGTGTCCAGTCAATGAATTTTTATGTTCCCGTTACCAAATCGTGTCCCATGGGGTTCAAAATCGGCCATTTTTGATGAAATTTCATATTTAGCATATCCTATAATCTAGACATATAAAAAATAGTCTTTCTGAGTAATATTGGTATAAGGAGTCAATTTAGGGGTTTCTTTTGTGATTTGACTGACCCGGGCCCCGTTGCATAACACTTACCATTAATGGTAACTTTGCTATCAATGGTAACTACCATGGTAACATCACTCAACAGCCAATCAAAATCAAGGTTTCCATGGGAGTTACGATTGATGGCAAAGTTACAGTTAATGGTAAGTTTTATGCAACGAGGCCCACGATTCCACAAAACATCAAAAACTGTGAAGAAAGTGCTAACATTTTCACTAAAAATCGTGCATACTAATGCCATTGCGTTTTTCTAATAGTAGGAAAGATATTATCCTGTTAATTTTTGCTACAGTGCGTTGAGAGGGGTATAATCATGATCTTCAAGCATAAATCAGCACTTATACTGTAATGGTGTCCCAGTATGGTCAGCCTAATGACACCTCTCAAATTAGGATATATGGCGTTTTTCATGCACAAACGAGGCCCCGACTGGCAATTGTGTACGAAACCCCATAGACTTCTGTGTGTTAAAAGCGGCACGGCTGAGGCACTCTACCCAGCATGATTGGTAAGATTGATACGTTATATTTTGACTGTCTGTATACATGCATTTATTGCAAGGAATTTCATAAATTTTTCAAAATATACAATGAGTAATTTATATTGCTTGATGTTTTAAGATCAAAAACAGTAAAATTAATAATTTGAGACCAAATCGAACACTAGATAATATTGCAGTAGATTATGGTTACTATTGCGTGTTAGACATGTTAGAGGCAGCTTGGTTCAGACAATACCATCATGGCCATTGTGATTGGTAAGATTCATATAAGTTCAACCATATATCCAATTCAATTCAATTCAATTCAATTTATTAAAAACCAGACATAGCAATCATGACGAACTAACATGATGCAAATTAATGCTTGAAATTTCATGTCTCAATAATTCAGTACACTTCCAGATAGATAAAATAATATCAAGTTTCAAAAAGTTAAGACAACCGTATGATCCTGATTTTCAGTACAAATACACCACTTTCCTGCTCGAATATGAGGGGCCTAGTTACCCAAATATAAAGTGTCGTCTGCCTTTATGCTGGTAATGTCAAAATTCTGAAGATATTCGTAATAATTATAATACCATATACTTTTCTTTTTTTTTCTAGTTTTGCTAAACGTTTGCTTAGAACATGCAAAGCGTCCTTTACGTCCTTGTTAATGGTGATATTGAGGATCTGCCTATGTTTATTTTCCATAATTTTGGTAGTGATAAAATTATAATGGTAGACCATAATGATAATACTTGCATGCCGTGATTTAAGAGCATCATGCGTAAGTGCGTGTTGCTTTCTCTCTCTCTCTCTCTCTCTCTCTCTCTCTCTCTCTCTCTCCTTTGTCTCTCTTTCAACTTGTTTCCTTTCATATCTCAGTCCCGTCTCTATATTTTCACCCCTGTCTCTCTCCTCCCTCTTCCTCCCTTTCTCCACCCCCTGTCCATATCTCCCCTCTCTTCCCAAATTCCATCCATGTCTCTATCTATCCTCGCTTCCTTTATTTCCCATCTCCCTGTCCATGTTCTTCCACCTGTCTCTCGTTCTGTCTCTATGTCCATCATCGTAATCATCTCTCTGTGTCTACCACTCTTTATAACTCTCTCTCTCTTTCACACACACCCACACTCCCTCGCGATCTATTCATAATCTTGCTCTGTTTATCACTTGCTTTCTCCTTCCCTTCTCTCTCTTTTTCTTTCTCTCTCTCTCTGCCCTCTAAACCATCCAGAGACTCTCCTTTCAATTCCTCCCTTTGCCTCCCTTCTCCTCCCTCTTCCTCCCCTCTCTCTCCTGTCCTTATCTGTATCTTCCTTTCTTATCTCCTCTCCCTCTTCTCTCTGCCTCTGCCATCCTCTGTGTGCCTTTCTTTCTCCACTCCCCCTCATTTCCTCCATGTCTCTCTCCGTCTGTCCATCTTTTCCCCCCTTATTCTCTAATATCTCTGCTCACTCTTGCTTTATATCTAATCCCACCCTCTCCCTTGTCCCATCTCGACCTTCTCTTACCGTCTCTCTCTGTCTCACCCTGCCTGTCTGTCTCTGCATTTCTCTCTCTCCCTCTCTCTCCCTCTCTCTCTCTCTCTCTCTCTCTCTCTACCCCTCCGCTCGTTTCCTCCCTCTCCCTCCCCGTCTGAGCATCTTCTTTCCCTCTCTCGCAGTCTCACATGTCTCCATTCTAATACGTCAATTCATTCTGAGATGATCATCTCCAGTATTCTATAGGTAGACATAATGCTACTCATTGATTGAACAAATCATTCCCAGGAAAATATTCACAAATGTATTGATAATGGAATGACTTTATTATCAAAGTCCTTGGAATACTCATTAGTTTTAACAAATTCGGGTCAGAAACTGTCGTGTTCACTAATTTAAACCGTTGTCGGAAATAATTTTAAATACTAATACATCATGACTTCATGACTTTTTGACCCACTATTCTAGGATTATATGGCATAAATCAGTTTTAACAAAGTTATAAGGAAAAACCCTTTCCCAGTACATGAACTAGTATGTATGAGAGGGGCAACTTCGCTATTCATAAGGACCGCTAGTCATAACGTGTAAGTTCCTATACCTGAAGGCCCGCCATTCATAAAACGGAAAGGGGGTCACTATTCATAAAGTCATAAGGACCATTATTCATGAGGACCGCTATTCATAATGTGAGATGAGGGTCGCTATTTCTAATACGAAAATAGAGTCACTATTCATAATAGGAGAAGAGGGTCGCTATTCATAATACGGTATGAGGGTATATGAATATCATTCATATTTCTTATGAATGATAATAATTATTATAATAATAATAATAATGATGATGAATATTTAGGAGCGCTAAAAACAGAGAGTACCATAGCGCTTAGAAAAATAAAGATTTGAAAAGAAAAGACAACAGCAACAGCAAAAAGACAGACTCAAAAAAGTAAGAGATTAATCAGAACATTATATTACTGGGGAAAGAGATATGTTTTTAGAATCTTTTAGAAGTGGCAAGACAGGTTATTTCTCTGATGCAGAGTGGAATATTGTTCCACGTTTTTTGATGCAGCCACTGAGAAGCGCTTTTCAGTTCATGAGAGTCTAGATTTAGGAATAACGAGCTTACATTTGTCAGTTGATGAGCGAAAATTGCAAAATAGTGTATATATTTTGAGTGTTATTCAGGAGCTAAATGGTTTAGAATTTCAAAGACGTACAAACAAACTTTTAAAAGAATGCGTTGGAGTAGAGGTAACCAGTGGAGTTCCCTAACCAAAGGTGAAGTATATGTCCTGAATAGCGACCCTCTTCTCCTATTAAGAATAACGACCCTCAATGCGTATTATAAATAGCGACCCTCTACTCCTATTATGAATAGCAGTCCTTATGAATAATGACCCTTATGAATAATGAGCCTTTTCTCCATTGTGAATAGCGGTTCTTTTGAATTGCTGTCATTATGAATAGCTGTCCTTATGACTAGCGAGCGGACCCCGCATAGGAAGCCCATAGCAATTAGCACGAGAAACAGAGACAAACCCGTCAAGACATGCAAGCAATCCTTACCATAATCTAGTGTAATATGTATATATATATGTTCGATTTGGTCTCACATTATTAATTTTACTGTCTTTGATCAAGCAATATAAAGTACTCAATGTATATTTTGAAAAATTTAGGAAATTCCTTGAAATAAATGCATGTGGACAGTCAAAACATAACGTATGAATATACAAATCATGCTGGTAGAGTGCCTCAGCCGTGCCGCTTTTAACACACAGAAGTCTATATGGGGTTTTGCAATAGCCATGCAGTGGGCCTCTTTTGTGCATGAAAAACGCCATATTTCCTAATCAGAGAGGTGTCATTAAGCTGACCATACTGGGACATTATTACAGTATAAGTGCTCATTTATGCATGAAATTCATGATTATATCCCCCTCAACATACTGTATCAAAAATTAACGGGATGATATCTACTATTAGAGAAACGTAATGGCATTACTATGCCTGATTTTTAGTGAAAATGTTAGCACTTTTTTCACAGTTTTTTATGTTTTGTGGAATCCAGGTCAATCAAATCACAAAGAAACTCTCTAAATCGACGCCTTATACTAATATTACTCAGAAAAAACCCTTTTTATACTTGCATGATGTCTAGTTCAGGGAACATGCTAATTATGAAATTTCATCAAAAATCCAAGGCAGCCACCAAATGGCTGACTTTGAACCCATGGGACACGATTTGGCAATGGGAACATAAAGATTCATTAACTAGACACTTCAGGCATTACAAAAAACTTGGTTTAAAAATGTATCTCGATGGTGCACGGGGACCCCTATTTCCGACTAGACTAATTCTTCCTTATATATTTTTTTGCAGTCGTTAAGTCAGCAAACTTTTGAGTTCATGCGCTATTCGAGGAAATTACCTACCGTATGCAACTTATGCAGGTGAAATGGTGCAATGCAGCGAGTTTTTAGTTATAATTAGACAAGAACTTAGACGGATTATGGTTGAAGTAAGGTCATGTGAAAGCTTAGTTACCCAAGATCGCTTTAAACAATGAAGCATTGAAGCACGAAAGAGAATTCAACTTTTAACAGGTTTTTAGCCTGAAGTAACACATTCGTGTACAAGGAGATTTTGACGACACTTTTTAAAAACGCTGGTGCTCAGTCATCCGTAGCAGAAAAGTCATGAATGAGGTATCATTAGACAGAAAACAAGTTACTCTTTGCTTTGAAATAGATTTCAAGATCACATTGGTTATAGCTTTTTAATCAGAGGCTATCGAAGTTAGGTATACTTTTTTGATACGCACTGTATATTACACGCCTCGGTCTATCTATTTTAACTGAAATGCAGAAAACTGAAATGATTACAGAAGGTTTAATTCTGGGAAATGTGAAAATAAAATAATTTGTGAGCTTTCTCATTTATTTTATGTCAGTTTAGAAGATCATCATAGTAGAAGTGTCCCCTGAAAAGGATTGCTCTTCAAATGCTCTCATATTCGAAATATGATGAGAAAAAAAGTGTCCGGACCGAACATTGACGCCACACGTGTGTGCAGGATTATACCCACTTCTGTGTGAGATAGTGTCAATTTCTTACCATTCAAGTGATTCCAAAACCTTACAGTATACACCAATTCTTTAATCAGTCTTTTCCAATTGCTTTACAATAGTTTCTTTAACAATGTAATCGCATGACCAGAACTCAACCTTATCTTTAAGATTTGAACTCAAGGAATCATATTAATCCCAACCTGCCAACAGCAGCAATGCAATAATCATATATGATAAACCAGCATGAATTATTGTATTCCAACATGCGCAAAGACTGTAATGTAATCATTTTATACCCGTGCATATATATATATATATATATATATATATGATTTCTTTTTTATGACATGTTGGACAATATTACTCGCCCCTCTCTTTTTATCTTAATGGAAATGTAGAAAGTGTAGAATAATAACGTGCCAAAGAATTACATCGAGAATTAAGTTTCAGTGTATTTTATGTCTTTTTCATGTGAAGCGGAAAGGTTGATATATTTGAAGAAGAAAAATATTGCTTTAATAAATTCCCATCATAATGTATTTTATATACTAAAGCAAATGTTCTCATTTCACAAGTTAAGGTTATTTAGTTATTTATTTTTTTGATTGATACCTCTAGTTTAATATATCATGTATATATTCCTATTAGAAGTTGAGTATGTTAAGTGGACCGAGAAAATATATAAATTAGCAAAGGCAGGGGAAAAAACCCCAACCCCTCCCCCACAAAAAAAAAAAAAAAAAAAAAAAAAAAAGAGAGAGAAAAAAAAGAACGCAATCGGTATACTCAATCCGTACTGAGATTATCGACCACTGTGTTTCCTATATCGTCAAGATCCCCGGCCTTTCTTTACTTTCACTATTAATTTTGTTCATGCCATTGAGAATTAAACACTTAATCTTTCATAGTTTGGGGTTTCACTACAAGGCCATACTTTATCGGGCTAAAAATTGTGGAGAATTAAGCATGCCACCCCCTTTCTATGGCCTCGGTAGGGACATAAAAATCCCCGAAGTCATATTCCTGGGAAATCTATGTCGAATAAAATTTGCACCGTCCCTAAGATCTAATCATGGATCTTCCCCTGCCCTGCGCATTGCTTTATATACCAATTTCAGTCATGACTGCACCACTCTAATTTTCATTTTCTCATTATATTCATCATTCAAAGTTCATGACATCACAGTATTTGGAAGTTGCGTCTACCTTCTAGAAAATGCGCTGAAGGTATTTTTCATTCTTACATAGGAATTCGATAGCTCCAGACTTTGACCATTAGACTGTCTGAACAGTGAACTCACGAATGTCACCCTTCTCTGTCAGCAATCACCCGGGTGCAACGAAAACGGGAGATGAAACGTATAAAAGCAGAGTGTAAAAATCCGGAACTCATTTCATTAAATTGTCACCCGTTAAACCCTCTCAGCGTCAAAATAAAAGGTTATCTCTCCGCACTGCGACAAAAATCCGATCTGATGGAAGCAGTCTACTTTCGTCTCACATGACTAAGAGTAAATGGCACCGGTAAACCTTTTTACTCGTAGTGATGCAAGGAATTAGATGCTTAAATAATTTAACCAACCTATCGAAATTATCTCCATGTACATGTAATTATAAATTCGATGCGGATTCGAAATGGTGGACATGAAGTGGAGAACATCATTCATTGTAAAGGATTCAATATATGAGCAACAATAATAAAAACAAAAACAAAAACAACAGTAACAACAACAGCAACAGCAACAAAAACACACCACGACTCAAATCGAGTGAGATGTTCTGTAATGAAGGAATATAATTCTAGTAATATCTAATTTGCCAATCGAAATAAGAAGATATATGCAAAATACACTTTCATATCGAAATTTCGTAAAAAAGAATAAAATATAAAACGTGCAAACCAGTTTGTGATGCTAACATTACCATTTTATTTAAGAAGCTATAGTAAACGAGGTTGCTACATTAAAGGAGAAGGAACTTTTATTATAAAGTTAAATCTAATTTTGGTGTATTGATCTAGAGGTTTTTCACCATGATGATCATGCTTTAAAAAAAAAAGTTGTAATAAAGCTTTCTATAGTAGACTATATTAAGAAATTCTCATAATACATTTTACATTCAAAAGTATCGCATTAAGCCTGTGGCTTTGGTAAAACGTCTTGTGGGGACGTAATTATCAATTGTGAAGGAATAAAAAGAGATGCGATTCTCAAATTCAATTATATAATGTTATCTTGATGATGACAGTTGATAACTTTAGCTTAGTGATACCAATCACTGACGACTTTAACTCAATTTAATTAGAATTTGAAAGGATGATTGCACGTTGGAGGGGGTTTCCAGGATCCAAAACTACCAGGACAGCCTATCGCAGAAAAAATCCACAAGAGTATCAGATGACAGGAAAGTTTTACGACACCAAATTTCAGATATAACAAAGCACACTCTTGGTTTATTCGTCATGCGATGTACTCTTTGGACCCACCCACCCACCCACCCCCCCCCCCCTGTAAAAATACATACGCAATCAAAGAAAACAAACAAACAAAACATAAATCCGAAAATAAACAAATTACGATAAAGAATATGGTAATAATAATTATTATTTGTAAAATCAAATTATTAGTACACTGTCTTCATTGAAAGAAAGAATCATCTAAATTCTACAAGATACTGTCAACGTATCCATAAAAATATACTATATTTCCGTTTCTCAATTTCTAAAACTATATATGCCGCTTTACTCCTTTTTATTTTACCATTTGCATAATACATTATTACTTCATTAGCCTCAACTTTGGGTTTGCTGAAATCATCCTTCATAATTTTATTCTGTTTATAGGGATTTCATTCAAAGTCATCCATAAACAATCATCTGATCATTCTTCCGACGTTGATGAGACTCTCTAGATTTTAACCGGCTTTACTTTCATTTTGTGTCAGTGCATTCAATTAGAAAGGGGCAATTCAACCAACCCTTAGGTTGACTATCAAGTTCATTCAAAACTTGGACACAGGCAAATTTGACATGAATCAGGAAAAATGACACTCTGCAGCTTTCCATTGTCAGATTTTGTTGATCAAGGTGTCAAATTAAAGAAAACCCGGTATAGGTTACAATGTGGGTCTTTTTGACTAAATATGTGTGCACTTATTGCAACGATATCTAGGGTTGAATCTGGGTTTTCGTTTTATTGACCCACACTGTATAGCGATAAGATTCGCTTGTCCAGTTGTGTGAAAGGGGTTTAATTTTTTTTACTTTCCAATGTGTTTTGAACCAGTCCACTGCACATTATAAGATCGACCTGCGATCCGATATCGGAAGGAAATGTAATAGCATTTGATATGAACATAAACACATAAAATCTTCTTGACTGAGGTTCTGAATAGTTATACTGATATCAAAATCGAAATTACGGCCTGTTACAAGCCTTCTAGTCAGAGGAAAGGCTAAATCGGCTCCGAATCGAAGTGACGTCAGAGCAGTCAACTGTGGTGAGCAGGGTATCAAAATTTTAGAAGACATTTTCAAGCATTATGCCATTACAAATATATTAAACAATTTCGCTTGGTTTTGAAGATATAAAGCACTTCATTTTGGATAAGGGTTTCATTTTTATTGACTCACACTGTATACAATATGTCATCATGGTGATAGATGCTTTCTCTTATACAGTGTGAATCAATAAAAGGATACGATAAAGTAGTCCTGGTAATAGATGTTTTTGCGTCTGAACCTGGAAATGAAGGTTTTATATTTCGTACTGAACGAAAACGTACACAGGGCGGCCCTCATCGTGGGGGTGAGCGCGCGCTGATATGACGGATCAACTAAAATTTATACCCTCGAGCAATGTCCATGACGTTAGCTGATACTAAACATAATGTTGCATTAATAAAGCTGATTTCCCGAAACTAGTTTTTTATCCGAAGTTTCTTTACATAAATTTTGGATGATTTTCTTGTGTCGTATAAAAAATTTTGTGAATAAGGACCACACACGCCACAGTGCGAAGTCGCACAGCTCTATTGTGATAGCAACGTCATGTGAAATAGGTCAACATTTGACCCAAATAAACCGATAGATGAAAGGAGAAATCGTTGCGATCGCTGCCACGGCGAATCGATTGATTGTGTACTCAATGGCTACGTCATCGGCTGGTATTAAAGGCAGCGCCGTCAGTTCTATGTCAATATTTTTGTCGCTAACTTCATGCGAGTTCGGAAAGATTCTCAAGTTGGAGCAAAGGATCAAATTCTGTAATATGTCGTAGCGGAGTAACGCTAATGCAGAAAGAGTTATTATTTGCTTGAATGAAAATATATCAAGGAGAGGTTGAAATAGAAAGAAGGCGAGGAATAGAGAAACAAGTGGACAGTGTGTGTGTGTGTGTGTGTGTGTGTGTGTGTGTGTGAAAGAGAGAGAGGGGGGAGATGGAGAGAGAGAGAGAGAGAGAGAGAGAGGAAGAAGAGAGAAGAAGACAAATATACGTTGGAATAAAGGTAGAAGAGGGAACAAAGTCGTCAACAATCTTTCTTCTTTTTTTTTCTTCAAAATGTGTGGTCATTGTCATGGGCACTGGGTATAGATTTGTTTGTTTGGCATGGTTTAAAAGCTTTAATAGTGCATGGTATCCATTGGCTTCTATTTGTTAAAGGATCAATACAAACTGACAAATAGTCATAGTGACGTCTTCATGGATTACTATTGACACCCTTGTAAATCCACGAAAACAAAACTAGGAAATAATTGGAACCGTGGTTAATTTATGAAGAATAACACTTCAAAGAAAAGAAAGGTGTTATAAATTGTGTAATGATATAAATGTGCTATTTTCTGTAGTTATTCCACTAAAAACTAACAGCTAGAATGTAAGTTAGACAACTTTCCTTTCTCGATTTTACTCCAGGCTGCACCACTAATTCAATGACAAGGAAAACAAAAGAAGAGAGACTGAAATCAAAATAAGTAAGAATAAACAGAATAATGTGGCTTAAATCCATTTCATAATTCTTCATCCCATGCCGACAAGCCGCACGTTGAAAAATGAGCGTTTAGGATTATATTCACCTTCACGAAATGGCGAGAAATAAAATGATAAAACGTTTAACTCTTTATATGCGTGCCACTCAAATAACATGTCCGTACCACAGTATATTACTGAAGGGGTAATTTTAACAACATCTTCACGTTTGGTCAACGATATCCAGTAGGAAATTGGTACATACAGGTGATTTAAAGGATTCTCAGGTAGCCAATTAGGACTGAGAGTGGGTTATACAACGCTTCTGTAATGCAGAGTGCGTATTCTTTGGTTAATTGATTTATATTATTGTGCCAATACGCCAGTTCGTAATTACAATTTGCGCATGTGCAGATTAAGGTCATTTGTACAGAGTACAATTGACCTTTATACGCTGTCATTTTATACCGTTTTGTACGCGTCACAATGCGCGCTCCGGTATGATTTTACCCCCTGTTCAGACACAAAACGTTTATACCGAAACTCGATAAAGAAATGTCGTATAAAATTTTTATCGTATAGCCTACGGACCGTTCAGACACATATCTCGACCGATTAGAAGAACATCGTAGAGATGCGCAGTTTTCCACTGCGCATGTTGTTATGGTCGCCGCCAGTCCCCGCCCCCTGGTAAGGACACCTTTCGCGCGCGCTCACGTTAAGCCCCGCCCAGTTATACCGTTCTATGGTCGCCATACGTTCAGACACACACGGAAAGGTGATTCGTTATCGAGTTCTAGTTCGAAACGATGCTCTGACCCCAGTTTCGGTGTACGACGTTTCGTTATACGACGTTTCGTTAGTCAGCGTTCAGACACATAGATCCACAAAAATTCATCGTATAGCTATACCGTTTCGGTATAGCTATACCGTTTTGGTATAAATTTTTTTGTTTTGCGAGTACGCTCGACCTATTAAAGCCCTTCTCCAATATTTAATTTTAGATATACCTGTGTGTTCTTCCATACCTTAAAGGTATTAGATAGTTTTGGGAAGCCCTCAAAAACTTTTCGTGAGATTTCTTTGATTTTACTTAATAAATAGCAGGGTACTAACATAACTAAGATGCTGTGAAGTTTTTTCCTCCTCAAGTGAAATATTTATCGAATTAGAGGTGAAAAGAATAAAAATCCCTGGCCCAAAAAAGAGGGGATGTAAATTCGAACAACGGCCACACACATTACTCACATGAGGATTGCTGTGTGTTATAGAATACGCTACACATAGTGCGAAGCGCTGGGTTTATTGTGTGGGGAACCTTCGGGTGGATATGGTCTCAGCGTGACGCAGTGAAAAGCCGTTACCAAGCGTTTCTTACAGATATTTACACTAAAATTTGTTCGAAATCGTGAATGGAATGTTAAATAATCTCGTACATGTGTCTTATGATAAAAGGAGAATAGTATGTGACTATGTTAGATAAGTTTCTTGCCAGTATGATTTTTGCTGCCGAGACTGTCTATGAGCTTTAAAGCACTGAAAATATGCCTTAAACAACATGCATAATTACGTTGCAAATCTAAACGCAGGGGTATGCAGTCTTACTTTGAACCTTTACTTACATTCTAAATTAGGAGCCCATATTACAATCGTGCTCGGAGATAAAGTTTTATTTGGAAATCACAGCTCCATATTTTGAGGGGCAAGAGTTCCTTGTGTGATCTTCCCCCTCCAAGTATATACACCTGTGTGTACAAAATTTGCTGACATTTTTTTCATGTCTTTGATGGCTAATACGTGATGGGGGAAATTCATCTGTCACTTGACTAACTACGTTACCGTCTCGTCTATAAGGATTCATAAGTTACTGACACGTTTCTTCATAGAATTAATAAAAATGGTATATCATTACGGGCGGGTACCGACGGCATTATTTACGCTATCTTTCACTAATTCAATTTTCAATCTTGTCGTCTTCACCCTCTCTCAATCTCTCTGTATTTCCATTTCGCTCTTTTTTTTCTCTCTCTCTCACCCTCACCACTCGTTCTCTCTCTCTCTCTCTTTCTCTCTTACTTCTTCTCTTTCCTTAGTATTCTCCTTCCACTCTCTCTTTTGTTCTCTTCTCCCTTTTTCTCTCGCTTTCTCAAACCTCCTGCATGTTCTGTCTGTGTTTCTGTCTCTTTCACGCAGCCTGTCTCATAACTCTTTCTCTCTCTCTCTCTCTCTCTCTCTCTCTCTCTCTCTCATTTCTCATTCCGATCGACATCTCTCTTCAACTTGCCTCTTCGTCACCTCCCCAACCCGGCTCACCCATTTATTAGAGACAGTAATGTGGCTGAACCGAATCAAAGCTCGCGGCTCGCATTTCATAACAAGATTCCGAACATTGGTTACATTTCTATGACCTTACCTCAAGGGCCATGGTGTCAACGCCATAAATTTGCTAGACCCGTCCCCACTGAGTGAAACTTTTATTAATACACTAATTGACCAAACTGTTGCATGCATACCCCCATAATGCAATCATTCATGAAGTTTGGGATATAAAGTTCTGTAAGTAGAATACTCATAGAATTAAAATCTAGAGGCCACTATTTAGGTGACAATTCAGCAAGGTCGATTCATAATTTTTAATGATGTATGAAGGAAAGATTAGTTCCTTTCACATGCTGTTTTAATAACCTTTTAATTGGAAAAGGGTTTTTTTTTTTCATTTAAGAGTTAAAAGATTGCAAGTTAAGACACTTTCAACAATACTTCTCTTTCCCTGCCACCCCATACATTAAATAGGCCAACTATAAAAAAAAAAAAATCGCGTTAGATAAAAACTTGAAATGAAAATGACAAAGAAATGATGCATTTTATTTATTTTTTTTTTATTTTAAAGTTGTTATCGTGCCGCCATTTCGTTAAAAAAAAAAAAAAAAAAAAAAAGTGAATTAATAGTCATGTTTTAGAAGCACAGCTATACATGTACTATTTTTCAGAGATGACCAGCATTATTGTTGATAACGTCCCCATTGTACCATTGAAAAACAAGTTCATGTATGAACATCTTCTTTAACATTACTGAAATTGCAGTGGAAACAACCTTTCAGACTCATGTCATGCGTGTGACATAACCTTGTCAGCATGTCAGCATGGTGTTGAAACATAGATATTTAGCTGGTTGTTAGAGATGACTTTCATTCATCAGAAGTATTCTAATAACACATTCCGAAGATAAATTTTAATCGATGACGGATTCTTGAGTCAGCTCCCCATGACGTTTAATGTCCTGTTGAATGCACATGTTGCATGTTATAGCGATTGATATTGGGGAAAATCGCTGAGTAAATGACAATGCAATACAAGGTGTGCGCCTGAAAGGTGGACTCTCTGAGCTCTTTAAGTTTTGTGGTAAAAATGGTTCTATTTGTTCACCAGTGGATTGTTTATCATTCATAGACTTTGCTAGACCGATTTCACTGTTTCACTGATCCGTTATACTAAGCAGAGGAAATTTCTGAGGTAAACGGCATACACTCCTTATCTTCCATACTACTTTGCCTGCTATTGATCTTGTGCTCTATGTGGTGTTAACCCATCCTTACAAAGTCCATTCAGTCCTGAATAGAGTATGCATCTTCCAAATTAGAGTTACCCAAGCTGATACTTTTTTCTCTGCAATGTTATCAAGGAATGTGAAGCTGAGATTAACCTGAAATGTAGCCCTTCTATTGGTAAACAAAACATGCTACTGCTGGCATACTACATAAAAATACCATCTTGGTCTCCTATTCCGTACTGTTCCAACACAAGTGCGACTTTTCAATGGGGACGCCCTTGCCTCTGGTGACATACAAGGAATACCTTGCCCTTCTAAGCTTCAAAGCCAGACTGGATCTAGATCTGGATGTCTACGATGCTACGATGCAGGGCCCTGCTATGCATAGGCACATCGGTCACAAGGTCTTGCCAGTTGATGAGAATAAGTCCTTTGTATCCAATGACCAGTGTTGTCTTTTGAAATATAATTCTATTTCAACAGAATATAAAAGACGATATCCCTCAAACCTTATACAAGAAGAAATCGAAGCCATAGAGGTAACCGTTTTGGTCGAAGAAAGCATCGTCAAATCCAGTATTTATCTCTTGCACTATTCTTAAAAGGATCCATACGTCTCGTGGTAGTGTTATGGAGAACCTTTTACCAATTCAGATATTTAACTTGTAACATCTCCGATATTAATGTTTGTCTGTGGAATACCCATTCAATAAGAAAAAAAAAAATCTTCTCCATGACTATACATGTATATCTGGCATGTGTGGACATGACTTAGATATCATGATGATCACTGAACGTGGCTTCGTGAGGGTGTTTCTGCAATTTTTAACGAGTGCACACCCTCTGGCTACACCCTTCTATACCTAGCCTAATCGGCCATCATGGAAGAATTTGCTGCCTTGTGTCCCATTTGAATTTGAAATTACACCACATGGAAGAAGATTAACCAAGTTCAAACCATTTGAACATGCACATGTGGTATATGAGCACAAAACCGGAAATACTCATATCTTTATTATCTACAGTCCTCCTCTTTCGGCATCAAACGGCCTACGTATCAGTGATCAAGAGAGAGCAGTTAAACTGTTCGGAACGTCGAGCCCCTCTCTCTTCACTCGGTTTACAAGTCCTTTTCAGGACGTCTCCCACTCACTCATTCTATTTCTTTCTATATCTCCACTTCCTGAACTCAAATATCCCGCTGTTTTGTAAACCCAACAGTCCTATATAGGACCATGCATGGTGATCCGTAAACCAAAGCAATGTTATTTATACCAAAATGCAAACTTCTACCTTCAAGGAACATCTGACCATGAACTTGCTCATTGCTCCAGGAGTGATGGTGAAAACTTTTTTTTTCTGTCTCCTATATTGTATTGAATTGCGAAAATGTCAAACATTTCTTGCCCATTAGATCCTGAACCAACATGGCATTTAAAGAAGTATATCGCCTGTCAGGTTCAGGCACTCATACAGGACTGAGAATGCTTCTCTTCAACCTGGAGTGTATCCTGCTGCAGCTCATGGGGCAATAGTCACACTTGTCAGTAAATTGAGTTTTGTAGCATAGGTTATTGAGAAACCTGCAGCATCTTAATTTGTTGATTATCTTAATACCGATGAGTTACACGAGCATATATGCAGTCCGCTTATCGAGTCGATTTTAGCACAGAGACTGCTATCTCTCCTGAAGCTCCAAAATGCTACATTATCTCAGTTCGACAAACGGAATGCAGTGTTTCGTGTGATGCTTGACTTAAGTGCAGCATTTGATAGTGCAGATGATGCATGCGATATTAATAAAACAGCTTGAATTCAATTTGTCTGACGTCGCTCTGCGATGGATGCACTCCGATCTGACTTGCTGGACGACAGTGTGAAAATCTCGGAAGAAATGTCGGAGTGAGTCGTAGATTTCTGAATGTGGCGTGGGGCAAGGATCCTTTATGTGCCCCATTTTTGAAGTGCATTATATCACTTCGAATAATGTCTCTGATGTTATTCGGAAGCATGATTTTTGTTCTCTTAGTTTTGCTGATGATATTCAATGGACGTGCCACATTAAATGCTTTAAGGTTAAAATCTTACATGATGCACCTTAAAAGTTGCGTTATGCATCCCGTGACATCCAATTCTGTACCCTTGGTAGTCAGGCTTTGTCCATCATGTCCATGCTATTGTTCTGCACATTAGGTTCACCTTTACACCTTATTTTCGGGTGCTGCTATTATACTTTTTAGGGTGCAAATATGATTAGTCAAATTTTCTCATTTTCAGAAGGTAGCAAAACGCCACAATTCAATTCTTTTCCCAACTAATGGAACGGTCAATAGACTCACTTGAAGAACCGATGCATTCATGACTTGGATAATAAAAATAAACATTTGTTTGTCAAAACAATCTATTATCATGATACCACTGTATATCCTTTATTGTCAACGTAAGTTCTGTAATATTAAGTATGACCTATAACTTGAGAAAAAAAAAATCTTCCCATTCTTGACCACAAAAACAGTTATCCACAACATTTGCTTTCGGGGTAAGATATGAAACTAGCGGAAATCAAAATGCAGTCCTATATGCACAGACCCGATTATACTTTCCTGACAAATGGAACATGATAGCCGCCGTTTGAATATACCTTTGATATTTGTCATCATGTCAAAGCAAATAAAATATGTTCAATGTAGATGTTCAGATTGTTTTACTGCATGATTGTAACATCTCAAATTACCTCTTTCCGTCTCATCAAGGAAACGACAAATTTGACATGACAGTCATTCACTCTGCAGACGGTATAAAGCAGTATTAGATATCACTTGATCGGATAGGTATTTTACAGTTTATTTTTTTAGATAAATATACCTGAAGTCATACGGCGGACTAGTTTTCAGCTGTCACTGATTCCTCCTATATCGCGTGGACTTCCGCCAGCCATTGTGTATCAACATCTCTATAGTCTTCAGAAAATATTTAAATCAGTGTATTTCAAATTGAAGTAAACATCGGCTTTAAACCTATTAAACCATTCATGAACTTCCAATAACAATAATTTCAAAGGGCTTAATACAACGAATGTTACATTCTGAATTTCTTTTATAAGTAAATCATTAACAATTTCGTTTTATGTTGTACTAAAAACAATTACTGTTTTTGTCTCTTTGCATAGATATGGAAAAAAATCTTATCCTGAAGTTTTCTTATATTATGATTTTTTAACTTACTCAGGCGTGGCATACGTCTATATTTGCATGCTTGCATATACATTTTTCAGAAGAATATTCTTCAACATGAACATTATCAATGGTCAGTGGAGGTTTCTGATTCCTTATAATGTCATTAATTTTATCCAGATAGTATATATTTTTGATATTATAACATTTTCCGCTTTCAATAGAAATGATCATTTCAATTTGTATTTCAGAAAGCACTCTGTGATTCAAAGCAAAAGATTTCAGGTTATTACACCGCATGCGTCTATTTTTTATCAGCCCCTTTTGCTCTGCAATTTGCACCATCTCTTGGGCATTATAGTAGTAGATATCAAATATGCATTCGCCTCCACCGAATCTTGTGAAGGAGAACTGGTTCAATCTTGATTTTCGTAATGAATTAAAGCCATTTCAAATCACTAAATATTTCAAATTCATTCACAAATCTCGCAAACAACCTCCTTCCACCTGACACATATTCAATATATCAATATTGGTAGAGTGCCAGTTGCAGAGATTGAAAAAGAGGAAAGAGGTGTCATATTCTCTGAATATTTGTTCCCCAGAACTAGTGATAACTAAGGGTAAGAATGAGATAGTGGCTAATCGCGATGTACATCTACAATTCTTTGTGATATTTGCGGGAGCGTGCACATCGAACGAAAACGGTGTTTTTCAGACCCATATCTATATTTCAATTATGCAATTAAAAGGAATAAAGCGCTATCGAATTCCATTAATGGATCCTGAAAGTGAGAGAAGATTTGCTTGCGGTATTCATTTTACTACTTTAACGAGAAGGTTAAGAGTGGGCGAATGCTAACAAAAAACAATTTGGAGACAGACTGGGGGTGATTATACATCAAATAAAGATATAACATGAAATTGAATCGTGTTTTTTCACCTGCACTTAAGAACTAAAATACACTCGACGAAGCATTATATTTATATTCAGACGGTAATAAAGTAAAGCTTGGTTGTGGGTTTGAGAGGGGGGTGCGTGATGGTGTTCGGTATTTACTCACTGATGTGCCATTTTATAAACAGTCATTTAATATCCTTTTCCTCAAATATTTTGTAAGTTTTGTTTTTCCTTCTTTATAAGGCATCATATCAGGGTTTTTTTAGCGATACGGGTGAGATTCATGTGGGAGAATGTTATTAAAAAACTCAGACAAGTTTGAATTTGAACCTCCCCTCTCCCAAACCAGCTTTATCATTTGTCCTCAGCTAGTCATAAAACATACCTTCTTGTCGAACCTTCTTGCCGATTAACCCAAGAATATTTTTAAAGTGGATAAACTCGAGATAACCAGAGGGGTAAAAGCGTTGAGGGTTTCGAGATGGAAAGCTTTGGCAATTTTTTTCGATTTCCTATATCAGGAGTTTTCTCTAGAGTCTTTTTTTCTTTTCGTCGATAGTCTTTTTTCTCGCTGATGACGGCATTCCTTCACCATACTCTCCGTTGAAGTTGATTCT
Source organism: Heliocidaris tuberculata (assembly GCA_025618425.1). Lineage (NCBI taxonomy): Eukaryota > Metazoa > Echinodermata > Echinoidea > Camarodonta > Echinometridae > Heliocidaris > Heliocidaris tuberculata. The sequence continues at coordinate 13,939,031 of CM046835.1, read as the reverse complement.
CTTCCACCGCCTAGGGCTACGAAAACGAGAATGAACGATCAATGAATTTAGCTGATCTCGTGTCCGAGGCAAAATCATAACTCAGTCAGGATGCGGGTAAGGTTGAATGAACGCAGTATACCCAGATTCACAGACGCTTTCCATACATTCATCATCTCTGTCTCTTCCCCCATCCTGTCTCTCTCTCCTTCTTTTCTCTCTATGCCTCTCTTTTCCTCTTTCCCCCTCCCTCTCGGTCTTCCATTACCCGTCTTGTCACGATTGTCTCTCCCTGTCTCCCTCCTCACCTTTTTACATGTTACCATTTTCCATATAGTTTTTGTTTTTATTCCACAATATAGGATGCGAATAGTCTTTCCGAGACAGACATTCGTTTTTTTGTTTTTAGACGCAGGTTATTGATGCTGTTGTTACATTAGTTTTATCATTCAGTTTTGAAGATATACCGATATCATGGGATGTAACCTTACAGTAGTCATGCAAACTTTAGTGCATTAAAAAACAAACAACAAAACAAAACAACACAAAACAAAACAACAACAACTAAATGTCCCATAGGAGTCTTAAATCAACAATGACATCGTAATTCTTTAGACTTTGTTACAAGGCACAACCTTGTGGATAGGACACATTGTTGCTTCTTAAATGACATATGAGGAGGGGGGGGGGGGGGGGACCAGCTGGAGGCAATTTAACCGAATTGCTAGGATCCTTGCTAGATTGCATAAAAACCCAAAGGAAGCAAGAAAGAAATATTTTCGTATCTATAAGCACCATTTCTAATTCGTCACTTACATTTATTAAATCAACCGAATGACAATAATTTTTTGCATTGCCTTTGATGTTACTATCATGACTATGGGGAGTTGCTAAGAGTTCAATAATTATGTCAAACTATTTTATTTATTTATTTATTGGTATATGATAATTGACCGGCATCAAGGCCGAAGGGGTCAATTTACAATCAGATATGCATGTACATGTCAAACTAATGACTTTTATCCTAACAACCCCCCCCCCCCCAAAAAAAAAAAAAAAAAAAAAAAAAAAAATAATAGAAAAATTTTAAAAATGAATTAATTAATGCAATAAATGGTGAAATGATAATAATAATCTCGACTACAAATGTGGCACCTGAAAGTAGTAATTTAAATTTCCTTTTTAAAAAGAAAAAAATATTCAACCACCTATATAAAGTAACTGAGACAATTATTTGTTCACAAATGAAAATACCATTCCCTCTCACACTAACAATATGTGCATTTCCTGTGAGAAGAATACAAAGTTGATAAGAAGTCCGTTCTTAATCGAGTTCCGGTCTACCAAGGATGTCAGCAACAACAACTACAACTACAACAAGGTCCTAATGTCTTGGAGTTGCTACAGTGAATAAATGAATTCCATGCTTCTGTAGAGGAGATAAAGAACTTTCAAAATATGAGCTTTATGATACGTACTTCCAAGTAGCATGCTTTAGGCGGGCTTTCTATCCCCACTTTGATAACTTTCGACAGTGACGAATGCGTGTAGCTATGACAACGAAATTCTGATTGAGACAAATCGCCTGAGCTCTGGTTATGTGATATGGTCCGGATGAGTCGTTTTATCATGTGGGTTTCCAGTAATGGGGAACGGCAACATTAAATTTATCACAGCCCACGATAAGAATGTAAAGAAGAATTTCTGGAGGGATGTACAAAATAGGAACTTGTCGACAAGGCTACAAGCCTGGAAAGTTCTATCATTTTTTCCAACTTTGTTATATCGTTCATAAATCTTTAAGAAAAGGTATTGTGGGGATGAACTGCATTTATTCTTCATGAAATACTACATCGTTGCTGCTGCTGCAGTCTTCACCAATACCACGGCTTTCCTTTTATTCGATTCAATTGTAAGATATAAATTATATTCCTTTTGAAAGTTCAAAAAACGTGGTTTACATATATGAAGAAAAAAAAAATATTCCTAAAGGTACCACTCTTAAGGTATTAAAATTCTTTCTTTAAATAATGATTGCTATAGTAATCCAAAGTACAAATGGAAGGCAATTTTGTTTTGGTTGTTGTTGTCGTTTGTATTGTTTTTTTTTTTTTTTTTTTTTTGGGGGGGGGCAGTTAAATCACATTTTCTACAAAATCCACATTAAAGTTTGTCTATATACTTCTCATTCATGAGTGCAAATAGTGACATATATACTCGACTGGGCAAAAGGGACATTACGTATATCCTTACGAATGAATATACAATTTTGTTCTAAGTAAATGAACAATGCTTTCACAATGCAGGAGTGGGACCATAATGGCGTGCTATAGACAATTTAGAGCGATTTATGCTGGAGGAGGCCAATGGTTTAAGTGGAAAGTTTTACGACTTTACGACGGCGTCTCAAAATCACATTTTCGACACCAATCCTTCCTTTTTATCGTTTATTCATAAGTTTTCTGGATTCCCTTTTGTCTCCGGTTGAAACGAATAATGTCTGTAAAAGTACTTTGCATCGACGCCCTTTACTTGTTTAGCACGAATGCGATTCATATTATGATGAAATTGTCTGAGTTGCAGTTGTATAAGCACGGAAATATTCATGCCTTTCCTCAATTATAAGTAAGTTGGAGATTTTTGATGTATTTTGGTAAAATGCCAAATCGATGCATACAAATCATATATTTTGACAAATTGTCAATAAGGTCTTAGTCATGATATTTTATCAAGTGGAGATATGGAATAAGATAGGCCTGGATGCGATATTCTCCAATTTGATTTTAATCTATTTGAATTCAGAATCACGTTAGGATCGAAAAGATCTTTTCCAAAAACAGCAGTTAGTGGTCCAATAATCTCTTTTCACGATACTTTCCAAAGAATCGCTGATAGGATGGAATGGAATCAAGCTTTGAAATCAGAACTGAAGTATCCGATTCTCTGTATTTAGCTGACATTGAACGACGAATTTGTCTCATTACCACCAGGGGAAAAAACTATTGAAAAAAATGAATTGTGTTTCTTTGGCTTTTGCTTTTCATGACAGACTTTGGATGTCTACTTAAATAAAATGTTATTACTGTAGTATAATTTTCAAGTACAATAATCTAGACTTGTATAATAATTTCCATATGCATTAATGAACGTATGGCCATGTAAACACAATATTAACTGTTTACTCTATAACAAAACCAAATAATGGTAATAAATAGATGAAACAACATCACAACAAAAGGTCAACAAAAACAATCAAAATATGTCTAATTATCAAAAGTAATAGAGAAAATTATCAATACGCAATGGTAAATATATAAGTATGTATACAGGTGAAAATACAATCCTCATCCCTGTGTGATCCTACAATTTCCCTATATTTGTATATCTTTGCAATATCACGTCCGCTTTTGTACATTTCAAACTGAATCATTTGGTCTAAAGACAATGAGGAAACGTAATTTCATAGACTGTCCCTTTTCAGACCGTGTGTATCTGAAAACTTTCTTCTAATTTTGTAGTGGTTTCAACAAGCTACAATCTAACCATGTAGCCTCAGAACAGACTCACCATGCACATCTTTGACATGCAATAATCTGTGTCTATAACGAACAAATTAACCGCATAACCGTTAAACAGGTAATTTTTGTCTCACTACATTAAATGCCTTAACGTTTACGTGTAGGCATGCGTCTTCTGACTTTATTCTATTTCTCAATTGACTTTCTTTTTCTTGTTATGAAATTTTACTCCGTGTACATGGACATTAAAAAGTTGGTATTCTCCTGTTAGCTAGTACCATAATTATGAAATCAAATAACATTACATTAAATGTGTTATATTATGTAAAGTTACATTTGTCAGGAAACGTAACATACATGGAACTACAGGGTGGATATAGTGATTATCCATACTCACACTCTTTGGTATGATGCTTCTTTTTTGTGTACTTTATTCAAAAGATTAATTCATAACATTCAAAATACAATAAAGTTTGGTACCTCTGGACAGGAGCCATGTGAAATTTTGAAACATAATTTATATCACTTGGCCTACATCTTAATTTTAACTAATCATTTCCTTTTTTTTTTTTTTTTTTTTTTTTTTTTTTTTTTACTACTGATCTGACAAATGCTTCATTTATTATAAATTGTATCACATCATGATGTTAATATTCCGGTTTCTTAAAGCCCATATCACATATCATAAATCAACCTCTTTATGTGCTTGTTAAAATAGAGTTTTATGCGCTTGTAGTGCTCCAACATTGTAGTAATACACCTAAAGAGTTCTCTAGGCACACATGTACAAAGGTTACTCATTTCCTCCCTGAAATAAGACAAAATGTGAAGCAAAATGTGGATCATGTTGACAATCTGTATAGGGAGAGCGCATGGAAAATCAGTGGCGTAGCGTGAGTCCAGCCAATGAGGCGCACTGTTGTCAGGGGGCGGGGGGGGGGGGGGGAGGGAGGCGGCATCCCGTCTTATACTAGATGGATGGACTCGAGAGAACAGGGTGGGGGGGGGGGGCGATGTACCATTTTCTTTTCATGTTGCCTTTGCCCCCCCCCTCTCTCTCTCTCTCTATCTTCCTTTCTCACTCCCCCTCTTGTATTTTTTTGACATTCGTTTTGGCACGTGCCCCATCATCCTCTTTAAGCTACCCAACTATGAAAGATCATAATTTTGATCAAAATGCAGCCCGTAAACCGCTGTTATGATTTATAGAGAGTCAAAGTGATGTGTACGTGCAAACAGTCAACATGGCCAAAATGAAAATGAACTAGTAAACCCATTAAGGTAACGAAGAGAAATGGGGAGCAAGTTGAATAGAGGGAAATTCTAGCGTTACAGTAAGCATAATGTGGTAGATTCACCCCTATTCATGCGAACGTCTCTTTCTTTCTGGGTCAAAAAGGCACACGTGTCTGTTTTTATCGAAGAATTTTATAAGAAGTTTGCGATAAACCGCAAAAAATATGCACATCTTTCCCCTAATCTTGCCACAAGTCAATAAGCGATATCCCTATTAGCTCTTCTAACTATATTCATACACAAATAAAACCTACAAACAAATATTGTATTGGGGCGCCTTGAGCCCCTTGTTACGTGGTGGATATGAGCGCTATAGAAATAACCAATATTATTATTATCAGTCAGACCCACTCCGGAAAACCGAGCACAGGTATATGCTTGGCGTATGGAGCAAGATGAATATAGAGCCCTCATCATGGGGGAAATCGTGCAATGTCGACCTGCTGTTGATAATATATTTTTCAAAAATAATGCTGAGGATATATTTATTTCAAACGTTTGTCATTTGAAAGTCATTTCATATGACGAATCATTCAAGGATTTTTAAGATAATTGACACGCAGCATTATTTTTAAAAATTTATATATCGTTGGCTGGTTGACTTCGCAAGATTTTCCCCTTGCCTTTTGTACACACTGCCTCGCACTGAACGATGAGGGCTCTATATTCATACTCCGTTTTCAGAGTATATACCTGTGCTCGGTTTTCCGAAGTTGGGTCTGACTGATTATTATTATCAAAGTGATACAGATATGAAGTGATTCCATTTACATTCATATTGGAAAAAGAACAGCAATGTCACTGAAACCGATACATTTTATTTCTTTTTACCAATAACCAAACCAAATAATGAAAACCGGTAATTTCTATTAATTTTAGCAAATAGCCCAGCAATATCATTAAAGCCCAGAAATTTTTAATCCCCTCTTGCCAACACCCAGACCATATCATGAAAATAAGTGAGAGATAACTTGCATTATACAGTTTGAATAATTTCTTCAGATAGACCGACACACTTCGCGGCCAAAAATACAAAACTTTAAAAAGGACGGAAGAACTATTCCGGGTTAGCGATGTTGTCAACTCAAGGGTATAGAGGGAGAGCTGAGGGAGCTGGGGTTGCTTTTTAGAAAGATGTCTATCCTAAAAGTCTCCTAAAATCATGAATGGAATCTCAAACTTTCACACTCTTCCAATACACATGAAATGATTTGAGACCACATAACCAACAAATTTCATTTGCATTGCCTTCTCACTTCACGCTTCACCTTACCTTTACCAAATTATTTCCTCCTCTGCAAATATCGCGAAATTGAAATGAAGCGGGAGTGAAACGTTTTTGTTCATGGAAATGTACCAGATAGTCACCGTCAAATAATCAAAAGATGTAGGTTTCACTGAATTGGATGAAGGATTTATTACAATAATGATGAATAGGTTTTTTTTTTTTTAAAGTGCAGACAATTTCTTATTGCGGCAGTCTAGGTGAAACTATTTACCTAGTAATATATACCAAAGTCTATTATCGGTTTGTCAGAGCTAGTTCAGCGTTAGCAGAAATCATTAATAAAAGTTTTCTGTCTTTGATTTCCGAGGCAATCTAGCAACCGTCCGTTCTCATTATCCCATGAAAAGTGAGATGTTGCAAACTCTATTGAAAAAAAGAGGACATTACAAAGAATAAGAGAAGAAACTCATGAGAGAAATACTAATGTACGCTATTAGAAAGACAAAGCGATATAATGTACTGAGATAGGGAGAGAGAGGGAGAGAGAGAGAGAGAGAAAGAGAGAGAGAGAGGGAGATATAGAGAGAAAGCGAGAGAGAGAGAGAGAGAGAGAGAGAGTTTGGGTGTGTGTGTGTGTGTGTGTTTGTGTGTAAAATCAACACAGAAAGCAGATGTTAGATGTTAGATGTGAAGAATTAATAACAGGACTTGAGAAATACAAAGTGATATTAAGATAAAATTGGGAGTATAGCAAATAAAAGATGATAAAAGATGGATATAAAACTGCATATGATAAAAGAGGCTTAGGATTTGAAGTAATAAAATGGATAGATGACACTACAGAGCGCACGGGCGAGAGAGAGAGAGAGAGAGAGAGAGAGAGATAGATAAATATGGAATAAATAGGATAGGGGAGAAACATTAAAGGAGAAAAAAGAATATGTTGGGGAAACTGGAATAGAAATAGAGAAAAGGGAGGGCACAGGGAGAATTAGATGGAATAAAAGCAGAACAAAATTTGCAATCAAATCAAATGTTGTCGGAAATTTCTCTTAAGACATGTAAGACGAACGTCATAATTTGAACTGACATTTCAAATTATTTCATAGGCATGGTAAATTTATGAAGGCGGAGGAGTTTATCTTTAATAGACCGCAGAGACCGCAGACCAATAATCTCTAACCTAATTGAAAAAGAAAACAATTCATGAATGTTTCGTACGCAGTAATGTTTCTTTTAATTATCATGTTAGCAGTGAAAGGAAAGGTGGTTCCCCTCCCAACTGTTCTTATTTTAATGATTTATTGAAACATTTTATGCCGTATTCGTTCTTAAGTTTAATTTTAATCTCAAAAAGTGGCTTGATTGTCATTATTTAAAAATCTTCAATGGGATGTGAAGAAATACCTCTGAACTTCCCGGTGAAAGTAATGATCAGAACAAGTGCACTTTGGTTTCTTTGTCAAATTATTTTTGCATTGTTTAATTGTACATTCTTACTTTGGAAAATGAAAACGAAATGAAATTAAAAATCTATGAAATCTAAATCTAAATCTATATCTAAATCCAACTTAATTCTAATTATTTCAAATAACTAAGACGTTTCTATGGATAAAAAAAAGCTATCACAAGCTATGTGGACAAGCCCATACGGTTCCAAGAATTTTGGAATTATATTATGAAATTGTAAAAGAAATTAACATGAGAGTATCTATCTATTTGATATTTTGTCTAATTCAAGTTCTAATAGAGCTATCAGCTTTGATTATACTAAAGTCTTATATAAGGTTGGAAACGTATGGGATAGAATACCTTGGATTTTCCAATGTGTGAAACAAGCGAAGGAAAAAAGATAGTGGCAAGAGAAAGCGATTATTCTCTTAAGATACACAGAAACAGAAAAAAGGACTACTGTTAGTATTGCTATGTCTTTCCCCAAAAATGATGTGGAAAAAGACATAATATTTTGGTAGACTACTGAGGGTTCCCCGAACATCAATAATTAGCAAGCATGGCTAACGAGAAAAATCATAGAATAACCATCATTCCTGAAGTGTCTCTAGATTTTTTTTTTTTAATTTAAAACATTTTCCTGCCTATGTTGTATTTATTGATTCCGCTAATGAAACTTGAAAATCTTTGATTTTCAGCCCCCGTCACATATTCATGGATGACTACGGATGACCACGGATTGAGGGGTTTACAGTATTGCCACAGTCAATCCGGGAACATCTGTCCTTTCATTAGACCCGTCTACCTCTGCGGACGTCCTTGGTAATCCGGCAAACTCTTCACGGAAGTTTTGAACTGTTCAAATTTCCGTGCAACTTCCGTGGAGTTTGCCGGATTTCCAGGATGTCTGTAGAGATAGCCGGATCTACATCGGAATGACCGTCGCAATACCGTAAACCCCTCACCAGTGGTTATGCTTAGTCATTCGTAGGGTGATCCGTGAATAAGTGACTGGGGCTGAACCAATCGTCATGTCACCATGTCCACCCGTATAATATTAAGAGCATAATTATTGTATTCAGGCGCGCCGGAAGCAATTCTGGATTGGGGGGGGGGGGGGGGGCAAACAACCCAGGGGGCTCACTATTTTGGAGAGGGAGGGGGCTCATGTCAAAAATTTTCGGAGGTGACCAGAGGTGTACGCAGAATTTTTTTTTTTTTTGGGGGGGGGGACAAGACGCGTAAAAATTTTCGAAGAAACTCGAAAGCGAGATAGTGAAGCAACAGAGCTGGTTACGAGCACTGGTGTAAATCACACATATTATCTTTTATTTTGCTAGCGAGCGAAAAATAACCACTGTTCTAAGTTATATACAATATTTTCATTCCAACTCTTCTTCTTTTTCTTCTTCTTCTTCTTCTCTCCCTTTTTTTTTTTTTTTTTTTTTTTTGGGGGGGGGGGCTTTTTTTTTTGGGGGGGGGCGAAAATGCATTTTGCCCCCCACTTTTTCGTTTGGGGGGGGGGGGCGACTGCCCCCCCTTCCCCCCCGCTTCCGGCGCCTATGATTGTATTATGATTTTGTAAGCTTTAGCACAATAATCAATTGATGCACTGTCGACCAGTTATAGGTCTGCATTTTGGTATGTTATCTGATAAAAATGTGTTATCTTAATTTTCCCTTTAACACGAAAACGTCTCAACGTTTGGTAAAATAAGATTTAAAAGAACCCTTTGAAATCCAATATGACCATGATGACATGACATAGTTTTATTTGTAAAAATTAGGTAGTGTTTGTACTCTTTTTTCACTATAAAGAAGAAAAAAAAAACAACACACACGTACACATGATCTTTTGTAATGTCATTATTTTGTGCAGTCCTATCAATTTCGCATGGAGGTGATGCAGTCTCAAAATATAAATAACTTACTTTAATAAAACTTTCAAAAGTTATTACAAAACATGTAAAAAGGAAATTAGACTATTAACATTGATATTGACTTTTCTTGCCGCAATTACTTCCTCTCTCTCTTTTTGACGATCACGCCAGATGAATCTGTTATCTGGATCTCTACATCAGCACGCGATTTAAATTGGCCATTTGACATGAGCAAGTTACTGCTCCCAGATCAATATATTTCATTCCTCTACCGTCCCCGCTGCCAATCCATCCCAGAGCGACCCCCCTCCCCCCCCCCCCCCCCTAATCAGGTGAGGAAAACCATCAGCGATGGTGCATGTTTACCCCTCTCAAGTACCCCGAGCTGACCGGGAGATTGACAGCCCATGATCCGCTATTTGCACACCTGCGTAGATATTTAAGAAAAAGATGACATTGGGGAGAAACCATATTTTTTACCCAGAAATCCAAAGAATATTCAGACCCCAACCTTGATTTGTTTTCTCTGGCTTCGATTGGTGGTACCCTAAGGACTTGGCGATGTTTTCTCGCTCCTCTATCGCCAGACACTTTGGGAAAGCGTATACCGTTATGTGATGAGCAAGTGCTCAAGAAGAATCCTTTTTCATATGAACAAACTTAAGAAATAAATAAAATTGGATATCAGGCTGTCAGCGAAAACGGAAAAAGAAATATAAAATCAATGGCAATCACAAGTCCTAAATACTGATCTTCCTAATAGTGATCGCAATGCTCCATTATTTTCGAAAAACTAGTTTTCTCTTTTTCTTTCTTCTTTTTCAGGACATGAAAACTAAACGCGCCACTCTAGCATAATTTATTGATGGGTAGATAAATAGACACCTCAACTCTGCAGTAAAGTAGGGATGAACTACAATGATTAAACAAGTTGAGGTGTATTATAATTATATTCGAATAGTGCAATGGATTTAAAAGAAATGAGGGTTTTTTTTCACATTGTCATAGCGGGGCAATATAGACGAGTCATAGATCGGGGAATCCATATCTACTATAGATTTTGTCTACTTAACAAGGTCATGTCTGGAAAACAGGCAAACCTGTGCCCTCTTGCATAAAAAGTTGCGTTGAATCGCAACTCAATAAATTAAACGCAAGTCCCAAATACTTAATCCTAATTGGCTGAAAATAAGGTTGCGTTTAATTTTTTTGACTTGAGTTTATGCAAGGGCCCCTGTTTATATGAATCCCATCGCACAATATACGATCGGTCTGCAATGCGATTTCGGAAGAAAATGTGATAGCATTTAATATATACTTTTAACGCATGAAATATTTTTATTGAGGTTCTTAATAGTAATATAGATAGTAAAATCGAAAATACAGCCTATTGCCAGCTTTCTAGTCAGAGGAAAGGCCAAATCGGCTCCGAGTCGTAGTGACGTCAGAGCAGTCCTACGATTGTCTACGACTTGAAACTAATTTAGTCCTTATCCCGCGGTATAAGGCTAGCAGCGCACAAAAATCCTATGTTTATTATTCATATTATTGTTCAGAACCTGAATCAGGTAGATATTATTTGTTAAAATTCTCATATTTAATGCTATTGCGATTTAATTCTAAAATCGGATCGCAGTAGATCGTATAGTGTGCGATGTGCTTAAGCTTGTTCGCATCTGTAACTCTTCAATGTGCTATGATTTCATGTTAAAAAAATATTGCTCTTTTCACTGGAGCTGAAAGGAGTTCCCCATAAATCAAGAAATATCTTGTCGATGGGCTCTTTATGATAGGCCACTGACGTCATTGTTTACGTGAAGCTTTTGCTGTTGACTTCAGTTGATCAACACTTCCTCATTTCGTCTTTTCTCGTATACTCTTCACTACTCTGGTTTTTTTATTTCTTCACTCTCACTCTCTTTCTATCCTTGCCTCTTGTTCTCTATATTGCTATTTATATTCTCACCTCATTTTCTGTGTGATAATTATGTCCTGTTTTGTCTCTTTTTCTGTCTATTTGTTTGTCTGTCCGTCTCTTTCTTTCTTGCATTATCTCGCCTTTACTGTTTCTTTCTCTCCCCTGGGGAGCGTTTCATCAAGCGTTTTGTCAGTGATTTTTACTGACAAATTTGCTCTCAGCCAATCAGATGCAGGGATTTCAGTAGCTTATAACAGTTGTCGGTAAAAATCACTAACAAAACGCTTGATGAAACGCTCCCCTGATTTTATGTAAAGTGACTCCATTTAGGAGCTTTCGCATGCAGAGTATGTTTATCTGACATATCAATGATGATATTTGGTTAATTAACTGTGTTTTGTTAGTACGCATACCAACAAAAAGATCTTTCTATTCGTTTAGAATGCTTTGTTTTAGCCTTCTTTAGAAAATGACTCACCGGATAGGTCTAATTATAGTGAAGGTATGCTTTCAGATATTCAATCAGTCCTTCACCTCCCCGCTCTCTTTCTTTCTTTCTCTTTACCACAATGGCACGTCACCAAATTATCAACCCGGTTAGTATGAGTTACCCATCACGTTCTCAATGTGTACTTTTAGAGGTTGATCCTTGCAACTAGTCGTGTCTATATTGGGCCAGGGCTCCTTCTGATCTATGGAAAGTCACGCTTTTCCGGTCCCACATGATACGCCAGTCCAGTCTTTTATACAAAGACACGCGCTCTCTGTGGCGCTTCATAGGCCAGTTGTGCATTCACATTCGAGCTCTGTTAATAAATTTGGGCACCGAATGGTCCAGTGAATTCGCAACCAGAAATCCACTCCATGTTGATATTTCCATTAAAGGCATTAGCTCGATTCTTGATGATGAAATTTTGCTCACCTCACAAGTTTAACTCTTTGATGTGAAATTTGTCAGTTTGAAATTAAGAATTTGCGCGCAATACTAAATTTGGCTTAAAAACATGATATTTTGGTCGACGTTGATTCAAACTTGTAAAACAAAATAATATTTTAAGCAAGACAGTATATTTCAAACTTTAACGCACGGCGTAGCAAATATTAAACCTTGAGTGGTTGATGAAACGTCTATCTATGATCCCATTCAATACAACCTTCCTATTCTCTTTCAATCAGTCTTTTAAATTCATTTTTATTTCCATCATCCCGATTTTCCCATTTTTTGTCCTCTTTCAATTGGATGATTGCTGTGCTGCAATCGTTTATATTTTCTTCATGGTAAATAATCCATGTACTTGAAAGGCGATCAGGTGTCAGTCTGTTATAAATCCATCATATATGCTCGTCCTCTTCGTTTAGTATTCCTTTGTGACGTCTTGAATATTCTTCCCTTTAGCAGTTTCGTGACATAGTAGGCCGCCTCTGAAAATATGTATAAGAAGTACTTTCAAAAATTCACCCCCCCCCCGCCCCGAAAAAAAAAAATCAGATTACTTAGTATTGTAATTTGTTCGTCTTCCTCAATGTCCTCGACGAAATTCTGTATTATTCAAAGTGTCGAAAACTGATCCCTCCTAATGTATTCCAAATGCGTTATGGTCTCTTCACTTTCAACAGGGGGATATAGATTATTCGAGACGAATTGCCGCATCACTCCTAACTCCTCATCCACATAAGCTGAACTTATTTATCATTCTTCAGTTCAATACAAAATCCAAAGGTTTCCTACCCTTACTATAAGGCTGAGATGAGAAGTATAAATGTTGAAATCATTTCTTTATGAAAGAAAACTATCAGAAGTAAACATAGGTACATCAGTGGTTTGCTCAAAAACACAAGCAACAAAAATCTGACAAAAGTAGTGACGAAATATTATAATGAGGGAGTTGGTAGAAATTGTAATAGCATATGTCAAGTTACCCTTTTTTCTACTTTTTTGTTTCACTCTTCCTCTATTCATTCATCATAGATTCGCCTACGCATCCTCTTTCTCTGTACCATGTTCAGTAATTGTCCTTCTACCTTTCCCCCTTTTTTGCCGACCTTTATCATTCCCTTTTTGTTCCCTTCAAGTTCTATAAAATTTCGTATTCCTACAACTTCTTTTGGCTTTATCCACTCAACGGCAATGGAACAGAAAGAGAGATGGGGGAAGGGAGTGATAAGATGGATAAACAGATAAATAGAGAGAGAGGGGGAGGAAGAGAGAGAGAGTGAGACAGAGAGAGATAGAGAAGGGGAGAGAGAGAGAGAGAGAGAGTGAGAGGGAGAGAGAGAGATGGAGAGAGAGAAAGAGAGAGTTTGTAATTGACAAGAGTAAACGTCCCCCTGAAGATACCAAAGTGACTATGTAATGTTTTCTCATTCCACTTGCTGTCGTCGTCGTGCTAGGTAAGAAAGAAAATTGCGTTATTCTAAAGCAAACACGGACCGGCTTTAAGTTGACAGGCCGCGACCCGAAGAAACAGTCAGGATATTACGTCTTGATGGACTCTAGTATATCCAGTCGGCAGCGAGAGCTTTAGTCTCCATCTTTCTGAAGTAAAATATACATTTCTTTGCGAAGGAAGAAGGCATGTCGTGTTGCCTTTCATCTCTATTCAACTTCTTGTCCATTCGAATTTTTCATTGCAATGTATTGTACATGCATATATTTTCCAGTCACGATGATGTAAAAAAAAAAGAAAAAGAAAGAAACATTACAGACAAAGTAAAATGATACGGGCAATTCCACGGTTACTCACGTTACATTTGGAGAGGTTTTGAATTAAATTTTAAGCTCCTGTTCTCTTACTACAGTTGTTATGTAAATGAGTTTAAGTTAAAACAATACACACATATTAGAGTACATAATTATAGTATCAAAACTTCAGAAGAAGAAACATACTTTCTTCCCAGCCTGCCAATGTTTGGTTACTCACGTTACATTATTAGAAAAAAATGTAACGTGCACTCTTATTTCTGCGGAGACTCTGAATGGTGTCAGCTGGGAGTCAACTCTATTCTCAGTTAAAGTGATTCGGATTTCCGAATTAATTTGACTCAAAATGATGTGCCATGAACTGAGAATCGACTTAATTAGAGTCAAAGTAACTCGGAAAACGAGTCACTTTGACAAGGATGGAGTTGACTCCCAGCTGACGCCATTTCCGAGTTTAATTTGACTCAGCAGAAATAAGAGTGTGAGTAACCGAACATTTGCAGCGTTGGCAGAAGGTAAGTTTCTTTTTCTGAAGTTTTGATACTGTATTTAGGTACTCTAACATGTGTGCATTGTTGTAATTAAAACACATTTACCTAACACTTGTAGTAAGAGAACAGGAGCTTAATATGTAACTTAAAAACTCTCCAAATTTAACATGAGTATCCGTGGAATTGCCAATTTATACGTATAACATGAAAATAATGTACATTGGCTGGATAGCCCATTCAGCTATGTGAATATCACAAAGCTCTTCTTCCCTGGGGTCCAGATGAATACACATATAAGACACATTTATTAGTTATTATTATACAGTTATCATATTGACGTGATCCTCTGCATGTATGAAAACATTCTACGGCAACACTCAGTTTTGGGTTTTGGCAACATGGTGTTTCCCCGGAATCTTAGACAGCATGAATAATCACACAATCTGAATAACCCCCTTTAAATAGGGAGGAGCCATGTTACCTCGCTTTAACTTTAACCTATAACCATGATGTTTATCTCATTCATTCCCTCATATTTGTTTTACAAACATCCCTCTCCATCAGTCGGTTCATTGGCACTCTTCCTTTCTACTTTTTACACTCCATTTGTGTCTCCCCCACTTTCCTCTTCCTTCTCTGTCCCCATTCATGAATTTTAATCAGAGTCACATATTTTGGTTCAAGCATCAATAATGGCTTTTCATGCTCATGTAGTTGAATAGATGAATCGAATTGATACATTGTTGTGTGTTTACTTTTATCTTGTTTCAGGTATTGTTCTTGGTGACATCAGCGGGAGCAACAGTAGCAAGAAGCGGAGGTTCTTAATTCATCACTGATTGGTGGACCTTGATAGGAATATCAAATAGTGTATATACTGCACAGAAAGGAAGACGTATATATATCTCTCTTGGGGAAAAGGAAGGCTTAATGGTTCCGCGATGGCTTGCAGTGGTGATAACTGCCCAGTGCAATCATCGACGTACACTGCTAGTACACCCGTAGATGGCGCCATAACCGAGAACTGGTTTCCAACAACTAATGACACCCCTGTCAACAGCACGGAGGAATCCCATGCAAGAGACGAAAATCTTGCGAAGTGGGAAATTTTTGTGAGCACTCTGATCCTGGTCATCGCTCTCTTCGGCAACTCTATCGTGGTACATTCCCTGTGGAGACGACGCAAGAAACTCTCGCGTATGCACTTCTTTATCCTTCACCTCTGTGTCGCCGATTTGCTGTCCTGTCTCTTAAGCATATTTTCTCAGCTCGTGTGGGACATTACTTACCTGTTCTATGCTCCGGACGTGATTTGTCGTCTCGTTAAGTATGGACAAGTTTTTCCAATGTATCTATCCACATACATCCTCGTCATGACGGCTATCGATCGCTATATCGCTATCTGCCACCCGTTACTTGGTCTACGAGGTGACTACACAAAGCGCATGCGCATTATGATTGCAATAGCTTATGGATTATCCTTTCTCTACACCATACCACAAATAGTGATCTTCAAAATTGTTGCTGTACCTGGGGGAACCCAATGTTGGGCAGTTATGAAATTCCAGTCGTGGTCCCCGCGGGCCTACATTACGTTTTTCGTGATGGCTGTTTACATCATACCAAGCACGATTCTTGGCATCACATACGGGCTTGTCTGCTACACAGTGTGGCGAAACATGGGCAAGACTCCGGACAGTGACAGAAAGAAGGTGAAGAATGGTGGACACCATGCCAGTAGCGTAGCCACTACCAACTTAGATGAAGAAGATGGAGATCCCGATGGCGTAGAAGTGAAGGTAAAGTGGCCATTGACTTGTAAAGAACTAATAAATAACATGAATTAGCATACGTTTTCTGTTGGCTTATATTTTTTGACAAGTAGGCCTATGTATTAAAGGTTATGTCTTGTATTGTTGCCAGAAGTATAAATTGCCTTTTGATTGCAGTTCCTTTATATTATATTCTGAACACTATACCTTATTGTTATCTTTAAGAAATGTGTTTCATCATATTGATCGAATTTCACCAGTGAAAAAAAAAAAAAAGTAAATAAATTAATATATAATAATGATAAAAAATGTTGTACACGAGGGTAAATTTTCAATGCGAGAATCGAGGACGGCGCATACTTTCTTCAAAGAATTGCGTCTGTGCCTTTAATGTACATTTTCATGCCTGAATCTCTATGAATGGTTCACTGGAAATGACGACACTTGTGCATTGGCGTACGCGCACAGACTGTGGCAAAGCATGTATGCCGGTTAAGTATTACAACATCATATTGCAATTATGATTAACCGAGGTAACCTTACATCCTATCAAATGAAGGTAACAAAATCCACATCCGAGAGGGAAGATCCACTCTGCAGGAAGCACGGGTCAGCAGCAAGGGTCAGCAGGGCAAAGGTCAAGACCATCAAGATGACCCTAACCATTGTGACTGTCTACGTGGCTTGCTGGACACCATTCAGCTTGGCGCAGCTTTGGAACGTGTGGCACCCCTCGAGTGCTCCTTTTCATGGTAATTGAGCTTTATAACTGTCTTGAAGGTAATATTTGCTTCAAAAGGGCTGTATTCATCATTAAATGGTATCATAACCTATAAAGAAAAAAATACAGCTAGAGTGTATGAAATCGACCACAAAAACATTGTCTAACATTCTGTTGGTTAATGGTTATGCATATGAAGGAAATAAAGGATGACATAACACTCCACGCACGGAACCAAAGTCGGACTTGGGTTCTATAATACGCGAGTGCGCAGGCGTGCGTCGACTAGTCTTCTCATAATTCGCTTTTATGTTTACTGTGAGTGTATATTAAACTTGCATTGTTTCTTAACACGAATGATCATAATAATAATTTGCTCATATTTTGAATAGTAAACTGACATGGAACCCCATTCATAAAGTGTCCAATATGTCATAGTGATTGATATCCTTTAAAATAGATTTGAACGCTATACCTAGAGTATCCTCAAAAGTTATGTATCTGGCCCGGTCGGAAAATTTATGTCCGTTGAATACAATGTACTTCAGATCTGTAAGTATCCCCATATAATTTTGAGGTTTATCAAATTCAGTAACACCCTATGAACTGTAAGCACAGAAACCATTCTACTCGCAAGATATGTGTCTGGTTTGGGTTTTTAACCATGTTAACAGACGTGTATCAATTCGTATTTTCGTCTGGGACCGACCTTTAATGTCACCATCCAAAATACGGGGCTCGTTTTCCAACTAAAGGGTACGTTAGAGTCAGTTTGTAGGCAAAGATATATAGCTGAGTTTACCGCTATACCATCTTACATCGCTAGTGAGGCCATTTATCAAAAGCGCGGGCATTCAAAAGCAAATGTTCTGCACAAAATTAAACAAAATTTCTGTTGTTCATCCCACCAGGTGATGCATTTGCCATCATCATGCTCCTGGCTAATCTCAACAGCTGTACCAACCCACTGATTTACCTGGCCTTTAGTGGGAACGTCAAACGTGAAACTCTCCAGACGTTTGGCTGCTTCAAGTTCCTTCAGGCTACCTCGGGCCGATTCAGCAAGTCAAAGTATGCTGCCGACCGGACGCACATGGACGACAACTCCAGTCGCTACGCATCCAGCACGTCTCACATTGGTTCAAAGACACTTTATTCGAGCTTGGACACCAGCGGGCGAGAAGGTCCGATAGCAGGGTATGCCTGCAATTTCGGTTCGTCCGCTGGGCACACGCGCGACATTTAATCGCGACCCGTTACTTCTTGAGGGAACGAACGCATCTTATCTGGTCGCAATTACTGGACGTTCAAGGGCACCACTGTATTCATCTCAAATGAATCTGAATATGTACTATAATTTATATTTTTGCTAATCTC
>CM046835.1:13775699-13915699 GCA_025618425.1 Heliocidaris tuberculata | reverse complement strand
AGTTTTAAGGATGGAAACTCTTCTGAAAAATGTGATGACCATTCCTTGAACTATTGCCCTTTAACATTACTGAAGAGGGTCGGTGGGATTTCCTGAATAACCTGTCTGGGAAACATTAATGCCGTGAAAAAAGTGTGCCCCACCCTTTTTAAGACTTTCCCCAAGCCGTCCCTCTATATCAACAGAACAAATTCAATGCTCTTTACATCAGATTTGTTTGGTTCTCAATAATCGCTTTAAAGAACATACTTTGAAGGTAATTCTAAAAAAAAAATATGCAGAAAAATAACTGTCGAGGTAAAAAAAAAAAACTCTTTATGATGTTCGAGTACATGAGCAACCTCATGTTTACGAAGGCACGGCAAATGCCAATAACACATAAATCATTGTATCACAGTAATGATTGAAATAAAAATCGAAGGATGTTCTATTTTGTTTATATTGTACAATGAGTGTAACTTGTAAATATATTACCGTGTAAATATACTTACGATATCAAGATGAACAATATATTTCAAAATTAGCTCTAAGGTAAGATATTGTTTTCTGAATTGCATTCACCTGCACCATACTATGTAAGAAATTATTAAACACATTGCACAGAGTGAACCACCGTCTTTGAACTTTGTTTATTCCTATATTGTCTGTTTTTAATGAGACAAACGTTTCGGTGAAAAAAATGTCTTAAATTGGAACATTAAACCTAGACTATTCTATAGTTTAAAAAGAATTCCACTAAAACATGCCATAAAGACGAGAAACACAAACATATAAAATAAATACTTCAAATAGTCCAGCAGCGAAATGAGCATAAGGAACAGAGATTCCCTTTCATTAAAAAATATATATGTATATCTGAAAGAGCCTAAACTGTTAAAATATATTGTATTGTCTCCTACGAATTTCAAAATCGAATTATATTAACCCAAAAAGAAATGGAAACGAAATTGTTGTAAGAACTGTTCATTTGACACACGTATTTAACCTTATAATGAAAGCAGATGTACTATACCACATGATTTTCACCCGTTGGCTGCTGTATTCTGTTATTAGTTTAGTACAGGAACCAGTCGGTTCCAGTAAGCAATGGCTTAAGACATGGCGTTGATGTCGAGACTAGGGTCGCCCTACTGTCATGCATGTTCATTTATGAAATACGTCGACACTCTGTGATAATACAAGCTTACTTGCATTGTTCTTATGGTTTACGTAAAATTACTATTGTCTTGAATGAAGATAAGGGGGGGGGGGGCCCATTCGAATGATAAAATAAATGCCAAATCTACATTTTCCTAATCCCTGTAATCCGTCGCAAACTCAAGAGGCATAATGCAAGATTCTAAATGTCTCAACATAGCCAGCAATATGAGTCTTAAGGGTGAGTTCTGGGAAAGGTAAACAATAATTTGTGAGCTTTGTCATTCTTTTTATGTTAGTTCGGAAGATTATCATAGTAGAAATGTCCCCTGAAAAGGATTGCTCTTCAAGTGCTCTCACATTCAAAATATGACAAGAAACGGCTGAAATGTCCGGGCCGAACATTTATGTGTAGTCCTATATACACATTTCTGTGTGCAGTGCATGTAACTCTCAGCAGGATTGAGTCAATTTCTTATCATTTTGGTGATTCCAAGACCTTACAGCATATACCAATACTTATGTACTATATATAATCAACCTTTCCCAATTGCTTTGAGACAGTTTCTTTCACAATTCAATCTCATGACAAGAACTCAACTTTATTTAAACACACTCAACAAAGACATGACTTCATTTCTTAATTAAACGTATTCCTCTCTTTAATTTTCTTCTAAACAGTGATAGCCACTAAAACATGATTTAAAGACACTGTCTACATTATCAGGAACATAACAAGTGGGTTTTTACATATACATTTTTCGAGGATTTGATATGACATTATTTTGGACGGCATCACCATGATAGAGCTCAAATGATTGCTTGCTAAATACTCAAAATAATTAAATGAAAAAGACAAAAAGTGATGGACATGGTTTAAATATATATTAAAACAGGATAACAAAGGCTTCAGAAAGGATAAGGAGAGTAGGTGTGTGGGCGAGCGCGCGCGCGTGCGTGTGTGTGTGTGTGTGTGAGAGAGAGATAGAAAGTGAGGACAAGAGACGATGTGTATAGATTGGTGAGCATGTATATTTGATTGAGTAGAAAGAGAAAGAGAGAGAGATAGAGAGAGAGGAGCAGAGAAGCACGTAAGGAAAGAGACTGAAAAAAATTACAACTCATTATAGATAGACAAGACACATATCTATGTTTACATTAAAAGATATCCCTTTCAAGATATAAAAAAATAATGACAGACCAAAACCACAGAAAAGTAAGCCTGTGTAAATTATGGCATGTATACCATTTTCTTCGAAGGCGCAAGTTCTACGACAACACAATTGCTTTCTAAAAATGATATAACTTCTTTTGAAAGTATTTGAAAGGAAAGACATAATGAAAACAAAAGTTGCTATTCAACTTCTGCCTAGATATCCTCTTATAATACTGACAAAGATTTTATGTACAACATCAAAACAACATAACAACGAGAACGCTCCCAGTCCACATCAAAATCTAAATTTTCTCAACGATTGCTAAAAATCAAAATATATTAAACATCGAGATTTTACATTTTTCATAGCTGCAAATAATAGATTGATTATGAAAATAAAACAAAGCTGTCCTGTAAGTGAACACGTTTTCTCGATGAAAGGAATAACGGAGATTTATCCACAGCAATCAATCAATAAATTACATTCGCAATGCATTTCCTATATTACATTGATTGTTATCATTCTCACACTGTAACAAACCTAATATATGTTTTCTTTATATTGTATATACAGGTATGTGTATATATATATATACATATATTTACATAACATGTCATGGGATTCGTATACTCATGTACTTTAAACAAAACAAAAAAATCACTTTACAGCCAAATGTCCATTGTCACAAAAGTGAAATTAGTGTATGTCCTTATAACCTTAATTTCGGCCATATTTTTTTTCATAATTTTTATTTATGAAGAATACCAGTATTGAAAATTACATACCTTTTGTGTATATGCTATGCAAAATGTGAACAATAGCCTCACCAGACATTTACTTATTCGTTAAACGTGCTGAAAAAACAGCAGACTCTCACCGAGAGCTCCGGTGGGCTAGTGAAACGGTTCACCACTACTGAAAATAAATGACTATTTTTTTTTTTTCTACAAAGACCAAATAAACAAGTAAACAACAAATCATGTCACATCAATCAGGTATACGTTTATTTTACATTTAAAAGCTTGAAGATCATTATTCGTTTCCTACAACATGGGCAGGGAGTGAGTTCTATAGGTGGACAGCAGTTGGAATGAAACTTCTGTCTAGTGTGCATGTTTTAATGGCAGGCAAGGAGAGATCATGGGCATGATGGGGAGGCATCGATATACTAGATCGGGTTATTCTACGTCTTTTTGTATGGAGGCCGCAGCATAGATTGTAAATCTCCTGGCCAATCATCTGTATGCATTTTGTACAGCACTGTAGCAGCAGCAACAGTCAACTGTTGCCTACAGAGGCCTCATCAGTTCCAATGATTTGGAGAACCTTTCTTTGAATATTGTCCAGCTGGTTCAGATGTGTTGCCGAGGTGTTTACTAACGACATAATTATTTTCGTTTATCACTGTCAATGCATGACTTAATACATGAAAATTTGAATTGTGATAATGAATAAATGATGAAATATTTATTTTCGGTGATACCAAATATGCAAGCAAATATACACAATGTACGGACATGTTCTTTTCTTTGAAGTTATTAAAAGCAATCATTTATCATTGCGAATCTAGCATAATACAAATATGTTGTAGGAAAAAAGTTCATATTATATGAATAATCGATGAGAGGGATGAGATGCTGTCTGTAGCCAGAGATGAGGGATGTACTAGTTCCGTGGTTTGGTTACTTATCTTGGTACCCGGGGATCCAGAGTTCAAAACTCAAGTGATTGCCCTGGTAACCCTGGATAAGGCATTCATTCTCCAGAACCATGTCGTCCGTTATGCCGTATTACTATATGCCGTGTATTCAATAAGTTTACAATTACACATGTAAGTATGTACATCTTCAGTATCTCTTCTATATAGAAAACCAAGGACAAAGCCTTACATTTCTTAGGAAAATGTGTATTTTACCTTGAACTTACCTATCATAAGTTATTTTGAGCTATTGAATTTGGTCACATATACTCAAGGGATCGAGTAATTTCATCAATGATATACATAATATTAACAAATCAATCTATCTGCCTTTACAAGAGATCTGAAAGCTCTCAATAAATCAAAATCGAATGACAAAAATAAATAATAATAATAAATAAAAACACTGATATGCAATCGTTTAGTTGACGGTGTCAAATTTTCGACTATCCAAACATTTTGGGGACTACAACGTTGTCATTCAAATTCTACCATTGATGATTCGAAATGGAAATGATCTTGGAAGTTAAAGCCTTACAGTTAGAATACCAAAATACCAGAATACCTATAAGTGATAAAATTTCAAGACGATGGAAATAACAGCGAAAACCAATAAAAGTTCCTCCAAGGCTTTCAGGTTATTTCGTTGGAGATATCATTGACAATGCTCTCTCTTTACTATGCAGACTTTGAAAAAAATGGGATTATCTTCATATAATAATTAACAAAAGTAAAATGCTAGTTATTCCTATAACTTTTCTTTTAATGACAAAACTCATAACAAGCTTTTAGATAGAATACAAGAGAGAGGAAGTGTAAGAATAAAGGGACATAATGAGAGAGAGAAAGAAAGAGAGAGAGAGAGGGGGGGGGGGAAGAGAAGGGGGTGACACTAAAGCAGAACAATAATACATGTAAACAATTCTTTTTTCTTTTTTTTTAATAATATTTTTTACAGCATTATCCCATCAAACTTGGTACGACTGCCAAATTACTTACCCGTCAATTGATAACTTATGTGACTACGTTTGGCAGACGTGTCATGAAAGTCAGAAAAATATTCCACAATAAAACGGTCACAATGAACAAGATTATATCACAAAAAACAGCTTCGTATATCAGTAAATCCTTATAAAACCAGTCTTCATTGAGGCCGGTTTCATTCCCTGTTGAAGAACCGAACTGAAAAGGTAATTTCTAAAATATTGAAATTTCCCAAACCATAGCCCTGTTAGCACACTTCAACGACACTACTCTATTATTTCCTCAAAATAATGCACTCACAAATGGTTTGCGCATTTGGTTGGAAGTAACTTCTGAAGTAACTGGTTGATGCGTGAACTCAAACCGCAACGTGGTCATTGATGTGACCAATGGCCTACCTCAAGGATCCGATATAGAACAAGGGCACAAACCAAAGTCTACCCTGTTAGGAAAATAATATAATACTACCAATCATGGTCTGTATTAGATCCGTTAACCACGGTGGACATCGTACTACATAGGGCTGGTCGTCGAATTTCGGCTATCGTCCCTGGAAGGGCCGTCGACCACCTTCCCGCTCATACTGACAATGTTTCGGCCTCGTGAGCCCGAATGGCCGTCGGAGTAGTTGTTGAATTCTGTCGTGTGTGTATTGGTCTGGTAAGTGGTGCGGCCGAAGCGGAGCGGTTTCCATGCGGTGCAGCACGGCATCTTATCGGCTATCCAGTTGATGGCAGGTATCCGTCTGGAGGTAGGGAAGGTATGAACAGAAATTGGAAAGACAATACACGATGACAGGAAGGAAGGGAGGAGAGAGGATAAGGAGATGGAGGGGATAAGAGAGCGCAGGAAAGATAGGCATAGAGAGAAAGAGAGAGACAGAGAAAGACAGAGAGAGAGAAAGAGGGAAAGGTAGAGAGGTAAATAGCCTAGATTAATAGGCTACGCTAAGAAAACACTTAAGTGAGGGCATAGAAAGAAATTGTAAAATATGGAAAATATAATGCTGCTATACCTACTTTTCATGTCAACAATAATCTTCTATAAATTTGACATAAATATAAATCAAATTTTTTCATGAATTACTTTGTACCAGCCCTGAAGTAAATACGTAAAAGAACTCTGCAATAAGGCAGATGAACAGGATGGAGGGGGGGGGGGGGGGGATGTAAAACTTTGGAGGGACACATAATTTACTTGAGCTGCCCCGCTTGTCATGAATCCTATGCAAGTTTCATGCATTTATTTTCTAGACTTTGTGATATGTCGAGCTTTTTGATGATGGTGGTGGCAGTGATGGAGGTGGCGATGGAGATGGTGATGCTGGCTAAGTCATTGAACAGGGTCAGAGTGGAAATAATTCTGGGCCGGACGGTACTTTGAGTATTTCGTTTTGGCAAAAAGGCCCTCCTACCACAAATCAACCGGTTGGTCCCGTTGCATGCAAAACTCAAATTTCCTTATTACCCCATGCACCCGCTCTGTGCAGAAACATGCGGTGCTCGAAAATCTACTAATATCCTCATACCTCAATTCTTTGCATACATTGGTGCTAAAGATGCCATAGATGAAAGGGTTGGTGGCGCTGTTGAGGGATGGGAGGTTTTGCAGGACTGGTGTGGCCATGACGACAGCTTGACTCTGGACGTCAATGCAACCGAATGCCTCCAGTGTGTAGAAGAGAGAAAACGGCATGAAGCAACATATGTAAGCTGCAGAAGAAACAGGGATATAGAGAATGTTAAGGAAATAAGGATGAGGATGGAAAAAGAGAAGAGAAAAGAGAGGAGAAAATTATGTGATTAATGGACACTTGATAAGGACGTTAATCAAATTGTAAAAAAAAAGCTAAGTATGTAATTGGATAATTATAGCAAAGCGGGTTTGGGGCCATATCTATGTGAACGGTTATCGGTTTCGATTGCCAGGAGTTGTAATGTAAGAAATAAATGATTTGTCATGTGCTTGAATTTTGAGTTTACGATTTATTTTTTTGGACATACATTGCGTAAATACAAAAAGAAAATCAGTAAAATATTTCAATTAAATTTTACAAACAAAAAGAAAAACTGGACATTTTCCTTTTTGTTGCCTACCAATAAGATTTCTCGTATGTGTACCGAACAGATGGAACTTGTCTTAATTACCCACTATTTATCAATCTAAATTTTTACACTTTTTATAGGGGAAATTATTTCCTACCCTTTGCTACAACTGAATCATTTTGCATCATTTATCGAATTTAAACAGGTTAACATCAAGCAGATTGAAATCATAATTTAATTGTTATTTCTTACTGGTGTTAGAAATTGGACACCGTTAATATTATAAGGGCTGATTTTGGTGTTTTTTACGTCAGTTGCTCTGAAACCTTGATTTAAAAAAAAATAGTATGTCATGGAAGAATGCTGGATAATCACTCACCCAATACGATACATATGGTCATTTTGATTGTCTTAATCTTAGCCTTGGGAATCAGACCTCGTGAACTGGCTCGGTGCTTAGGCATAGTACAATTGCTGTCCTTTGACAATCCTTCGTATGCAACTGATTGAAATAAAGAGAAAGAAAAGAAATTGTTACACCACATATTTTTTTTCGATAAAGAACATAAAATTTAAATTGTCAAAACTTGATGGAGGTGCGCAAATCTTTATGGGGCAGTTTGTAATGGAAATATCTCTTTTGTTTAAGATTTGGACTTGAATTAAAAACTGAACATACCATCAACACAAGTGAAGCGAAACGTGGTGGTGGTGGTGGTGGGGGGGGGGGGGGGGGTTCACCTCAAAAGTTGCACATGGAGAGGCAGCAGGGAATTCTGGATAATTAACATTCAGGGAAATTTTTGATAGTATACATTGAATACTGCAATATCATGAAAAATAAATGATGTATCCGTGAAGAGAGTAGGAGACAATGATTTAGAAGTTGACATGAATTTATTCACTTCGAAACAAATAAAAATAATTCCTATCATGCCTATTGGATCGAAATGTCAATACTTGGTCTAATTCAAATCAGGTCGAATTTAGCATGTTTAGAAATTTCTGTTCATTATCCTGTGGTGGCACAGGGTTGAAGTACTGGGGCAATTGCGGACCCCTGATAATCAAAGCCCTTCTCCCCCCCCCCCCCCCCCCCCCCCCCCCTCAGTCGGCTCCTGAATAAAAATTATGAAGGAGTTTTTAGGGCTAAAAATTAGTTGGGTTTATTTTTTTTTTTTAACGTGGAAAATCAATTCAAGTTACCTTTTTACACCCCCCCCCCCGAGTTCATTTTCCAGTTAAGGATCGAGATAAATAAGTGCCTCTCAATTTCCTTATCCTTATTTTTGTTTCCTTCCTCCAGCGATGTCTTTACCAATGTCGACGAATTCTCATCATCTTTGTTTGAGCAGTTTTTTTTTCTGACTAAAGAAAGAACTCTCACCATCTCTGTTAGCGGATTTTGACTTCTTGACTTTCTGTGGCCCTCCCATCTTCTTTGCTCTCCTCCAGATGGTCACGATGATTGTGACGTAACAGAAAGTGATGAGTATCAGCGGAATGTAGAAGAAGGAGGAGATGACATACATGGTGTAGACCTTGGATTTGATAGGAATTACAATTGATTTTGTTTAATGTTCAGATGAAAGATAATACAGGTGGAAAAGGCTGAACTTATCGATTAAAGCCATGTTACAGACGAAATAAAAATATAACGTTGACTTACATGTCCTCACATCACAAACCTGCTCCGAATCCCCAACATTTACATCATAAAACAACAATAATTTGTAGTTTTGCTTTTACCAAAATGTTCGATTTCTAGTCGCTAGTTATGGCAAGTGTCGTACGAACTTAAACTCGTGTGCAACTCCTGAAAAGTCGGGAAATTTCTTGTTTTACGAGTTGTGTATGAGTGTTCTACGAGCCAACATCGACTTTAAAACGATATTTGTACAAGTTACCCGAGTGTGGTAAGAGCTCGAACTAGTGCGTTCCGAGTTACGATGATTACTGTACGTCTTGTATTAATTTTTTTTTTTAAGAAACGCACTCTCACACGTATTACTATGCCAAACACCATTTATTTCATGCATGATAAAAGAGCGATGTAGATAAAATGCCTTCCTCAAGGGCATAAGTGCCGTACCGGGGATCGAACCCACGATCCTCCAGTCGAGTGTCTTTAACCACTTTGCTACGAAACCTCTACTTCTTCCCGCGAGATATCACAATCATTTGTCGAGTTGTGTATGAATCCCTTATGATTGAGATAAGAAATATCTCAGGGGATGAAGACGCGCATTCTTTTAATGCAAGACGGCCTGGCATCATCACGTGATTAGGCTGCACTTGTGCACTCGGAATTCGGGAGAGGCTCATGCACAACTCCAGGCAACTCGCAATAAAATCGTAGCGCTCGTTCTTAACTCTTGGAAACTCGTACAATACTCGAGTTAACTCTGAAGCGGTGAGTAACCATGCGATTTTGGAAGAGTTCATCACGAGCTCACTACGACAAATGCGAGCATATGACGAGTTCAAACGAGTTGAAGTTGCACCGAGTTGGTCAAAGGCCAAGTCCACACCAAAATCAAACTTTCTGAGTATTTTCTACATAAACCATAGGTTAAAAAAAAAAGAGTCATGTCTGAATTCCCAACGGTTGCTACTTAATGATTTTTATTTTCATTTTGGTAATTTTGAAGCGAAACAATCATATTTACCGCACAAAATCATTTTAATCACGTGACCGTGTGACGTACAGCACTCACATTGTTTTTTGGGTTTACTGCGCATGTCCATCTGGCTGGTGCAATCGACGCCGAGCCCGCACGCCAGTATACACGCTAGTGCAATGCAGGTGCCTTGAAAAACTTCAACATGCCGATGTGTCAGGCTTATGGCTGCTCAAGAGCAGGGTGAGGTGCCTAACCATAGTTTTTTCTCCATTCCAAACCCCAAAATGGATCTTGAAAGATGTGCTTAAATGGCTTAATAATATCGGAACGGACAAATTCAACGTGAAAACTTACATATGGGTCCAAAGTCGGGTGGTGTGTGAGGACCACTTTAATTGAGCCTCACTGCTTCCAAGAGGATATTCGTGCAAAGGTGATGGGATATCCTCTCAAAAGGAAATTGCTCAAGCCAAACAAGGAAATGTAATGAAATCGTCAAGAATCACTGGTGTCTCTTCAATGATAAATTGACAAATCAAAGGTTGTCTAGTCGTAAATCTATGATCCGATTTTGGAGGTGCTTGGGCATGTACACAAGTCGACAGAAAATCAATGTGAGTGTCTTGCGTCACAGAAAATCGCGACCAATTGCATTTTGCGATTGAACAGGCTCGCTCGGGATTATGAACCTAATAATAAAAGAAACTTTCAAAACTTCATTAAAAATACTTCCGATAACCATTTTTCAAAAACAAAAGGAAGTTAAGAGTATCTTAGATTTTTCTCTTTCAGTTGAGCTACTGTTAGTGCTCATGTGCACTTGGCCTTTAACATTTTCAAAATTTTAGAGACCTCTCGCGATCTTAAGCCGACTTTTGCAAACTTGCTTCGAGTTACGCCGAGTCGCCCCGAGTTGGCACGAGTTTTTCCGAGTTACAACAAGAGCTCCGCATGAATTTTCGCGGGTGCTGTTTTGAGTGAACTCTCCACAACTCACCATAAACTAGCGACTTCAACTCTGCTAGTTGGAACGCTGGTTAACTCTTAAAAATTGTGTTAACATACTTGCATATACGTATAATGAATTCATAGCTATAGTTTGCTTAAAATTTGTGTCATTTTTGCGTGTACAACTACTTTTTCATGTTTTTGGTGTGTTTACATTAGTGCTATGTTTGACTGTTGAAATAGTTTACGAAAACAGTAAAACTGGACTGAACTGAAACTGAAATTGTACGAACCTTGAGTTTCCATTTGTGCTCGCCGTAGAGGACAGCAGGCCAGCATGACATGACCGTTGTCGTCTTGTCGGGAGATTTTAAGGGATCGACTTGGAAAACAACTGGTGACGTAATACAGAGTACCGCAGGTAATAACCAACCACCTACTGCAAGCAGCGTCGACCGCTTTCCTGTGAGATTCACAATATATAGATGACAAGTAAGCTAAGTCGAGACACATGAAGTTAGAATAATTGGCAATTTCGCTTACATTGACACTTCCAAACATATTGTAATATTGTATGGGCAAATTGTGGCTCGACAAAAATTAACTCTATTTTTAAACTACAAAAGAAAGCCATACGCATTTGTACAGGATCACATTTCTTAGCTCACACTGATCCTTTATTCTGTAAACTTAAAACACTAAAAATATTCGATTTGAACACTATTCAAGTAGCAGTCATTATGTTCAAGTACATTAATAATTTACTTCCACCATCCTTTCATAACATGTTTAGGTTTAATACTTCTGTTCATTCGTACCCTACTCGCATATCTGGAAACTTCCATCTTACAAATCCCAAATTATCAATAACACACAAATCTATCAGACATTCTGGTCCGGACATCTGGAACAACTTCCCCAACAACATAAAGTCTTGTTCAACCATTTACTCCTTGAAAGCTACACTTAAGCGACATATAATAGAATCATACGCTCCTCACCCTTCAAATTAGTATAACGCCAACTACAGAACTTTAACTTATTATCCTATTTCTTTATCATGCAACTGCTGCACCCACACCTGCAATTGCACTGCACCCACTTGATCACTCAATTTCTCCAAGAGAGTTATGTCGCCAAATCCTTTTTTTTTTTTTTACGAGGCCGCCATCCATCTCCAGCCTAACCGCTCACGATGGCGGTCTCCTGCGTTCAAAATTATCTCTCTAATTTATTGAAAAATATTTACTGTATATCTATATTTCAAAAAAATCTTATTTGTATGTTTATTACGTTCTTGTTGTATAATATTATTGTTACATGATTCTTTCGTAATGCAATTTCTTTTGTAAAATTTCACTGTATGTATTTGTTATTGTTTGAAATGTATTTGATTAATTTATATTTGAACGCAGAAATAAAACCAACCAAACAAACAAACAAAAACAAACATTTTGTGATTTTACTAATATAGTAGAGTATACACAAATAGGGGGGGGGGGGGGACAAGAACAAAAGATAAGGGGTGCAAATAAAAACATAGTAAAATAGTAAAGGGTAACCCAGTTCCCCCTTAAGTTGTTTTTCCTTTAAACAAAAATATAGAAAGAAAATAGAAAAAGAAAAGAAGAAGAAGAAGAAGAGGAAGAAGAAGAAGAAGAAGAAGAAGAAGAAGAAGAAGAAGAAGAAAGAGAGACAGATGACCCCCAATAAAAAATAGATACTTTAAAACTATTTTAAGATATGTGAAAGAATATCGCCAATTATGATGGAGTAAGGATTATTGTATTGATTACTGCTAAAGAAACAATAATGTCATTAGTCACTTGAGTTTTATAGTCTGAATAAATGAACTACTAAAAGCACATTCCGATGCTAAAATCTTAAATCAAGTACTGCCAGCTTCCAAGCAATGGTATTCTAATGTTATCCCAGACAGTGCAAAAGTAAAAGGTTCCTAGGTAAACTTTAAAATGTCCCAGAATTCCAACTTACCACTGCCTGTGAAATCCATCGGGTAAACTATAGCAAAGAATCGATCAAAGCTCAGTGCTACAAGCTGGTAGGATGACGCTAGCACAACGTAAGCCTGCAGAAAGAATAGGATAAAAGCCATGATCATCTTGTTAGAGGTTTCATTTAGATATCAAAGAATTATAGGACATGTAGGAAATTGAAGCTCAAAAGTATCACAAGTTAAGACAAGGTTCTACCATGAGAGATTTTCGTAACTCACGATACTCTTCTGTGTAAACATGCTCTCTTAATTTCTAAGACTTATTATTGTTTAATCCCCGGTTTAAAACCCACTTGGACTTTAAAAGAAACTCTTCGGACTTGAAACAAATCTTAGAAATTTAGAGAGTGGTCAACATTACAGCTCTAACTACCTTTTAAGTGCTGACACTTCAAATCTTGAGCATTATATTTCTCTTATGACAATTCAAGGTCGACAAGCCAATCCATGCACATTAAATGTGAACCCTCCACCAATAGGTCTGTCACAAATATCCACGATTAGTGATGGATTAACAATTCTTTTTATATAAATAAATATATATATATATATATATATATATATAATGTGTGAGAAATTTGTTCTAATACTATAGCATCGGCAACTCTTGTGGGTAAATTTACATAATGTGAGAAATCAATTGAATTGAATGAGAGAAATAATTTGCGTAGCTAAATTCATTGTTCCTCCTTACTGACTTCCTTTTTGTGGAAATAACTGCAGGGTTTGCAAAAACTGTCTCCGCCGGGAGTCGAACCCGGGTCTTTGGCACTGTACGCCAAACGCCTTAACCACTAGACCACGGAGGCGGGTTGAGTGGTATTCGGCTACACCAGGTATAAACACCGACAGGCAGCCCTTGCAACCCTTCGCAGAAAAGAAATAAATTAACTGCGAAGGGTTGCAAGGGCTGCCTGTCGGTGTTTGTACCTGGTGTAGCCGAATACCACTCAACCCGCCTCCGTGGTCTAGTGGTTAAGGCGTTTGGCGTACAGTGCCAAAGACCCGGGTTCGACTCCCGGCGGAGACAGTTTTTGCAAACCCTGCAGTTATTTCCACAAAAAGGAAGTCAGTAATGAATTTAGCTACGCAAATTATTTCTCTCATTCAATTCAATTTATTTCTTACATTATATATATATATATATATATATATATATATATATATATACATATCACGTCTTGCTATAATGTATACAATGCAGGATGCAGGTAACCATTCCAACCAAACTGAATGGCTGAAACAGAGCTTGTGAATAATTTGATTTGTATTTCACCCAAATGTAGAGTAAAGAAACTGAAATATTCTACCGTTCTGGAGTTATCATAGAGATTAAAGCAACGATAACTACTTTTTTAAAATCTCGAAACCTTCTTAAAATAACAACAACCTCGCTATAATTTATATGTTTCGCGTTGCGTGTTCGTCAGTTTTCGAGATCGCCGTGACAGCTTCACACCAGAACCTCGCAGAGCAACAGGGCCTTTAATATAGAAACTTACTTGGACATATCGAAATAGTTTGCAGGCTATGTCACCCCCGACAAACTCTGGTGTTTGCCGATCAAGAATGTCAAGCCCTACGCTGAAAAGACCCACACAGATATCTGAGAGAAAGAAAGAAAGAAATAGAAATAGAATATGCAAATCGTATATATAGAGTTTGTCTTAGTAGTGAATTACTAACGATTTGCCAACCAATACACAGCGTATTGCGATCTACATCAACTTTCACAAGGCGTCCATCTAAAGTGTTTGACGTTAGTCTACCGATATAATAACATGCGTGCATAGTACAGGTGTAGTAGATGTAGCATTTTTTTAGTCTGGGACGTCCCAGCGGCTGCGAGTAGCTCCTTCATCATTTCTGGTCAGAGACTCCGGATTAAATATCTTCTGGCCGTTCTTCAACATGAATATGACCTGAACCAGCTTGCCATCCCCCAGTACATCATGGCAGAAGAAGATGGAGAAGAGGACAGCGTGGCAGATCGAAGTAGACCAGAGCAGGTATGGCTGGATGCTCCTTGGCAGGCCAGCAATTTCTGTCCCTTCTTGCCATGAAAATTCTTGGGAGGCATGCTGGAACTGGAACTGGAACCTAGAGCTAACGGGACTGGTCTGGATCAATGTGTTAACTGTCCGAGGTGTCTTGGTGAAATGTGGGTTGGCCGAGACACGTCACTTGACCGGCTGGTCATTCAGGAAGTTCGTTAAGAAACATATTTGGGCCGAGATATTAAGCGTATTTGAGCATAAAATTATGTTGGCCTACGCTAGGCATAAGTCAGCTCTATACGTTACTATGTGACAGGGGCTTTATATTTGCCTTCATCCATTCACATCACGAATCAATGTCTACGTTCCATTACAAATAACATACCGCCATCTACGGGTACTATACCGGCACCTATTCATACATGTGACAATCCGGTACTTTATGATCTTGCTTAGATATGAAGTGTCTCCAACATTGCGATGAAGAATTTGCGAATCACAATGCTTCATTTAAAAATCCCTATCCGTATTCATCTCCCTCTAAGCCATGCATATCAAGTATGGGTGTTTCCTTTCTTAATAAAATTGGCGGGCGGCAAAAAGGAAACTTGCGAGATCGTGTGGTCGTATGAATTTTCTTTCATTCGGCAGAGACTATCATGACTATGAAATAAACGTTTTAAGAAAGGATAAAGTTTCATTGGAATCCTACCGGCAAAGGCGAGATTTGTGATGAAGAAGTTGAGTCATGGTTTCTTGCGATTATGTGAATTTTTCTTTCCTTCGGTAGTGTGAAATAAACGTTTTTGAAAGGGTAAAATTTCAATGGAATCCTACCTGCACCGGCGAGATTTGTGATGAAGAAGTTGAGTCTTGATTTCTTGTGTCTGACGAGCCATATTGCGACAAGGACGATACCGTTACCCACGATGATGAGGGTGAAGAGAACCCAAAGGATGGCAAGTTGGATGTGCTGTTTGACAGAGTGAAAATAAATGGAAAGACATCGTAATTCAAAAAAGAAATGTCGTTTGTTTGTTTTTTAAGTGAAGATATCTCATATTTAAAAAGATTAGTAAATGAGTAAATTAATTAGATTTAAAAAAAAATGGAACGGCTGACAAAAATTAAACAAATGGAGAGAATGGAATATCAAAGCTTGGATCACGAAATAATAATGAAATATTTATTGGTAAAATGAGGGAAATTAGGTCGACAATTCTATCTGAAGGTTATACGATTATGAATTTCACAACATTATTTTACCTTGTAAAATATGAATATTGCCAATTCATACTTGTGTGGTATCAGTATCAGGACATAAAGTAGTAAAGATAGTTTATTTGGTTATCCATATAAAATAATATAGATGAACACGTTCCCTTCTAATCATGCTCATGAAACAAAGTATCTTGGACATGTTTTAGTAATACGGACAAATTCACGATATCCATTACCGTCTCTTTCCTTATTCACTTCCAAAATATTACCTGCATTTCAGACAGAGAAACCTAACACAGATGTATAATAATTATGAGAATTAAAAAAAAAACAAATTTTCATATTCACAGCTTTCATGAATGAATCTACAGTCCTACCTCGTTTATCCGGCTGCATTGGGACCGGCACCCATCCGGATAAGTGAAATGGCCGGATATGAGAGAAATGTACATTTTCTATGCAAATGAATAGAGTAGGGCAGTCTATTGGCTGTAAAATTTATGTTTTCTTGGTGTAGTTGATGATTGCAAATGATCTTTTTATTTGTAAGAGATGAAATGAAATAAAATTAAACAGAAAATTGCCCAGGGTGTTTCTGTTTTCAAGGCTTTTGGGTGAATTGCATGACGAACTGGTCGGAAGACAGGGCCGGTTAATAGAGATGGCCGGATAAATGAAGTTCGGATAAGTGAGGTCGGACTGTAATTGTAAATTGAACAGTTTTAGCAATAGTCATGCTGATATGTCTGCCGAATGTGTCAGAAACAGACGTTAGTTTCCTCAGTTTGAGTTTTTGTATTAGAATATGTCTGCGTTAAAAATCTATTAGATTAGTATTCCATTAATGATTTTGATTAACTTTGTAAATTTTGACTCCAGTAATAACTTCAGAAAAAAATTGAACTTACTTTGTCAAGCGACCACCTGTCGACAATGTTGTTTCCGGTGTCATTCTGTGCCTCCGTGAAACCAACGCCTTCTGTGGTCATGACTTCCGGGTCAAAGTTCAATTCTGTCGTCATGATTGGAGTATGTCGATCAGCTATTTTAGCGGTTGTGGTTGGTCGTAACTATGTACGCCCTTGTTACGACTGTAATTTTCTAAGATAATAATAAAAACGATGAAGGAAGGAGATGCATTTGAGAAAAAAAAATATATATATTCATATCCATGAATATTCTTTTCCTATCTCAGAACATATGCTAATGACATATACGAACGTTAGAGAGAGAAAAAATGGAGAATCAAGATGGAAATAGCGAGTTAGAGATAGAGAGAGAGAGAGAGAGAAAGAGAGAGAGAGAGAAAGGGGTGGGGGTAAATGATGGAGGATAAAGGGTGACACGACATTTGCTCCTGCGACATTTGCTCCTCCGTCTATATCTTGAAAGGTCAAAGGTTAAGGTCAAGGTCATGATTTGGTTTTTAGTTAAGAACGATGCGAAGATTAGGATTAGGGTTAGGGTTGGGGTTAGGGTTAGGTTTAGGTTAGGATTACCATGGCAAAGTTAGACCACAGCAATTGTCGCAGGAGCAAATGTCATGGAACCAGGATAAAGTGATAAACATGATAAAGGGAGAGGGGAATGAGATAGAGAGACAACTTAACCCTTTCAGGACAGGAATTATTCCAGGGCTAAATTGATCACATTTCGTTCTTCAAATTGGCAACAATAATATTTTTCTTTTAGTGCTAGATGGTTCTAATAGGTGTAATGTCTTTTAGAACAATAAACATGGTTAGTGATTTTATCGATACGTTGAAAAAATTGCCAATTTTGATGAAAAACAATGATTTTGAATCTCTCAATGTGTTGCCAATATAAGGATTTTGAAGCTTATTCTCCTTTTTAAAATTCCTGACATCAAACGCAATATGGTCATGTGACAAAAATGGACATAGCATGTGCAGAAATTTTTGCTCTTTCTACTCATACATCTGGTATATTTTTTAGAGCTCTGAATCAAAACTTATTAATCCAAACCACAAAATGTGGTCAATTGTCTTGAAAGGGTTAATACTGAGCGAGGGAGATAGAGAGAAAGGTAAAGAAAGAGAGAGAGAAGGGGGGGGGGGGGACTGACGAAGAACAGGAACAAGAACAAGAAAAGGAAGAGAGAGATGAAAGCTTAACGATTAAGAAAGAGTTTTGTCAACAACAGAAACCCTAAATTGTTATAAATTTCGAAGTAGATTTCAAGGTCATTATACTTTTAATCGTGTGTAATTATAATATGTGTGTAATTGGGTTTTTACAGACGTGTATCAATCAGATGTGATTATTTACGTCTGAGGACCGACCTTTAACGTCACCATCCGAAAGACGTTACACTGTAAAAAAAGAAATAACTGTAAAACTACAGGTTTTCTGGCCCTTGAAATTACAAGTTATTGCAGTTATTTAATTTTACAGTCTTTTTCCTGTAAAACAACTGCATGTTTGTTGGTTTACCGGAAATCAGCATATATTTACAATCGCCCGACATAAAACACTGTTAAAAAAAAACATTTTCTTATATTTTAACAAGTTACCCTGTTAAATTACCAAATATTGGGGAAAACACTTATATGAATATTCATGAATATTTTTAGTAGCGTATGGTTTGAGACTGCCTGATTTACTAACTGTCACCAAAGGCATAAACACTATAAGGGGTATATAAGAGATTGCACTTGCTTGAGCTAACTGGATAGAATAGGTCTAGGATAGGATAGATTAAGAAAGAGAAAAGGATAAGTTGAAGTAGGATAGGTACACTGTAAAAATACAGACTTTCTGGCCCTTGGGACTACAAGTTATTGCCGTTATTTCAATTTTACAGTCTTGTTGGTTTACCGGAAATCAGCATATATTTACAATCGCTCGACATAAAACACTGTTAAAAAAAACATTTTCTCATATTTTAACAAGTTACCCTGTTGAATTACAAATCGTTTCCATGGTTCCGTTTTAATTTACATAGATTTTCCTGTTAGAATTTAAAGTTTCTTCTA
This sequence comes from Heliocidaris tuberculata, assembly GCA_025618425.1. Lineage (NCBI taxonomy): Eukaryota > Metazoa > Echinodermata > Echinoidea > Camarodonta > Echinometridae > Heliocidaris > Heliocidaris tuberculata. The sequence goes on along the minus strand of CM046835.1, from coordinate 13,896,874 downwards.
TTTAACAAAAAACGGCAATCTGTCATTTTACATGTACTGTGGAAAAACGGGCATTCCCGGCATCCTGACTGCCAGGAAATTTCCCGTGATTTTTTTTTTTTTTTTTACAGTGTACTCAGTCTCGAACCTGGGTCCGCTGAATCAGTTTTAAACTTCCAATGTTAGCTGGATTACAGGATTACGCCACAACGCCCAAAGAGAGACTATTATTCTTATCTCAAGACGCTGTAAATACACAAACACATTAAGTGATTAATGGATTTTGCTCTTCTCCAGGTAAATTTGTATTTTATTTATATCGAATAACTTAAGTCCCAGCAAAATAAAGCCCAAGTACTAACATGCAACAGCATTTGGTAGATGTTGTTTTGAACAACAGAATTTCAGCAAAATAAATATCAAACTTGTTAAACCATAAAATGCAAAATGTGATAAGATTGAAGAGGGGCGTGAAATGTGGCGTGATTTTACACCCTTCCCCATCAATATTTAAAAACTCTATAGCCTTCTGAAAAGAATAATTATCATTGTTGCTTGTTGTAAAAAATTTCGAAGATCTGAGGACGATTTTTATCAGTCAGCAAATCTTACAACTTTCCTTTTCCTGTTTAACTTTTAGAAGACTATTCGTCACATTCAGATAACTCCCTCTACATTTATTCAAAATGTACAGGTGACGGCCCTAGAATGTATACAATCCTGAATTAATTACTTAAAATTAATCTCATAAAACGGTTTATATGATAAGTGAGATAAAAAAGTGACATATAATTACCTTTGGTAAGCGAAACAGATGATCAGTATTCCCTGGCCAGTTTGGCGATCACAATGAAATTCAAATTTACGATCCAGCGCTTATATTTCATCTAACGGAAACTCATCAAATACACACTAATATTAATCCAGATTGTTTATGCACGCTTATTCGATCGAAAATATATCAAACAATGATTTCCTCATCCATGAAAGTAAATAGCAATAACACAGACTTCTGCTTCTTGTATAAACACCAAATATACAATCGTCGTATATGAAAAGCGCAGCCGATCTATCTCACGCAAGATTTCGTTTCCAACATAACTCGGGGCACACGTCAGTCATTTCGCGCGTCCGAAAACTCGTACAACTGTCAAGAGGGTGAGTGCACGTCAAATCTGTGATCGATGCAAAACCTGGAGAAATTTGATGACAATCGAACACAAGCTTTAATATATCTGAGACGGTTCAATCGAGTTCTACAAAAATCAGGTTTTCGTTTCTGTTGTGTAATTATTCTTCTTAGTTTGCAGATGTCCAGTGGTTCCTAGGGGAAATATCAGATGGAGTACATCGTGGAACGGAAGTAAAGTATCGCATTAAAGCAAGAAACAGAGATTTGTTCGCCCACGGGCAGCAGGAGGATCTGTTTCAAAAACAAAAGAAAGAAAGAGAGAAAAACACACACACATTAAGTAACAGCATTTTGATGATTATCCTTTTGCCTGATCATCGCAAATAATTTTGATATTTTTTCTGATGATAATACTTTCCAACAATATAAACAGGGTGTGTGGACAAGGGAGGAGGGGATATAGGTAATATATCAGTAAACTTCAATATCTATATGATCTTTATGTCATATACTTTATTTCATTTTCACAATACATTTGATGTTGGTATGATATGTCCTTACAAGGCTGCCTGAAAGAACTGAACCTGCCTCTTTATCATTACATGCATGGCATCCATATTTACCAAGTCCTTCGGCATCAAATTATTTTACATATTTATTATATTTGAAAGCATCAAATGACGATTTTATTAAAATAACATTATCAATTATGAATTCCAATCATTGTAGTCCTGAGCCTGCATGGAGCCGTTGCCATGTTTTGCAACGCTAATCGAGCTTCATGACATCAAATGACTATATGTAGAATTTATTAACATCATATTATGATTATTATTATTAATTAATATGCATATTTCTATAGCACAATGAATAATAATTTTTAAAAATGGTAAAAATATTACAGAATATATGTGATTTTCGTTCCTCATTTTCAATAATATTCATGTCACCGTGACGTTGATATAATCACTGACGTGAATTTATATGTAAATATGGCTCCAGCGTTCATTAGAATAAAAGGGCGTTTTAACATATTGTAACTTTTACATCAGGTTCTATGAAACTACGTTAAACAACAGGTGAAATAATCAATAATAGCAACAAAAAAAAAACAAGAATGTTGTTATCATTTTTGTTGATTGCTTAGACAAAATGGAGTAATATTTGAGTAATGAGAAAATGTTCGGTAATTTATCATGAACTTGTTTGTTGCAGATATGGTAGTAACAATAAAGGGCAAAAGTTAGAAATAGAACGCAATCGTTTTTTTTTCCCCGTAATCCTAACGAAAAGAGAATTTCATTTTCCCTATGATATCAAAAAGTAGAACCATTTATCATTCTCTTTTGACAATATGTTACCTGAGTTTTCGTAGTCCCTTCTGACGCAATCTGTAATGAGTCGTCAATCTCAGTTCTCCAAATAATTTTCTATTTATATCCCCACAATACTAATCCAGTCGTTGATATTACTTATTCAATATCAATGTGCGTCACTTGTTGGACAAAGTTTACAAAAGTAATGAACACCTGTATTGTGGAAAACTGATGAGTTTCGGGGGAAGAGGTTATGTGTGCGTTTGTGTGTGTGTTTGTGTGTGTGCGCGGGGGGGGGGGGTATTTGAGTATCACTAAACTATCATAACTATAACCATCAGTAGAATTGTAATGAATAAATGATATTCCATGTACATCAAGTTGATTCCTACTTTTATTTACGAAAACATTGAACTCATAAGCAGAAAAAAAATATATGAGATGTTGAAATTACATTCTGCTATGTGCTGTGTCACGAATAAGTTTTGTGCTGTGTTAGGATTAAAGTTTCTTTATGTTCTGTGTTAGGAATGACTGAGAGCATCTTTGAAGGTTCTCTCATTCACAATGACCTTGTACACAAGACTCCAACTTGGCTTCTAGGCGTAACTTTAGCACCCATCCTACATAAAATCCAGTTTAATTCATTTTTAATTAGATTATCGTATCACTATGCATATCGATCACGTGGCATCCATGAGCGTTGGTGAGACGGATACCACAATGTATAAAGACTCGTAACGTGTCTACAGATAATTATTGTCCGTCTCATCAGCCTCGACGCATTATTAATCACAATCTGATCCGACAAAATCTAGTCCTCTTCTTTCATAGAAACTATTTGACCCCCGAACAAGAAAACAAAAATTCTATATGACTTGTACAACATTCGAAATATGTATGTCCATATACGGCTGATAGCGTTGAGAAGGAGAGTTGGTGCAATCGGTAGAGCGGCTGTCTGCCTGTCGAACCAAAATAATGTTCGAACTCAGTCCAGCGTATGAATAAAGCCTGTGAATGTAAACGCGCCCCTCCTCTATTCCTAAACGCATACTCAGAAACGGTGGAAAACACCCCGTCCCTCGGACAGGACCCAAAATGGTAAAATGGTCCCTTCCACCGGAGATCCACTGCCAATATACATTTACAATCCACTAGATCTTTATTAGATATGAAGAAAACCCCGGTATATACACAACCATGCAGTTCCAAACCAGTTATTATAGGGATCCGTGGGCCAGAGTCATTGATTAGGCTTTATTTCGTAAAGAGAAAAAGAGTTAGTGTTAGGGTTGGGGTTAGTGTTGCAATTGGGTTTAAGGGTTAGTTTAGGTTTAGGTTTAGGTTTAGGGTTAGGGTTAGGTATAGGTAGCGTGTTTGGTCCAGGGCTGAAATCAGGAATTCTGTTAGTGTAGGATGTCAATTTACGGAGCAATTGTCGCCGGAGTGTCTGTCGTACAACCATTGATGAATCGCTTTTTCAGTTACTTCCCCTCCAAGGCACAGGTGATGCCGAGTAAAGAGAACTTAAACAGCAATGTATAAACACGGCCTCATATACACTTATTCACTGTGTAATAGGATAAAACCTAATTATGCATCATGAACGCCATGTTGATGTGGTATGAACGATGACATACAAGTCAGTCACGTTAAGGGCTCTAATTGAGCATCAATAAACAATATGAAAATATCAGAGATTCTTGAGGAGGCAAAGACGATGAATTAAGCTTTGGAATCTGCTTCATTCAGTGATACGTTTTAACCCATTAATCATCTGCCCTAAGGAGTGGAATCTGTTTTTATTTTGAATGAATGAATGAATTAGACTCTCTCTGACATCAATGTTTATAAGTTTAATCCTCATTCCATTCCTATACGGTTGTTCCCCTCTTATCGACCCTTCTAAAAATCCTTAATGTTAAATGAACCTACTTAGCTAAGAAAAAGAGCGCTGTTTTAAAGACAACAGAGAGTTATAACTTTATATATACCTTGAAAGCGAATTTCAGGGGGCTGTATGTGTGTAGTGGTAGTGGGGATGTTGCTTGAGATCCGAGAATTAGACATATACTATTACATTTGTAATTTCATTCTCCGAAAACCCGACGTAGAAAGTCTCAAGTACTCGATACCCTTTTCACTTGAATAGGAACTTTGTCCAATTTTGTACCCGGTGTCACCTGATCTCTACGATCTAGATGATCCTATACTCTCAGTGTTTACATCCAACAGGCGACAGTTTATGTCATGTTTTGTGTATAAACACGCAGTCGTCCTATTTTACACTTTCCACTGCTGCCCGCCGTAATGATTTTGCCCAGTTCCAAAACGCGCGCATTAGCGTTGCGCTTCGCTGCCACAACATTACGATAATTGATTATGGTCATCATTGTCAGATAACATAAAACGGAACCCATCAACGCTGCGAAAATGGATTGCGATATCCGGAATCGGTCCCATGTAACATTATCCGATGTTGACTCTTGTGGAATATTTAAATTAAAATTCCTGCACGGGTATAATTTCGTGAAGCCCGTTGGCTTAGCCCTTTCCAAGTGTTGATGGAATAAAGAAGAAGATACAAATTTGTGCAAATCACTCGGTACATTCCCCCTTGATAATTAGATCATTTCCGCATTTGGCATAAATGGTTTACTGCGGTAAGACTGTAATTAGACAAAAAACTATAGCCTGAAGGAAAGGCAAAAGTCAGTTACAAAGTGTTCAAATTGTTGAAAATATTGAAAAACATAAACAGTTATTTTTCACTCAGCACTTTACACATCGTCTCAGCTTTGTAAGGAACCACTGAACACGTGAAGAAAATTTCAGATTTTAATTGGGACAAGTGAAATGTGTATCGTCTTTGAAGACGTTACTGCCGAAGGGCAAATGAATGTTTCCGTTTATAGAAAGACACTAAGTTCCTTTATTTTGTAGTTTGTTTTCGCGGCTTTGCAAGAGGTTCCTCTTTGCCGCTGTTTTGGCAATTTAACGGTTCACCATATCACCGCCTTTAAAACAGCTAACCAACGAAATAGGACGAGGACAGTTGGTTTTATACGCTAAAGCGTCAGCTATGTCCTACAAGGATATTTGAATCAACAAAAAATACAATCAACGCTGAGACTACCGAGATGAAATTAATGAAAAGCAAAGAAATGAGCCCAACATCTTTGGAATGTATTTCCAAAATAATCTCACTCCTCCAACCTTTCTCTCCCCCCCCCCCCCCCCCCGTGATCATGATGATTGACAGTTTAAAAATGGGAAATCTTCTCGTTACAAGATCTGCATAATGTATATTCAGTCAATAACAAAGTACTAAAAATAATAGAATTCACGCAAAAAAAAAAAAAAAAAAAAAATCGGACAAAGTTCCTGTAAAATGGAAGATGCGCTTTTACAGTGTATCCCCCGAAAAGTTAACAGTTGGAAAAAGTCTCCCCAAATAAATACTTCAGAATATTTTCCATAAATTATTATGTTGATAGCTTAGGGTCTCTCCTATGCAATAAAAAGCCAACGAAATTCTGACTAGTTATTACGCTTGGGTGATCAAAAACCACTTTTATGAAAGGGTGCAAAATTCATACTTGACAAGAACTGGTATTTGTTTTGGCTGGTATCAACGAAATTGAGAACAGTTTAAAACTGACAGTTGAAAAAAGTCTCCCAGATTTAATATTTCAAAATATTTTCAGAAAATGTTCATACCTGTGGAAAGCTTAGGGTCTCTTCTATCAAATGATACCAAAATATCTCACAATATTTTACGCTTGAGTGAGCTAAAACCCCTTTTGTGAAAGGGTGCAAAATCCATAATTGACAAATGTTTGTTTATGTTCTGGCTGGTATCAGCAACGTTGAGAGTCGTGAAGAGACTTAGAAATGTCATATTATGATCATTAAAAAAACAATTTATGAAAGAACAGACTTTGTTAACTGTATGTCCTGATATATCCCATCACAAATTAGTGGTTGAGTGAGCAAACCAGGTGAAATGCAAAGACTCACCAAAAGTAACATTTTGAAACACTCAACAAAGTAGTTAATTGCTCACTCAAGCATAAGATGTTGATGGGAACTGTAAGGATATACAGAGAACAAAGTCTGTTATTTCATAAATCGCTATTTATTGACCAGAATACGGGAAATTCTAAGCCTTTTCATTTTGGTGTCATTTGATAGAAGAGACCCTAAGCTATCCACAGGTATGAAAATTTCTATAAATTATTTTGAAACCTTAAATTGGATAGACTTTTTTCAACTGTTAACTTTTTTTCTGGGACGCACATGTAGTCATGTCTAGAAATTCTCTTTACCATGAATGTATAGGTCTCCTATACCTGTAATAGACTCTTTAAAAAACAGCATTGGTAATGAAGATGACATTTCTGATTTTGTTACAGCAATTAATCGTCGATAATTGGATTTTCCCTCCCTTCCAATTTCTCGAATCTTGGCAACCGTCTCACAATATTAACAGTGTCCAAAGGAAAGCCACTTCAGGATAACACGGGAAATCGAATCAACGGTAGATTGAGGGCAACTGTCTTAGCCCTCATTTATCTTCTTAATAGATTCATCAAAAACCACTTGTGTGGTTTATCCTTTCTTTGGTTACTTTTTAACTATGGGTAAAAGAGATAAAGTAGCATAAACAACACGTGTGAAGGGTGGCCATACCGTCTGTCTTACATCGTAACGAAACTGTATATCACATAGTGCTTCGTAGGTGATCAATACGGACATGGGTCTGCTTTCAAGCCAGTATGGCAGTCTGTCCGTCCATATCAACCCGCTGGAAGCTAGCCGGAGATGGACATAGTAAGAATTTAAAAAAAAGGCGGGGAGAAGGAAGAGAGATTGGCAGACGAGCTTGGAAGATACTCAGTGTTCTTAATCCTAGGTGACATGTTCAACAGGCTAACCGCCTAAATTCGAAAACGAATCACCTCCAAATTGCCATGGAATTAGACTAGTTCACATTTGTCTCTCCCCGCGCCTTCGCCTCCTTCCCTCTTCACGCGTTCCCTTGCTCTCTTGTTCATCTCACTTCCTCAGCTGTTTATCGGATAGCGGGTAGCTGATTTGAATTATTTCATTACGTACTGCAATAGGGAGTGAAGTGCTTGGTAAACTTGTGTGACAAGACCGTCGTAATGCAAGAAGCAAGTTTGATTTCTCACCCCAATGTTCGGAACTCCGCGCCTATAATACAACGTACCTTTCCTAGTCTGTCGTTATCAGTCAGGGAGTAACCCCACATAAGGGTAATAACTCCGGCAAATTGATTACCTTCAACCTTCCGTCTCCACTCTTCCTTCATTCATTTTTTCCCTCTCTTTCCCTTCTCTCTCTCTCTCTCTCTCTCTCTCCCTCTCTCGCTCTTTCTATTCTTCTTCTCTCTTCCTCCATCTGTCTGTCTCTTTCAATCTATCTCTTCTCTCTCTCTCTCTCTCTCTCCTCTCCTCTCCCATCCCTTTGGATGAATGAGATCAGAATCGACGTTCAGGAGAACTTTCACATCATCTTACCAGATTGAAACGAAATGGAGTTTGAATTCGCTCCTACATTTACCTGTGAAACATTGTGTTATAATATACTTCGATAAGGCTTTTGCTAGTTCACTGTTGAAAACCCATTACAGGTTAAAGGTCAATCCGTCTTCAATTCTCTATTTAATGTTCGACTTCAATTTCATATAACAAGAACTTAAATAATAAAAAAAAATTGTCCAATTAAATTTGTCTTTTTCTCCTTAGAAAAAAAAAATATTTCGAATTAGTGCTATGAATAAATTGAGAAAGGGGCAATTCTTTTAAAAACACTTTTACGTAGTGCTTCATCTCACTTCATTCCATTTCCCAAATAAGCCAGTTCGTAGTTACAATTTGCGCATGTGCAGATAAAGGTCATTTATACCGAATACAATTGACCTTTATACGCGTTCATAGTGTGCGCTGCATGATGCGCGCTCCAGTATGATTTTACATGTCATACACCAAAACAGATGCGTGTGCGCGTACAAATAGGGGTCATTTCAAGGTCATTTGTATCATGTACTAATTGTGAACCGGCTTATTCATTGGCGTGCGAAGCGTACTTTTGCTTTTCTTGCATTATCTGAATTATTTTGTCTTTGCTCCATCATTCTCCCCCCCCCCCCCCCCCCTCTCTCTCTCTCTGTCTATCCCTCTGTGTTCTTTGCTTTGTTCTTTCTCTTTTGGATTTCTTACAAGTAATATTTCCTCCCACTCACTGCGGAAATGATTTCTCTACAAATCAATTCAGATATATCAAAAACAAGAGTGCATTCTGTATCCTTATCGTTGGCGAGCTCGCAAATTGTTAGTGCTTTCGAAACAGTAACAGGAAATGAAACGAAGCCTTAGAAATGTCGAGCTTGTGCTTATCCTTAGACCAACAATACCTGCCGTTACATTATATCTCAACATGAGGAAGATCATTGGGATTACGAAGGTAGAAGAAAAATTAAAACGAAATAATCAAAAGTAATGGGACATTATTTTGCGTGTGGCCACGCCGGAAATTATGTTCCAAAATAAAAACAGATATCGTGGTTATCAAGACACTTTTGTGTTTCCTTTATCTGTTTCATTTCCACTATTTTTAAGGCTTATACATTTTGCTACTCTTTGGAGCTTATAATTCACAAGCGTAGCTTCTCCTTAGGCTCCTCCATATTTCACTTTTCTTTAGTTTTTGCCTGGTCTTCTCATTTAACACTGCATGAAAAAGATACGAGGTACTTACCTTCTTTTATTTTCTCTGACAATAGATTTCATGTTCGTTTGTACCATTTATCTTGTATGTTCTACTATTTACATTATATGTACCACATATGAAATATGAAACAATAAATTGAAACTGAAACTGAAGCTGAAACTGTTTTATTTTTTAATGAACTAAAAGAGGGTGGCAAAGAGGAAAAAATGAAAATGTTGTTAGTAGTACCTTTAACGCGCATGCAGCTTCTAAAACTGTACCATCCGGTTCCGCTCGCTATTCTTAAGAACCGCTATTCATAGAAAACCGCTATTCATTTAACACGCGTTATGAACAGCGGTCCTTATGAGTAGTTATGAAAAGTGGTCCTTATGAATGGATGTCCTTATGAATAGCGAGGAAATTTGTCTATGGTTTGCTCGCTATTCAGAAGGACCGCTATTCGTACAAAACCGCTATTCATTTAGTCACGCGTTATGGATAGCAGTCCTTAAGAATAAGCGGTCCTTATGAATAGCGGTCCTTATGACTAGCGAGGTTACCCCGTACCATCACCCCCTCTCTGTCACCGACCTAGGCTAACACCCCAGTCATACCGGTGAGACCGACAACAGACCGACAACAGACCGAAACAAAATCACATTACCTCAATGGAAAGGAATCGATCGGTTTGAAGTCAGTGTGGAGTCGGATTGGCGGTGTGACTTAGGTTTTTATCGTTTTCCCCCGACAGCATCACCTTAGAGTAACTTTCTACTTGTGCCGGGTAGGTAATGGCTGTGGATATTTGAACCCACTGGGGATATTTACGGCGTAACTTTGACATTATTGCCTCGACACAATAATGATTCATGCCTTTTCGCCATATCCAATCAATTTGAAGAGGCAATGTTACATAAAGGCCCTTACTGTTTACGCCTATCTGATTTCAGTATGATTTAATGTTCTTCAGTTATCTGGCAAATTGAGACACCCCCTCCGAATTTTCAACAAAATTAGTATGTAGACATGCTTGACGTTGGAGAAAAGTAAACAATGTAATGTTCGAGTATTTTTCCTTGCTTGCTTTTTACAATATACTGTATTACTTGAACTCGCATGTATTAGATTATTTCGACCTAACATAAGTGTATGTAATTCAATCGAAAGTCGTATTAATCTAATCTTTCAACTTCTGAAACGTTATTCTTATACTTAAAAAAAATGAATTCTCCATTTTCCCCCTTTTCTTTTAGATAACATTAATATATTGTACTGGCACTGGCATATTGCAACGTAGATAAGAGTATACATTGATCCTACTGTTTCTTTACAACAGTAACGTGTAGGATGATATCATGTGCAGATCATTTTTACATTTATATTTTATGATTAGATGTACATAAATAAAAGCACTGTACTGGTAATCTTTCTCTCATAGGAATACTTTTCTTCTTGATGTTAATGAAGAAATGGAGTTGATTTTAAAAATGTCTCTGCTGATTTGAAACAATTTCCCCGCAAGCTCAGTGAAAAAGTATTCTACATTAAATCTCTGAAAATCTCTAGGATTGATTATTCCCGCAAAACATCATTTACAAGCAACCCCCTGCGGCCGTGACGCTGGCACTATAAACTTCTTGTCGCATCAAAAGTTTCTCGAATCAGTTTTTACTTGCAAATGGAAACGCCGCAATGCCACAATACCACAAGGAAAATGGCACGACGACATCAAGGTTCTGGAGAGCTACTTCAGCCAATTCCCAATATCAACCACATAATGAGTGATGTTTATTTTCTTCGGAATGCAGGGGAACGAGTATTTGATTGCAGGTAACACTCACTGGTATATGAATTCCTTAAAGCACGCTATAAGCGAACCAAGTTCAAGAAGAAGCAACAGCAAAGAGCAACAAAACTATACAACTTTTCATTAGTTCAATTTGTAGGACATTAGAGATACCATCTATTTTACAGGCTTCATGTTACACTAAAGTGTCCAAGCTTATGCATGGTATTATCTTGACCAGTTCCGGTGTGAGTCGAAGTCTCATCTATGCCTTGGGTAATGTTGCCCTTGAATCAGTGTAAGCCTTTTAGATTTACCTCCTCGGCATCTTAAATCTGCCTCAGATTGCCAGGCCAAGAGCAATACTTCGATCATTGCGGGGTATTAAGTACAGACTGGTTTGATATACGAAGCCAATCTACCGATTTCTAGCTCCACCCTCTTAATCTCTGAATAAGTAATTGACCCAATAAATTTATGCCGTATCTTGGCGATCGAAAAATCTTCTTCAAAGTCATGATGAACGACGGAGATTCCAAGAATCCTTTTCTTGAGTACAAAGTTATTGGTACAATTTCGAATTGCATGGGAGAGAGACTTTTAAAAAGATGTTGAATTTGAAGGTTTTTAACGTTTGTATCTTTCCTTCAATGTGTGAGTATGGCATGTTATCTCTATAAAGACAGCGCAACTGCAGTATCAGTCGTCAATATCTATGGTAAACAAGTTGTTAAAACAACACCTTTACAATAGATTTTAAACATGATAATTAATTGGAATTCTTATCAGGAAAGCTGTACACTCTTGTCCTCTTAACAAGCGAAAAATGATGAAGAAAGAATGACAACTTAAGGAGGAGAGTTAGATGAAGATTAGAAATACATTGTTCTGTCGCACTATCTGCTGCCACTCAACTTTATTCGCCGATGGTTCTTCTCCAGTGACTAGTAAAAATGAGTTTCACTCCAACCCCCTGTTTGGTAGTAGATTGGGGATGTGGAGAGAGTTTTCGCCAATTGCGTGCGACAAACGATCATTAGGGGTGTTTATACGGGCTGGTTAGTGTGATGAGTGGACTATCAACAACAACGGCGGGATTACGTACATTAAGGTTTCTACAAGAGCGAGATTGAGAAAATGCGATTTAATCCTTGTGGTATCCATGACGCAAAATGCGACAAGAGGTAAGAAGAGGTTACGGTCGAGGAAAAAACAAACTAGTTTGTGACTTTTCCATAAAGACGTGAACATGAAAGAAGTAGATTCATTGTTTAATTCTCAGTTCTACAAATATGTACATGTATATTAAAGATATCCATGTAGTTATAGGCTTCATTCATTAAAAAAAAAAATGTTGACATTCGATTACCACATCAACATATTACAGTACTAGTTTCTATACATTTTTTTTTTCTAGCACAAAATAAACGCTCAAATGAGATAAACAGACAATGCCATCATATTCATCAGGCTAAAAATGTTAAGGTAGTATACGCAATGTCCTCTACTGCGTCAAACTGCCTTTTCAAACTATGTCAAACTTTTCAACCCGACTAATAAGGAGCGACAAGGGAGGGAAGAACGGAACCGACCTCTTTGAAAACATCAAAAATCGAAGGAAAATACACATAATGTATAAGGGAAAATATACAAATGTCAATCGTCGTTCTCATATATTTTTTTTTCTTTTCTGTGTTCTGTGGATTGAGACGTGTATCGTATTTCCAGCACGCAATCTCCTGTCTCTCCCGCTGCTCTTGTCTCGGGAGTCTATAATACAAGGAATCAGAACTCATCCCATGTTGAGACAACAGGCGATAGGGGAAACTTAACACCGACAAAAACAAATACAAGGGATCTTTCGGTATGTTTATTTATCCCTTTACTATGCCAGCTCATGTACTGAGTGAAGGGAAGATAAGCCAAGTTAACGAAGTTTACTTGATGCTGTGCCGGCTCGCCACCAATCTGCTGTATACCAGCTGCTACCAAACTCGCGTGCGTCCGGAACGAAAGGGAACTATAAGGTGTTATAGAGGACTTGAAAATGGAGAGCTAAAAAAAGAGATACATACAATGTTGACAAGGTATTATTGAATAAACAATATATAATGTGAATAGATGCTGCAAAGATAAACTATTTTTGATAGAGTTGTGGGGTTGAAACAGGAAAATAGGTTACAATTTACTAGGGTAGATTAAAAATACATCTTAATTAACAAATTAAACAGATTACGGGATGTGAAGCAACGCGTATCGTGAAAATAGTGATGTTGACGATATTACCTGTAGTATAGTGGTATAGTGATGATGATAGTAGTTTTTATTATAACTATTTTTACCTATCACTTTCGTTAGTATATATTATTATTATTATTATTATTATTACAATTACTATCATTAGTATTACTGTTATTGTTATTATTATTATTATTATTTTTATCATTATTATTATTATTATTATAATTATTATCATTATTGTTATTACTATTGATATTATCATCATTACTGCTATCATCATTAGTAATATTAGCATTATTATTATCATCATCAATATTATTATCATTATTATTATTATTAGCAGTAGTAGTAGTAGTAGTAGTAGTAGTAGTAGTAGAAGTAGTAGTAATAGTAGTAACAGCAGCAGTAGTAGTAGTTGTACTAGTAGTAGCAGAAGCAAATGAATTACACAACAATTAAGGAAGCAGAAGAAGATACCGGTGTGACTTAGAATATAATGAAGGCATATCGCATTCTTTTCTAAATTTATATCTAAATAAGAAACAAATGATTACACCATCTGCAAATTCAATACAGTGATGTCAAAATTTAAGATTGGTAATAGTATATCTATAACTATTTCATCCTGTTGAAAACCTTTTCTCAATGATCAAGGAGGAAATAAGTTTAGAATTAACTAATCCAATTAACTCTTATGATTTCTTTTTGATGAGGGGAAACAAAATATTATTATGCTACTTTGGCAGAGGAGGGGTGTATTTTGAATAACCAAGCATGATATTATTTCAAATTATAACCAGCTCTATCAACTCAATATTTGCTCTCCGTCAATATTCATAAGGCGTTGTTCTCCTAAAAAGGAATAACGTTGCATAGTTTTCCACTTGAAGGCGATGTGGGCTGCATTATTGGAATTTATTGTGGATTCGTTACAGGTAAATATTAACTTGCAAGTGTGCAGATTATAAGGGAACTATGATAGTTCTTGATTCAGTAGAATGTACGGTGGTATAATACTGAAAACAGAATACTATTTTACAAAACTTTACGTTAGATATCTGTTCACTTGTGCTCAAAGGTTATGAATAAATATAATTTTGCAAGTATACAGTGGTCTTTAGAGTTGTCTTCGGCTGATATAAACATATTATTAACAGCGGGCCAAGGTAAATATGAACTTAGTATAATTTGCAGTGGTCTAAGGTATAGATATAAACTTACTAGTCTTCAGTGTTCTGAGGGTGGATATAAACTTACTATAGTTGACAGTGGTCTAAGGGAGGTATAGATTTACTCGGGTTCAGTGATCTAAGGTAGATATAAAGTTACTACTGTACCGTTCTCTTAGAAAGATATAAACTTTTTATGGTGTACAATATAAGGTAGATAATAATCTAACTAATACAGTGGTCTAAGTACGATATAAACTTACTAGTATTCAGTGTTCTGAGGTGGATATAAATTTACTGTAGTTTACAGTGGTCTAAGGGAGGTATAGACTTACTAGGGTCCAGTGATCTAAGGATATAAAGTTGCTAGTGTACCGTTCTCTAAGAAAGACATAACTTACTATGGTGTACATTATAAGGTAGATAATAATCTAACTAATACAATGGTCTGCGTAAGATATAAACTTACTAGTATTTAGTGTTCTAAGGTGGATATAAACTTACTCTAGTATACAGTGGTCTAAGGGAGGGGTAAACCTACGAATATACAATATGTACAGTTTTATCGGGAAGAAGATAAAAACTTACCATTGCACACTAAGCTCAGGAAGATTTGAACTTTCTGGGTACAGTCGTCTAGGGATGATATATACACACCAGTGTACAGCAGTCTCGGGGATGTATAAACTTACTGGTGTACAGTCTACGGAAGATATAAACTTACTAGTGTACAGCTGTCTAAGGAAGACATAGACTTACTGGTGTACAATTGTCTATTAAAGGAAGATATAAACTTACTAGTCTACAGTGGTCTGAGGTAGATATAAACTTACTAGTCTACAATGGTCTGAGGTAGATATATAAACTTACTATAGTGTACGGTTGTCTACGGAAGATACAAACTTACTAATGTACAATGGTCTGAGGTAGATAAAAAATTACTAGTCTACAGTGGTATGAAATAGATATAAACTTACTAGTCTACAGTCGCTTGAAGCAGAAAACTTACTTGTCTACAGTGGTGTGAGGTAGATTTAAACTTATTAGTCTACGGAAGATATAATGCTTCCTAGTGTACAGTTGTCTACGGATATAAACTTACTAGTCTACAGTGGTCTGAGATAGATATAAACTTACTGGTCTACAGTCGCTTGAAGTAGATATAAACTTTTAATTAATCAAAAGGGGTAAGATAGATGTAAGCTAGAATTAATAAGAGTAAAATATGATAAATCAAATTGTAATATTAGTCTCATAAGCTGCCATTATAGGCATGAGTCTAAACCATTTGTTCAATAATAACTTCAAGACAGCATTCAATCCAGTGGGTCTGAGCAAAGCATGTTCCAAATCAATAAGAAAAGGAAATAATCAGATGAAATAAAGCACACCGTGATAAAAGATCGGAAAAAAGGAAGCCGTGAACAACAGGGGTTCATACGAAACAAGAAAGTGCGATATATCTCTTTCTTCCCTCCTCTCTAAATACGAATTAAATCAGATCCCCTGCCCAATATCATCATAACAAGAGCGGGATCACTCAATACTTTTACCCTTGCAACAATAAAGCTCGTCCATCTACTCCGATTCGATGGGGCGAATCAAAACAAGACCTGGACACATCGAGATGCTTTGCAGATTTCCTTTTCAAACTTTCCTGGCGAAACAAAGTCAGATGGGACAGAGGAATGATAATACAGGCTAATATTGACCGAGTGGGGTGGTGGATTTTGTAGGTAGCCATGTCCTTGCAATTACATTAGTAAAGCACTTACTCGCGTGGCAAATATAAAAGTTTCATCTGTAAGGACGTGTCGCAGAAAGTTTGTACATAGAATGTTGATCAAGTTCGTGGAATCGGTGAATGTGTGTTTTTTCCTTCACGGTCTAATAGCAAATCAAAAATCAGTTGAAAGTTTATATGGTGTGCGTGTAGAAGACAACCCTTATAAAGTTCGCTATACCAAACGCCTGTCCATGTCCATTAAAAAAAATCTATTACACAACATTAATTTTTCATGATAACATACATGACTAAACGTTAACCATAAGTCAGGCATTTCTTTTTTAGTTTATGTCCGAGAACTAAACTTTAAAAATGAAGAATTACTCTTATTTTTTCGAAAAATAATTTACGCCTTTGCGGATGGAAAATGCAATATTATACAATAATTTCTTTCAATAAAAAAATATTATATTCAGACAAAATATGAAAATGGAGATTGTTTCAGCATATGCCATCTCCATACAGCACAAACAAAAATAAAGAGATTTCATGCTTCCTGACTAATTCTCTCTTGACTTGACAGGTTGTCTCAAGTTAAATGAACGATCACCATGATCGATCACAATTGGGAACCTGGTCTTCAAAAATGAGCTGGAAGCAAGGGATGATTTGCATGAAAGATGCACAGAGATGCGGGGAGAGATCCTAGCCAGAGCTTGCCCGATGTCAAATACCGCAATTACGTTTGGTTTTGACGTATGCGGAGGATTGCGATATGTCCCCTTTAACTATTCCATTAGTGGGCTGCGTGCCTAATTCCATTAACCCATCGAGCGTCAAACGGCCATTTATGGTACAAGATGGATGCACAAAGTAGTGATAATGTTCAAACTGTAGCGGTCAACAGTCTCTTAGATGTGGTGATGTGGAATGGTTGTTTTTTTTTTTTTTTAGATAAAGAAGATATAGCCCTCAAAAAATACTTGACATAAATATTGAGAGACATATTCTGACTATTCTGGCAGTAAGTAATGGAGAAAAAGAGAATGAGATTAAGAAGTGCTGATGGCGAGAGATAAAGGGAGTAGTTTAGACAGATGGAGAGAGACACAGAGAGAGGGGAAGAAGAGAGAAGGAGAAGGGAGACAGTGAGAGAGATGGTGAGAGAGAGAGAGAGAGAGAGAGAGAGAGAGAGGAAGGAAGGAAGAGAAATAGAGAAAAAGACAGACAGACGGAGAGATGACAATGCGGTCGTGGTACTTTCGGTTTACAGCCTTCTCTCTCATTTGCAGACAACAATGTCCAGGTAAAGCTAGTGCACAAGTGGTTATTAAGTTGTCATGTCACACGCATACACATGCCGTCTGTTCATTCTCTCTCCGCTTCAGATCTGCCGAAATTTTTTCCCGGTCTTTTACACGACCCAGTTAGCAATTAGGTAGACATTGCTCCTTGCCTAGTGATTTTCAATACAGAGTCATTTCAAAACTGATGCTGCACTTCTCTAAATCTTGTTTTGAATGTAGATAATAAGGATGTTTCAAACATGTCCATTTTAAAGAATAAAAGTAAGAAAGATATTGTAATTTTGAGGAAATACTTTTCTGTCTTTTATGATCGTTTGTCTAGCTAAAAACCGTCAAATTAAAAAAAAAAAATTATGTCATGCTAGTCATAGTATCACTGTTCCTCCCCATTTCCTTTAAAAAAAATTTTTTTTTATTCGTGTTTGTCTCTCGATCCTGTTTGTAATCTCATGTTTAGCGATCTGAACAAGATATATTAATGTCTGTAAAAAGGGGGAAAATGCACACTGGTTCAGTTATCTGAAAGAATATGTATACCTGCACAGTCCTAAAAAGATAAATGCCTATGTTCAAATTGCATGCAAAAAAGGTGAATTCTCATTTAAAACCTGAGAAATAAATATCTGTAAAAATAAACTTATGCATATATTGCCAATGTCTTTAATAATCAGCTGTACGGTATGAAATATTTTTTAATTCATTGTGTGGTATACACCACCTTATCAGAAGCATATTAAAACCCTGAATCCATCTTGCAGTATAAATGTTAACATGAATAAATTAGGTTTGTCAATCAATGCTGGGGAATACCTTAAAGTCAGATTTAAGATTAAACCGTTTTGTCTCCGCTATATTCTTCCTTTATGTTTTCTTTTGTTTTGGAGTTTGATACATTGTTTGAATTCCTAGTCAAACGAATTTAGTTTCGTCACTTCCCAGAAACATGGAAAGATGAACTGGAAAATTATTTTGTTTCGCTGCTTACATTTCAATTCAATTCCACACGAACCGATTTCCGATAAACTCCTATATCTGCTTTATTTTTCTTCAATATCGAGATTGAAGCAAGGTTGGAATCTCAGCTCCATCTCATTTCGGCGAAACAAAAACACCGGTTTTCAAAAAAATGTTCTACAGCCACGAAAATTGAAGAGAAGATTCATGTAGATCATGTGTAGAATATCAGTTACTTATTCAGCAATTCACATGGGATAACATCTAAAAACATCTTTCAACTGTTTGCTCTTTCTCTTTCTCCTTTCTGCTTCACTGTCTCCCTATCTCTATTTCTCACTCTCGCCATTTCTTCCCCATCTCTCTCTCTCTTTGTGGTAATTCTCCCTTTCTCTCTCTCCATTTCGCTATGCCCTTATCTCACATTCAATATCATTGTCGTATCTTTCTGAACATCCATTTTTGTGTCTGTACTTATTCTTATCAGACATGAATACGAGCCTAAAAAATTCATATAGGATGTGAAGAAGAACAGCTTATAAAACCCCGTGAAAGCAGGAAATCTGTGATAACTCCTTGATTATATACTTTCTAGATTACAAACGAGTTAAAAGGTTCATAAAAGGCAAACAAAAAAATCAGAGGTCACTGGCAGACAGATTATTATCATCCTTAACTGAAACATTTGCATTTATCTTTCCTAATCAAATCTAATACAGAGAGGGAGATGAGCTGAAGAAAAGTTCTTCTGATTTTTATTTTATCAACTCTTTTTTTTTTTTTTGACATTGTAATTTGATATTATATATTATAGAAGGAGTCCATCCATGATAGCACAGCCTACATTTATACAGTATAAGACGAAGATGTTATTCAAAACATATTGAATTTGAGCTAACATACCTCGGACCAAAACCGAAGTACCAATAACGAGAAAATGGGGTTCACATTATGACAGGCTTAGTTGAAATATTTCAAAATGAAAGTAAGTCCGCATTGCCGAACATTGAACAATGAACAATTTGCTGGCTAGTGTGTTTGCACTAAATCTTGAAGTCAATACAAACATAAACATGATCACACCGAGCTCTCCTCTCTCCTTCTTTCTCCCTGTCCATTCCCCCTGTCACTCTCTCTCTCTCTCTCTCTCTCTCTCTCTCTCTGCTGTCTCTTTCACTCTCCTTCACTCTCTTCCTCTCTGCCCCCTCTCTCTGTCCCCCTTTCTTCGTCTCCCCATCTCTCACTCCTTTTTAAGGGGAAGAAAAAGGCAGGAGACGAAGATGAAGAAAACAAGGAGGAAAAAAAAGAAGAAATTACTCGCACATAGTGATTTAGAACAATATAACACAAAAAAGAAAGAAGGGAAAAGAGAGAAAAGGGGGGAAAAAGACATAAATAGAAAGAGAGAATGTGAAATAAGAAGTAGTGCAGACGTCCCCTAAATTCGAGCTTCTTGGGGGATCATCCTAACCAATAACCTTCTACGACTGATTTCCAGTCATTGATGACGAAATGCATTCCTGATGAATGTTGAGAGATTTCTCATGACTCCACGTTATATATCTCGGACATTTCCATATCTACCCCGTGATGCTAAGTGCCTTTACCTTCTTCCATAAGCCCCGAATCCAAACAAGAATTTATGCCATTTAACCGAGGACTCCACCCAATAAAAAAATGATAAAGCTGCCATGACGAGAATGAAAATATAAAAATGATAAAGCGGAAATGCTGGAGCTGCTGAGGGTTATGACTGAAATTCAAAACAAGGAATAAGGATGTTCGTAATGAGGAATAACGAGTCAAGATCAGCGGAATATGAATATGAAAATCGGATCTGGTTTGTGGAAAATTATTTTTAAGTTACTACAAAGGTTATCGGCCAAACACAGGCAACTGTGGAAACCGTATACCTTCCAGAACAAGGAATACAGACGTCAAGCGACACTTAATAGAAAAGCACAGTCAAATTAAGACCATTTTTTAAAATTCTTTTTGTTTTATGCTTAGTATTGGTATTATTTTATGCGACCTGGACGAGTGTATAATATCAGGCTTGCTGAGATGTTACTTTTCATATAAATATTTTATTTTCAGTAGACACTCTAATGCAACGTCCGAGATATTGAAACTTTTCAGATCACGTGACCTTTGGCAATAGTGTTGAATACAATAGCGAGTGACGTAAATCGTATCGCCTTGTCGTTTCAGGTGTCTTGACCCGCTTCAAGTGGATTATGATGGATTTCAGGGTGGATGGCCATGGATAGAAATTCATGAAACAGGCTGAATGTATCAAGATCACATTATTTCACATAACTATCCTAACTTAACAATGTTTGTTCAGGATGGACATAATGTACATTCAAAAGGGTATAAGAAACGTATCATATACCGAAACGTATCATATACCGAAACGTATCTGGACCTCTAGGAAGAACAGAGCCCTTCAGTTAATGGCTCTGAATAGAGCTTTCCAGCCGTTATTTTGTTGTTGTTAATTCTTGATTTAATGCTTGACTTTTTTATTCTTGTACATGAATATTTATAAGTGTGTACTGATGATCTTTTTATACGGAAAATAAAACCAACCAACCGATGAATAACAGGGATTTTATATGCAGATTAAATTCTAGTAGGTCATGTGCGATTTACAATGACCGAACACGATAATACAATCTTAGTTCCATTTCCTGACATCAATAATCACACACACGCGAAAAATTCGCGAAACTGAACACAAAAGCATTGTATTGAACTTCACTCTATTTAAAAAAAAATCTGTTCCGATATTCATTGTATTCCAGAAGCCTATACGACCAGCAATCGTAATGCTTATATAGGATTTTTTTTTCTCAAGAAGCTGACATTGTTAATTCACTGGTATATTGTAATATCAGTGATTAAAAGGGACAAGCTAAAGTGCGATAGGGGATCCAAAATGATCACTCTGCGCATATGTAGCATTTCAGTTGGGCCAGGTATAACTTGACCAAGTGGAAATCGAATGGAGGGTCAATTCTTTTAGACAGTTAAATCAGTCAAGCTATCGGTTAATTGTATCCTAAATTGACCTAAAAAAAAAAAAAAAAAAAAAAAAGGGTACATTGCCGCTGAAGCTAAATAGGCCTATATTATACGGTTATTGACCTCGCTAAATAACGGGGTAGAATTAAATAATTTGGGTTTAACTAAAGCACACTTTCTCATTTTATTCTAATAAGTACTGGACGGAATGAATTATTGGTTCCGTTCACAGGTGCCATTATTTTCAGAAATCGTTATCTTGATATTTTGCAAAACAAGTTAGGATAATAATCCTTAAATGGATAAACTTTCAAAAATAAATCAAAAAATTGTCACTGTAGTCCCATAGACTCATTAATCTGTATGGTCTGAAATGCAGAGTTTTATGGCGCCAATAAACCGTTGACGTGGCGTCTGCGTGTGTGATTTACCGTAAGTCTAACTCATTTGCAAAGAAAAAAAGAAAAAGAAGACGAATGACATTCTAGTTCTCGGTCTGATTACAGAGATTATCTTAAGACGTCCGTAATTACTTTTATTCTGACGGTAGCCATAATTGTTGAGAGGGAGAAATGATGTGCCCTGAATATTTTGCATTCCAATGAAGGAATCAATAGCTTATGAAGCAGAAGTGGATTGGGTGGTGATTGATATATGACATTTTGGTTAATGCCTGTGATTGCTGGGAGCGTTGAAATAAGGAGCCTATCTTCATGTGGCGACTTTGCTGATAGGTGCTCGTAAACTTGCATAGTTACTTCTTTGGTATGATGTGCTCCCCTAGCTACAAATCTGCAAAGAAATTTTCCAAGTACCCACCATTTCAATTCACTATTGTCTGACGGAGAAGATCGGAGCAGATTAAATAAAAAAAAGAAGGGAAAATGGTTAAAGACAAAATAAGGGAATGAAAGAGATGGTAAGATTATTGAAAAAAAAAGCACAACAAGACAAAATAAAAGGACAGGAAAAAATAAAACAAACAAGTTTGAGGTAAAACAGAAAAAAACAAACTTTCGTTTTTAATATAATAATTCAAGATCTTAATCCTTTATAAAGCATGCAATATTAATATATAGTTATATCTGTAATTGTTTTTTTTTTTTCTATCTAAGTCTGCACTATGATTACAATACGTGTCTTTTTTGTACGGTACAGGCATCACGACATGCTTCAAACACCTTGGTATTTTCCTCACACTTATCGGAGCTTAAGAGGCCGTTAGAAATCAATGGACGCAGGTGATTGGCTAAGAGCTATTATCACGTGACACAAGATAGTTTATCATTGCTAGAATTGCACACCCACGGTGTTTATTACTTTATTTTCTGATAAGAGGGAAACGTAGTAAAACGACTATTTTAGGACTAACTGGTGTTATATTCCAGTCTGTCTACTCTCAATGTCAGTGATGTAAATTTTAATACAGAAATCAAATCTTACATAGCTCACTTTTGGAGTAGTGGGCGTAGACCTTTATATATATATATATATATATATATATATATATATATATATATATATATAGGAATGAAAAGTCCGTATACGGTGAAAAAAAAAAAAATCGAATTTTTTGCCATAGGCCTTCATCAGGAAATGATGAAATGTATTAGTTAGGTACAAAAAAGAACGTGAAGCGCAAAAAAACAACAACAAACAAACACGCAAAAGCTCCATGGATACCAGCGCAACCATGGTAGAGATCAGAAAGGAGGGGAGAGAGAGAGAGAGATAAAGAGAGAGAAAGATAGAGGCGTAATAAAACGTCATAAAAGAAGAGAATGGGAAAACAAGAGGGGAAGCTCAAAGGGGAGAAAGCTCCATGGAAACTAGCGCAACCATGGTAAAAAAAAGCTGAGAGAGGAGAGTGTGTGAGAGAGAGAGAGAGAGAGAGTGACGAAAAACACGTCACAAAGAAACAAAGGAAAACAAAAGAAAACAAAAAAGCGAGAAGCGTTTTTTGGGTGTTTGCTTTAGATCATTGGTTTACGTCACTGGGAAAAGATGAGCCACCAACAAATAGTTCAACACTTCAACAACAACAACTTCCATGTTTTTTCAGTCCCTTCACCTTTCTTTGTCAAGATGTCTATTTTCTTTTCAAAATAAATAATGTTTTAGGCATTAGATTTTCTGAAAAGTCGTCTGTCCTGCCCAATTCCCGATATCTACTCGCTGTAAACATGGTAAACGAATTCTAATGTCCATGATCTCTGTCCGTAGCCTTCTTATTTGGGCCCGATCTACAACCCACCACCCCTCCTTCTCTCTCTTTATCTCTCTTTCTCTCTCCTCCTTACTACCAAGTGTAGACGGATATTAAGGAAGAATCGCTCGATTAGCGCCAATTACTTCCAATCTTAATCACTGTATAAAGAAGAAGCAATGGGGTCGTCCCAGGCAATGCTGGTGAGAGAATCAAGGACCCGATTGGAAGCAAACTGCTGTTTGATAGATTACTCTCTGATATACCAGTGGGGATGTGTTCGTGGGTGAGATGTTAGAATGTAACATAAGATAGATGTGCAAAATACATGATGCACGTGCAAAAAAGTATTTAAAAAAGGAACTGGTCGATTGATGAAAAGAGAAAGAGAGAGAGAGAGAGAAAGAGAGAGAGAGAGAGAGAGAGAGAGAGAAGGGGGAGGAGGGAGGAGAGGCTGGGGGGGGGGCGGATCTCTCTTTGCTGCTGGATGATCCGTTTTCCAACCACTGGATAAAAAAAAAAAAAAAAAAAATCTCCTTATAAAACTTACCTCATTAAATGCGACGACGAGTTATTCAGCAGCCATTTGTCGTTTCTGCAAGGGAAAGAAAACAGAGGGAACAAGTGAGATATCAGAGCTAGTCTAAAGAATTTTTATGATGATTTTCTAAGAGTATTTCAAGAACAGTGATGAGGTCAACTTAAATAGTACCGTGGTATTGACTGAAGGAATACAGTCACAAGAAGCAGCTTTGTCTTTTCCTTTAATTTGTCATGAATCTTACCCCTCATCCATCCGGGCGATAAAAATTACAATAACATTATTGAGAGAGACAAAAAAAAAAAAAAGAAGAGAAATGCATTCAGCATGCCGGAACTAAAGGGTACAGGAATCAAAGGTGCTTTATTCCTGGTTGTTTGTTTGTATGTTTTTAAAAACCCTTTGTTTTTGAAAACCTATTCTTAAGTAGCAGTCTTTTGGGAAATAAGTAAAGTAGAATACAATAACAAAAAATAAGTTTTCGTTTTGCCACAATGACACATGTAAATTAGATCACCACAGCGCTCAATGGCGAATTACCGTAGTCCCACGTGAAGGTTTTCCTAATAGTGAATAGAATGTAATTCAAAACCCCATGGTAAGTCTGTATGCCATTCTCGTTTTTGAGGACATGACATCAAATACAGGAACGTTATCGGTTATGAACTGGAATGCTCTATATTTGTTTCAGTGGGTCGAGGAAGGGGAAAATAAATTAGAATGTCAGTCATTATTCCATGATCTTATATGGGAGTCAGTTATTGATATTACACGAATTAAACCAATAGAGTGTTATACTCAACGTCATTCGAATATAGTTATTTATAGAGCAAGAAGTGGCCAGACTGGACTTAAAACTCTTCGACATCTTATACCAGGGGTGTTAGTTTTTCTATTCAAAATATGTTATCTGACCTAAAGTTTAGACCATCTCGTCGCTCGTAATCAGTCCTATATGCATGCTACGAGCATGACGAGTGCGTGTTTTTGCTGACCATCAAATAGGAAATAACTAGGAATGCAGGCCCTCTGTTACGGAGTAAGGACGTATGTAGAGCTATTATTTGTCATAATTATGAAGATAGATGAATCTTTCTTCTACCTCCTTGTTAATTTGTTCTAAATGCACAGGCAGAGCAATTTTCCTTTGTTGTTGTTTTTTATTTTCTTATTTCTAAATACATTTTTACTTAGTATTTTTAAACTGGACTCCCTGAACTGATTCTTAGTCTTGTCTCCTTTACTTTTTGACTATTGTTTTACGATTCAGAAAATCAGCCACCTCTCACAAGCTACGCTTTTTGGCTGGTTTCCTCTCATTTCTCCGCAATTTTGCTTTGTCTATTACGGAATTTCAATTGTTAAGTTGAGATTTACTATCCTATGTGTATACTGTTACCTATTTCTGTACTATGAATGTATGTATTTCATTTGTATTTTGCTATATTGAGAAATGAGAAATAAATAAACTAAACTAAACTAAAACTAAATTGTGCCATCCACACTTTTACTAGATGTTGTGAGCATTGCATGGCATGCACGTTGTGACTTTTAATTGTCCCCATTTGATTCAAAGAAATAAATATGGCCTAGAAAAAATCTACCATGTTGTGCGCTTCCACAACAAGGGAGTGATGTAAGTGATTAATGTTACACCACTGAAACGCAATGGAATTCTTGCCCACGAAGAGATCCAAGAAAGGATTCAGAACACATCCAAAATCATGTCACTACTGGGAATATTAATTCGTTTTGAAGTCGTCAAAGATTAATCTTGAATAGATGACGAGGAAATGAAAAATAAATGACTTATGGGGATGTCTGCCTAGAGTATACGTGTCATTGAGTGCCTATTCATAAAGTTTCGCTACAAAGAAACGAAGTGAATTTAGCATGTTATGTGCTATGTATGAGCCTATCGAGTAAAATCGACTAAAAACTCGAAATTGCATGCAGACTGATCATGTTGATTAAGT
The DNA here is from genome assembly GCA_025618425.1 of Heliocidaris tuberculata. Classification (NCBI taxonomy): domain Eukaryota; kingdom Metazoa; phylum Echinodermata; class Echinoidea; order Camarodonta; family Echinometridae; genus Heliocidaris; species Heliocidaris tuberculata. The sequence continues at coordinate 13,870,773 of CM046835.1, read as the reverse complement.
AATATTTTCTGCGAAAGTGACGAAATGATCGGCACGTAATATATTCTAAATATTTAAGAGTGCTCGTCGCACATCGACGAACGCTTGGTATCAAGGTTCTGTAAAAATCCATGGGATATTACATTCCCCCTTTTTTGGCAGAACCTATTTATCTTTTCACGTAATGATATAGGGAAGAGAGAAGTTTTAGGGGATGAAATGGGGGAAAATTGTAATCACGCAGAAAATGATAATTACAAAACAAGGAGAAGTGATAAAGTAACCTATAATTACAGAATGGAATATAAAGAGGTTGTTATGAAAAAGAGGAAGTTAAGAAAAATGTATAATCATGGAATGAGAAAATTATTGTGGAAATGCAGGGACGATTGGGAGATAGGAATCATATATCTGGTGGTCTATTACCATTTTAAGCATGCTTATCTTGAGGTTGGAAAATTTGCTGATCCATCGATAATTGGTAGCATTAATGAGGAGTATTATATATCATTTCGTGTTGAGTATCGTCTATCGGTATCTCCTGTATTCCTCTGCATGGTGTAATGAATAGAAATTAGACTTCAGTCATGTATGAATGAATTTCCCTTTTCTTTCTATTTTATCAACAAAATGATCCTTCGCTCCTTCAATTTCATTCCCTCTATATTTCACTCTTTCTTTCCACTAAAATATGAAAGGATGAAACACAGAATTTAGCGTAATTCTGTCATTAATTGGTTTAAATTTACTATCCCTTGGTGGATTCAGGTGGGAATAGACACAAAAACACACAAGTAAAGAGAGAGAAAGAGAGAGGGAGAGTGGGATGGGGTAGCGAGTAACGAGATAGAAAGAGGAAAAGAGAGATTAGTGAGGGAGAGAGACAGAGACAGACAGACAGAGAAAGAGAGGGGGAGGGAGATATAAATATATATATATATATATATATATATATATATATATACCTAACATTTTCTGTGATATTACATGTAATGGCTAGTAGACTTAGAATCAGTTTACTAGCCATGACAGAAAAGGGTAGCTACAGAAATTCGAATTCGAAATTAATATTTACTGAATATTTATGATTTTCGGAAAGGCTTCCGTCCCAAAACTTTAACTCAAAACAAAATATGAGTATTTGTATTGTTATATATCTAAAGATAATCCTAATAGTAAAAAAAAAAAATACCAGGTAAAGAATTAAGTAAGCTCGTTTGTTATTTGGGGTGGGGGGCTCACGGCAGTTATTTGTAATTAATGACAAAAAGCTGCGCAAACATGGTTATTTGCATCAGTGTTGTTGCACTAAAGAATTTGTAATGTCTGCTAGGGTTAAATATTCATATTTCTAAAAAGAAGAATGGATGTACAAGCAGATAAATACTTTCAAAATAGGGTGTGATCGGTTGTATACCATTTTGCAGCTGTCAGGTTTCTCAGATACTTGTCTCAATTTCGATAAAACGATATAGTCCCGGTTTTTGTTACATGTTGCCCCCCCCCCCCACCCGCCGTCAATTCATTCATTCTTTCTGTCTGTCTTTATATACATATATATATATATATATATATATATATACACACCTAACATTTTCTGGAGAATATATATATATATTCTCCAGAACGACAGAACGAGGTGCCTTTAATCTGTCATAATGTTCCTCCAAGAAAGTATTCAAAGTTAATTGTGATATTATTATATTTGCGGCAATAATCTTCAATGCAGATCATATGTTGCTAAATGTATACATATATGGAAGTCGGGGAGATTGTGACTATGGCCATAATATGTGGTGCACTTTTTTTTTTTATTATGAACGTACTTGAGGGATGCAGAATGGGTGATGCGGGAGACATATCGATGATAATCTATTTGAAAGAAAAGTCTACAGAAATGAAATTTTGATAAACAGTGTGCATCAATAAAAAGTATACCTATTTTTGACAGCTTCTAATTAAAAAGTCATAACCGATGTGACTTTGAAATTTATTTCATGGTGAAAAGTAACTTGTCTGTCCAGTGGTACCTCGTTCATGAAATTTCTGAAAATGGATGACTGAGTACCAGAGTTTTTTTTTTTTTTAAGTGTCGTCAAAATCTCCTTGTTCAAAGTTTGGGGTAACGCAACGAAATAATGTGGGTCAAGCCATATCAATGTGTTAGTTTAGTCTAAAATAATTTGTAAATTTCTCCTTGGTGCTTCAATGCTTCATTGTTCAAAGTGATCCGGTATATATCTAAGCTTTCAAATGACCTTGTTTCAATTCATATGATAACCTTAATTTATTTTAACAGCCTTGTAACTACTTGTCTCGTGATAACTAAAAATTCTCTGCTCATTTTGTCGATTGCACCATTTCACCTGCATAAGGTGCACACTGTGTTTTTCTCGAATAGCACATGAAACTCATTTGGCCCGTATTCTCGAAAGTGGCCTAAGTTATAAGCCTGGCTTAACTTAGGCCGCTGATTTATGGTAGGCCATTCGTCGATCCCTAAGTTCAGTATAAATTACTATATTTATGTAACAAAATAAAGAAACCAATTTATTTTCTGCCATGAAATGAGCATCAAAAATCAATTCTATCCTCTCGGTGTTTGTATTTGCATTTTAGTCCCAGAACTATGGTGATTTTGTAGGATTAAAAGAAGGGGACATTTGGCTCTCCATAATTCGGTGGCCTAAATCTACACACTCAGGCGGAGGCTTAAATTAGGCGCCTTTCGAGAATACGGGCCAAAGGTTTACTGACCTTAAAGACTGAAAAGAATGCAAGGAAGGATACATGTGTTGAGAGTTGAGAGTAATTGATAGTAGACTTTCAAGAAAAAAGATAGCTTCCCAAATAAATTTTGTCCATTTGAATGAATCAGTAAAAAGGCTTACCTTAAACAATGGATGCGGATGAAGGCAAGATTGTGTTATCATGACAAAGAAAATATCATACATTTAGCTTGTAATAAGCCCTTTCTTGAGTTGGAGTTGAATTTAACACCTTTTCTTTTCAAATGTACAAAATCAATTAAAAATAACTCGGCAAATGTTTTAACTGAAGTAATTAATGCATAATTGGTTTGACCCACATTCGCTGCTTCAGCCTAAACTTGGTACAAGAGGATTTTGACAATACTTTTTGAAAAGCCTGCTGCTCAGTCATCCGGGGCAGCAAAGTTATGAATAAGCTATCATTACACAGAATATAAGTTGCTCTTTACTATTAAATACATTTCACGCTCATAATTATTTAATTAAAAGCTACCAAAGTTGGGTATACTTTTTTGATACGCACTGTATACCAAAAAATGACGAATTACTTAAATGATGAAGGCAGAGGTGAGCGGGGAGATGAATGTAGAGATAAACGAAGAGGGAGAGAGAGAGAGAGAGGGGGGGGGGGGAGAGGGGAGAGGGAGAGAGGGAGAGAGGGAGGGAGGGGGAAATGGAAAGAAGGGGATATGCTTTAAGTGAGAGAGCAAGAAAAACAGTTATAGCTAAAGATGTATCAATTGAGAGAGAGAAAAAAAAAGAGAGAGAGATGGGAAGAAGGAGATATGTATATAGTGCATGAGAGAGAAATAAAGAGTAGAATGGGAGAGATGTATAAAATGAGAGAGAGAGAGAGAGAGAGAGAAAGAGAGAGAAAAAGAAAGAGAGAAAGCGAGAGTTGTTATCAACAATAAGATAAAAAAATGTCAAAGTTATATAGAAATCAATGCAGGACGTATTTCCTTGTTAAACTCATTCATATTACTCTTTAATTCGTGTGAACTTTTTGCGCGCGGTTAAGTATACCTGACTTATGTGTGTTACTGTCAATATTCTTTTTAAGATATGCCATAATGAATAAACACAAAATCAAAGTGAGAGAGAAAGAGATGGAGTGATTTTTTGTGAAGTACTTTAAAATGATTTGGAAATGAATCCACCAATGGCAGCCAATGTTGACTTGCTTATTCTCTACGATCCAAATATGTATAAAATTGAGCTGGATTTCTTTTTATCAGATAACCTACCATAACAGGGGGCTACAGAGGCACGCGGACCCCCCCCCCCCCCCATCTAATGGCAAAAAGGAAAAAAAAAAAGAAAGAAAGAAAGAGAGGAAAAGAAAGGGAAAGGGAAAAGGACGAGAAAAGAAGACGACAGGACCCCTTCCCGCACCCTCCCCCTAGTCCCTAGTCAGTGTCCACGTAAAGTCGCATTGAATTTTTTCCGACCGCTGCCCCCCTCCCCTCCACCAATGATGCTAGTGCCCCTTCAGAGGCTGGACTCACGCTACGCCACTGTAGTGATGTATTTAAGTATTGCCTCTTATCAAAAAATATTCCACGTAAAGGAAAAATGAAAGAAAATGCTATCAAATATATAATGTGAATCACAAAATTCTTTCATACCTTCGATCATTCTAATCCACCACGAGACTCTTCAACAAATGAAAACTCACTTGAATGCGATACCTACTGTCTCTCTTGATTACCATGCATGTACCTGTCTGTTCCTCATTATCACTCAGAACACTTTCTCCCATTTCTCGTTACTTCGATTATCACAGAAGATAATCAACATCGAAACCCTCGTTCTGTCATTTCCTTTTCTTCATACACCTCACCATTAAATCCCAGGACGGTTGTCCCTTTATATTCATTTTTAAAGCATATAGGGGTATTATTGAGTTAGCCGCTAGGCGACGTATACAGGAAACCGAACATAAAGACAACTTTTGGGCCGCAGGGCGTACGACGTTGGAAACAAGCTTTACAACTGGCAAATTGGCAATATTCAGATAAACATTGAATTTCCCATGTCCCTTATTGCTGTTTCGTAAGCCCAGGGGTCAAACAACGTGTTAAACCAACAAATGCAAATCGAAAATGGGGCGTAGAATAACACGTTCAAATACACATGCGCACGACTTGCCCCGAGGCTAGAAGATTACAGACTCGTCACTCCCAAACATGAAAAAGCTTGCATATATACCTTTCATTTAATTGTCAGATTTTGACGCTTTGCAGCATGTGACACCAGCTCTTTGCACCCATCAGTCAGTATTATGTTTGACATAGTAGAGTTGTTACCCACGCTACATATTGTAGGCCTATGTAATACATTTATCTATTAATATTTATTCATTTATTCATTATAGGCAGTTATGTTGAGCATTATGTTGACATTTCTTTCTAGTGGTTACTTCTTTAGAACACGGCCATGAGTTTTAAATATTAATGATAATAATAATAATGATAATAATAATAAAACTGTATGAATTATATCTCATTAATAACCCTCTCCCGAAATGCATGTAAAATGTGTATGAAGAGACTTCATCTTTTAAATCATAATTTGTAGAAACGTTAGATATAAGATGCTGTGCAAATAATAGATTCAGATCACGATGTGATACAATGGTAACAAAGAGAATTTCGGTCAAACTCAGTTGTCTTGGAAACACCACTAGTTGGTGGCAATTTCCCGCCAAAAGCTATGGCATGTATACCAGCTCAAATAATGTGCTCTTATTAAATTTACTATATCATCAAAAATCATACCCTATACCCCTTATTTAGAAAAATACTTTCTATTTGAACAAGGTGTATGTTAGTCAAACTACATCGGATGGCACAGTTCAAATACTGATTAAAAATTAACCCTTGCGCGGGTTATAGAAATGATAATGATAATAATTCTGCTGAGAAATTAAGCACGCATTCGGGACAATTTCCTGCCAATTTCATCTTATGTTCCCCACCCCTAAAACATTTTGGCAGTATATATATTGGAGTTTGCTTTATCCAAACGTGACATGCAATGGCAATGAAAGTGACATTTGCCCTGGCCTCGTTTTGGTATCCTGTAACTCGAGAATCTCTCAAAATAAAATAATTATTAACGGTGAAAAACGGAGGTAAAAATTTGACCTAGAACGCAAAAGAATAATAAATGGAAGGAAAGTCGAAGATCGGAATATTTAATTCACAAAGTGTCATGAATTTGAAGTGAAGAAAAACTCGGATAATTCTTTTTTTCCTGGTTTTCAAAGATTTACTCATAATGTCTTCATCCTCTCTATACCCTTTCCCAGTTCTAAATTGTGCTTAGTCCCTTCAGTTGTGGATGCTTTAATAGCTTCGTAAAAAGTAAATCAGTTCACGTAATTTCCAGTCGATGTTATCAATTTGCCAAGCTTCATGTTTTGGATAATTTATCGTTTTGTTAGCCCTTGTATACATCTTTGAAAAGCTCCGAACAGTGTCATAACAATACAAAATATCAAGCAGTATTCTGAACTAACTTTACTATATCGGTAAAATTTTACACGATGAATTAAGGATTCGTGGGCTTTTGTAAGTTTTTCCCTTTTAGACAGCAACATGAACTCACATTTAGGCATTTTATAATTATCATGTCATGTACACTATTTCCTCAGTCCCATGAAATCACACTCTTCTATATCATATTGATTTCTTTCTTATTCTCTTCACTGTTTACATCAGCAGAGACTTAATTTTCAGCTTTCTCTCTCACGTTCCCATTCCAGCTCTACAAACACACCGGCATTCTTTCTTTCAGTGCGAATAATATGATATCTTTCTCTTATTTCTATGCACAATACACCACTGTGAGTATGGGAGAGGGGGTGCGCCATATTTATCAGATATATAATAACATAAATTAACAGGAGGAATGAAACAGGTAACATTCAGCACAGAATGAGTACAAACTACTTTTTACAACAAACAAATACCTGGAGAAATTCATTTCTTTCGAAAGGTTCTAAAACATTTCAGAATAATATATTAAAATAGTAATCAAAATTTAATTGTGTATCAAAATGATTTATTTGCGATATGTTTTATTATGAAACAATGAGGGTAAATTAATCATTCAATACTCATTGGAAAATTAGTTGAAAATCAGGACACCCGTTTTGTAAAGATGAAATGGAACACAAAAATAAATTATCAAAGTTTGAATATAAAAAATTAAATATTTTTGCAGATCGCCAAAAAAATATGAATACAGAACAAGAACACTTTTATATCAAAGGTTGATTTCCAGGTCAATGAATGAAGAACTATGCACGTGGGAAAAGCTATGATGAGCTAGGTCATTCCTACCAAAAGTATAATTCCTTTTCCAGAACCTAAAAATATGGAAGAGGACATTTTCACAAGAGTTAATTGATTTCAGGCTCTGCGTGAGAAGCCATCGCGTTAATTGCTCTACAACTCTGTTCTTAAACAGCTTCCAGACATCGAGCATGTCCAACTGATTAAGATTACCACGCTAATTGCTCGTGATTAGTTTGCTTTCTTAAATGAAACTGGTTCATGTAAAGGAACGTGTAGGCGATATAGGTTTGTACCCTCGTTGGCTATACTGATGAGTTACGGGCTATGTATATTATTATCGTGGCGGTCTTATTAAAACCAGATCGTTTCTTTGACGATGATGCAAAGCCGGGCTTGGTGATGAGATGGGAGGATTATAATCGTAATTTTATAGCACGGAACGGAGGTCCCTAAGTGTCAATATTGACACGGCTATACATGCTTTCCCCCAAAGCGGCGTGGTAGCAGCCGGTGATACAGGATAATGCTCCTCTGGGGGGTTGGTGGAAAAGGTTGGGTGCAGGTGATGGAAGAAAGAGAGTGAGCAGGGTCAGCAGAAATACAACAACAACAAAAAAAAAAAAAAAAAAAAAGAAAGAAAGAAGAACTGATATTGGTAGAACATTTCAGATTTCAGATTTCAGATTTTATTTACTGTTTTCAGTCATATTAACATAATACTGTAGTGCATAACATAAAATAAATACAATAACAGCAATAATATAACAATGATGTTTTTCCATAGATATGGGCACATCATTAAATATCAGTAAGTAAAATATATGATGCACCTATGATGACCTATTAAGTGATGTTGAAAACGGTTGGACATGTTTAAAAGCAAATATAAACAGTAAGTTGGTTAGAAATGAGGGGGAAAAGGCGATACCCTAAAGCGGTGGACATCCCCCCCCCCCCCTTCTGTAAAAAATATATTTCAAAAATCTCAATTTCAAATTGAAATGGCGCGAGATTTTTTTTATCTTAAGAGTCTAGTGGAGGATCGGCATGATAGAAGGTATGAAAAAAATTCCCATGCCACATTTCGTGATTCATATTATATATTTGATAGCATTTTCTTAATGTGGAATATAGTTTGATAAGAGGCGGTATTGATACTTTTGGAGAAGAAAAAATATATTTGAGATTTCAGTACGATGTTTGCATCGTTCTTTGTCCTTTGTTTGACATCCAAACTGACTAACTGAAGACAAGATTATTATCAGTGTAGAAATGTATAACTTCGGTAATGAATACTTCACTCTGTGTTTATTTGTTTGTTTCTGTTCCTCTTGCTTATCTTGCATTTCTGGAATAATTTCGCGTCATAAACCTCAAAAAGTAGAATGGTACCCACCCTAATACGCATGACTGATTGCGGAGATGAACAGAAAATAGGGTGAAACTTTTGATAAAGGAAAATGGAAATAAAGAATAATGGATGAGTGAAAATTTTCGATAGGTGTTTTCACGAGGTGAGGAAATTGGTGTCACGAAATGTAAGATTTAATATGTAAGAGAGAGAGGGGGAAGGAGAGAGAAAGATAGAGAGGGGAGAGAGGGAGAGAGATAGAGAGAGAGAGAGAGAGTGTGTGTGTGTGTGTGTGTGTGAAAGAAAGAGAGAGAGAGAGAAAAAAAAGAAGATTTCTTCTTGGCTGTCTGGGATGTAAATCTCTCCTCACGATTCGACTAATTCCGGTCATCAAACCCCTCGATTTCTAATCGTTGCAGCCTGTACATCAATTCAGAAAACAGTTTACGATTATAGCGCACCGTGACTACTAATTAACCAGGCCTAACCTTCCTTGAGCACATCACCCAGCCTGACATTCACGCATTCTCAGTTCTCACGGTAAAGCAGAAAGACAAAAGACACACAAAAAAATGTCATGCGCCCATCATTACAAATTGGAATTTCAGTTTCTAAGCCTTCAGTAATTTCCCGAATAGATCATTAGGGGAAGCATCAGCAATTACTTTTCCCCGCAGTGTTCCCAGCGGCAATAAAAAGAGACAGAAATTGTCGTTTTCTGAAGACATTCAGACATATTTTTCGAGTAGCCTCCTCGGGCAGATCTCGGCTCCCCGTCGCAATTGATTCGTTTGTTGCCGAGAGGGAGTCCATCATTACCGATGTACGAGGAATCATTAACGCGTTCTACATTGTATCTCTGTTCTTCGTTGTTCGAAATAGTAATGAGGAACCTTTTCTTTAATATTGTCAAGCAATGTTCATCTAAATGTTTTAGGAAAATTAATGCATTCTACTCGATGCTGTATATCAATTATAAGAATATCAGTTGAAATGTCGAGAATAGCTTTGGCTAGCAAGATGTTGGCTTCAAACTTTAATTAAGGACCTGAATCAACCCTTCTACAATTATTGTTATCAACTTCGCATCAAATTTCCTAGCCCTCAATGGATATTTACCCTGATCATGATTTTTGTTTTCCTTTTCCTTTTTTTTTTTCTTTTGAGTGGAAGGGGGTCATCTCGGGCTAATGATAGGGGAGAAGGAGATGAAACTGAAACAGTGCTGAACCAATTTTTAAAAGAGGGGAGAAAAGGTAAAGACCTACATGTGTGAAAAAAGAAAATGAAGGTGAAAAACAAGAGTTAATATAATGAAGTGGCGAAAGGAAATATATATGGTTCAATATATGAAGAGATAGCAAGGAATTCATACGAATTATGAAGTTAATTATGTAGCCGTTATTAAATTCAAAATTATTCCAACTTTGGTTATTATATGAGTGTCTAACGATAGGAAACAAAAATGCGGGACATACATGTTTCTTCCCTTTTCGCTGCTTGGAAATTGCTTTGAAGGTTGGAATAAGAGTGAAACAAAATATAAATGTTTTCATAAAACACTTATTTTGAAAATAAAATATTCTTTCCCCAAAATATAAATGATTTGCTTTCAGCTAGCTCCCTCCCTCGCATATGAAAATAAACCAATTCGCATGCGTGGGGTATGCAATAAGACGAATGGAAATATTGAAATATTAATTTGTGCGTTGGTCTTTAATTACTAAAAAGTTTTCTGACCAGCAATAATTTATAGAGTAATTCTAAGAAAAATACTCTTTGATTTCATTTTGAAGGAAAGCAGCAAATCAAGCTATTCCTTTCTCAGAATTCAATTTGAGCTTGCGTAGGTGTCGTGATTTTTATACATTTTTGAAGATCAATTTCAAATCAAACAAAAGAGTACATTCTCTATCATAGTCCATATCACTGAGTTGAGAGAAACAGTGAGATGATGAAATTCTAATTTGATTTTACGGTTCAAGAATAATTACTGACCAAGGAGATCTCATATTTTGCCAAATTACATCTTAGGTATCTATACCCAAAGGGAATAACAACAGATTTATTTCGCCTTTTTACACGATGATGTAAAATGAAGACCACGAAATCATCATTTCAAGTCGGAATAACGCTATTTTAACCTGTCTTTTATGAGGTTATTGCGTGGTGTTTATCTTTCATGTCTTTTATTCTTCATATTTTGTGTGGTGCGAATCTTTCAATTGCTAACATTAACACTTTTTTTAAGTTAGAAGAATTTTACCAAAAATATTGTGAGCTTGAGTGAGAGTTTGGCTACAAAAGCAACAACAGATTTGTATAGAAAATAATTTCAGCAAGTGCGAAGAAATTGTTATGAATGAAAACTTATACCTTACAGCATTTGTTTATGCAACTAAAATCGGAACAGTAAACACAAAATTCATCTGACCAGTGTAATCTTCAATCTTCTCGAAATTACGATATAAAGACCCAGGTTCCTTCCTTTTTTTTAAATCTTCTTTTCAAAATCTTCTTCTTCTTTTCCTTCTTCTTCTTCTTTTTTTTCTTCTTCTTCTTCTTCTTCTTCTTCTTCTTCTTCTTCTTCTTCTTCTTCTTCTTCTTCTTCTTCTTCTTCTTCTTCTTCTTCTTCTTCTTCTTCTTCTTCTTCTTCTTCTTCTTCTTCTTCTTCTTCTTCTTCTTTATCTTTCTCTTCTTCTTCTTTCTCTTCTTCTTCTTCTCCTCCTCTTTACTCTTCTCCATCTTTTGTCCTTATCCTTTCTTTTCCCTTCCAGTATTGCCGCCTTCTTGTGAAATCCATTTCATCATTCTCTTCCAACCACTAAACGGAAATTCTTTTAGTAATTCTGTGAGTGCATGAATGGCATATGTGTTAACCTATTAATCTCCATAATTTCTTTTCTAAAATGTCTTGCATTTTAGAATGTTTAGAGTGTGACGATTCTCCATAAAAATGGAACATAGCAAAAGAGTTTTAACTCATCAGCCGTATGCAGGTTATAACTTTAAAATGAAATAATTTCTTATAACCAAATTAGTTTTTAAAAATAACAATGTTATCTTTTCAAAGAAGGTACAATTGATATGCTGTGTTAAAACGACAAGGAAGGACTAAAATGACACAGAGTTAAGTGAAAAAAAAGAGAAAAAATTGAACATGGTTAATTATCAAGTATTAAGGCGACCCGTAGACAATTTCGTGTTCTGATTCGTAACGGCGCCTTAGGCGATATGAGGTACTTTTCAATAATAATGTCACATTCTTCTTTCGCCCTCTCTCTTTCCTCATGCGTCTCATTCCGACGATTTACCGCCCTTCTGCTCTCCCGTTGTTCACATATCAGATGAGGCGTGATGGCTCAGTGGTACAGTGGTAGAGCAGTGGTCTCGTAACCGGGAGATGCCGGGTTCGAAACTAAGTCCATGCGATGGTGCCCTTTGGTAAGACATAGTTAATTACCAAGTCCCTCGATTAGGACCCAGAACCGTAGGTCCCCTTGTTGCTCTCTTACAAGAATAAACTTGCTTTCTTAGCAGTCATGTTAAATAAATCCTCCTCCTCCTCTTCATTATTGTCCTCAACCATTTGACGTCCACTAAGCCTTGAGGAGAAAAATGAATCTTAATCACCCTCCTCTCGACATTAATTTCTTGACATATCTCCATCACTCTGCCTATATTCGCTCTTACATGATTGTATCAATTTATCTTTTGTCATTGATATATACTGTGCGTTTAAAAAAGAATAAAATGCTTATGACTTTGTCCATCGGTTTGAGATTGAGGTTTAGAAGTTTATGAAGGTACACGTAAAGCTACAGCATAAATCCACCCCCCCCCCCTCTCTCTCTCTCTCTCCCTGCCGACTCCTTAGGCGTGTTAGAATATGTCCTGCTCTCTTGTTACTTAGCATGTTTGTTCTGGAATTGTTACTGTTGATTAAAATTTCTGAAACGATCCCTCTTTTCCTTTGATTCCCTTTCAATTCACCCATCATACGCCCTCTCGAGCTCTCCCACACCCCTTACCACCCATCTCTCTGTATCTTTACTTTTGTATTAAATTTTTACACCTGGTCACACAATTGATTGCACATTGCCAGGATCTTAATGGCTTACATGCTCCCGGCCCATGCAAGCTAACGAATATTATTAGAACAAACAGCATTTGCTTTTAACCATGTAGACCCTTCTCATGCTGCCGACGTCCCTCCAATACTATGTAAGTGGCGATTACCGATTCTCCAAACATGTTTAGATCTCCCAAACCCATGCCCGACCTTTACTTTGCGTTCTGAAAGCGATCGCAATGTTTCAAGCACATTAATTTCGTATGAATAGCCCCGTATTACCCCCAAGGTCTAGTTGACATTAATGTAAATCGCTCATTTCGATTGGAAGTGCACGGGCGTCATAAAGCTTGCTAAGTTAACTGTCAACACCTAATTGTGAGTAATGAGTAGTATGTTGATCATGTTAATAACAACAGAGGCATGATGACACGAACGAATAAGGGACCATGCTTAGAAACTAGCATTGTTAATAAAACTCTGTTAATCTAACATTATACAATTTATTACGGATATAACACGAATACATCAACATAGAGCACATGTCCACTGGGTGATATGTTATTCTGTACTCGGCAGGTGCTAGCGTCACAAAATAAACAACAACACCAAATATAAAGAACACTGCCGGTATATATAATTATATTTTACAAATTTGTTTTATTGTCTAGGGAACCCCAATCCTGGCAGAATATGAAAGGCTTAGAAAATGAAAATTAGCGTGTATGACAATGATGGAAGAATTATAGAAAAAGTCTGGACAGGCCCTTTAAATCATATTCATTAATGTTACCCCATTCCCGAATCATGAAAGAGATTTATCCATCGAATTGTGAGAGTATTTAGCTACATGCACACAAGTTTACGAAAATCACTCAAATTAAGACTTCAAACATGTCAAATGTACATCAGTATATCATTCTGAGAAATCGACATTCAAAATATTTCCTACATTATAAATGATGTTCACTGCAAACAGAAACAAACTCTATGGAGACTCCGATACTGGATTGGCATTTGATCCATACCAACTCCGGTAACTTCGTCTTCATCTGATAGCAATATCGTCCACACCCTGTTCGTTTTCTCTCCATCTTGCCCATATATGCTAAATTTCATCTGATTTTTACTTTGTCCTTCTCCAGAAAATGTCATATGTACTTAGAAGCCTTGATCCATGTGATCTTATTCCAAATTTGACTAATTTCCCATCTTATCTAATATCCACTTAGCTTAAATATCCATATACATGCGGCCTTACATAAAGGTTGTGGCAAGGCTCTTTGTCCATGGACGTGACAAAATAGTGCAGCAGACGAAACTAGTAGTTGCATAACAAGACTATACATGTAATGTAAAAATTATACAACATCGATAATGGATAGTACTTGTAAGTTACATGCAAATAGACCAGTTGGATATTAGGCAGGCATTGGATAAACAGAAAGGAATTTAATAGACAAGCTGGACACCATACGAACGGACACTGGACCAAACTGCAATAAATCCCTCAGCTATGACATACTATCGAACACTTACTTCATCAGATATAATACATTTATGAAAGAGTTGAAATATTAGGGAAGCAAAATATTGATCTACATTAAAAAAAAAAAAAATATATATATATATATATATATCCTCTAAATGTTTCCTTCACCAAAAATCCATCATATAAATCCAGCAGGATTAACTTGATCAAAATGAGAATGAATTGAAAACTTTGTGGCCTATGGTCATCGCTCACTGAAACTTCCCGCACGCCAACGGTCTTGCCTTGGTATCATCAGCCATCCACTGCGGCCGAGATGACACAGACGGCCTGAAGTCACATGGGCAATCTCTCTCGCGTTCATGACGAATGAACTTTTTAGGGCTCAATGCAGTTTGCGACAATTTATTGTTAAGAAACACTCATTCAACATGTTACTACCGCATCGTTTGTTTCAACTTTTTTTCGTGTATTTATTTTCCATTCATAAAAATAAGCACAGGTACAATACAACAAGGCAAAATACAAGTACATAATAAGAATGCGGAAGATCATGTAAAGGACCAACAAGTGGGTCAGGGTGCACAATGAAGTACAACACTGTTGCCATCTGCTGCAGTACATGATAAAATTTCTATACATAAAATATTGCACATAATGAAACAAATTTTCAGTAAAAGGAAGTAGCAGTAAAAATCATAAATTGTACGTAAAAGTTTGCAGTACAATATACAAAATAATTTTGATAAAAATAGCCTTTCCGTATTAATACTGTTCTTCCTGCTTAAGAGCCATGCAATCATTATAACCCCAACATTGTCAGGTGCCCATTTAATACATCTGGATCGAGAGGAACAAGCATGGGTAAAACACTTTGTACAAGGATATGAGCACCTTGAATCCTTACGACAGATATAAACAAAATTAGTAATAAGCATAAGCAATTCTTCAAGTAAAAACAACTTGACTGACATAATGTCTAAAAAACTGTACTGACAAAAAAACAACAACAACAACAAAACACACAAAAAAAAAACACACACACACACGCACACACACACACACAAAAAACAACGCGTAATAGTTATCAAGTTATGAACATAAAGAAAATACATGTAAATACCATGTAGAATTACAACTTTGAAGAATATCAAGCAGTCTGATACATAATTCAGGTGATTACTGAAATGAACAAATTTGAAGCGCAGCCGGATTTCCCTTCGACATTGCACCCCAAGCATATAAATGCATTTCCCTTCTAAATGCAATCGATCTGCTTTATACGAATGCATATTCCATTAAACTGTATTTAGATAATGTAGTTCTTCCGAATCTGGACTAACTCCATCAAAATAAGTAAAATCAATCTTACGGTATAAAAAGGACTTTACCCATAAACTATAATCTGAAACTTCTGAAAGAAGAAGAAGAAAAAAGAAGGGAGAAAAACAACCTTCACCGAAGTACTCATTAGTGTAATCCTGATCCTACCTTTGATTAAAAAAAAAAAAATACATTAAAAAATAAATCAAGAACGAGCCAAGAGCTTGTTTCGACATCTTAATCTGCAGAAAATTGGTTTTCAAGCGAAAGTTAGATATCAAACTTAGAAACATTAAAGCGATCCGAGCGTTCAAAAGATTACGGTCGAGACAAGTATAATTCTCTTACCCCGTTATATTTTCTCCAACTTTGTTTTATTGATGATTCGTGCCAGCGAAGATGCCGAACGTTTTAGATGAGATACAAAGGTCGAGGTAAAATCACATCTTCACTGGGACACCGTCTTTGGGTACAAACACCAATTTACTCCGAGGTAAATCTGACTTTCAACTCTCCCCATCGCTAACTAGCAGATGAGAGCAGACAGCGAACGCCTTTTTTTCCCCTCTCCTGTTTTTTATCGCGATCGTCAAGCTCAATGAACGAAAATCGGCGCGCAATTGAGTGGACGCATGCGTGTTTAGTATGATAGAATTGGAAGCAATACTCGTACTTGTTTTTCTCCCTCCTCCTTCGATTTCCTGACTGGCATTGCTAAAATAATATGCAAAGAGAGAATTGCCGCGCTTGAGGGCGCAATTTAATTTGGGATGAGCTGGCACAAAATATGGTATTTATCCCTGAAGCTTAGACACACTAGTAGCATTTGTCGTCTCCTTTAAATCATTTGCAGCTTTTTCGTTGTACCCTGTATTTATGAAAGAGAAAACAACAACAAAAACAACTAGGAACTAAAAACAGTTGATAAGCTTAACCCCGTGTTAATAAGGGTCATGTTGGGTTGCTCAAGCTGTGCCCGACTTATATATTTTTTTTTCTGTTTAATTTGATTTTTCTTTTCAATTTTGATTCACTTTCGCTTTTTGCTTTTAATTATAGCCTGTTTTTGATAGAAGCGAAACTTGAAGATATAGTGCTGGAAATCTAATACATGCCTTTTTCACAACAATAGCACACAAATATTATGCAGTACCAGTGATCTAAGTATTTACTTATTTTTTGACAAATAATTATCGTTAGACTTAAACAAGAGGGCCATACTTGGGCCTATAGGGACAGAAACAAGAAGAGCAAAAGAGAGAGGTGATATAAGGTTGGGGCAAACACGTTTGAATTAATCGAATATTCTAAATAGATAAATTGAGACAACAAGAAATATGTAAAGATTGGTGCTGAATATACAATACCACGGAAAGACAGGAAATCTAAGCTAACATTTAAATCACTGCGCCCTGTTCTCGTTACAAACCGCTGGGAGTACTTCTCAGATCAATCTTATTGACAAATGTGGGCAAGTGTCTGCCTGTCAGCCGTTTGCAGAAAATCTGGGGGAAATTGCAGAATTTAACCATACTGAATATAACACGTGTTAAAAGGAACAAAGGAACATACTGTGTTTGGACTTCTAAAAGACAGTATTGAGAGTAAAGACACACACACACACACGCCAGTGTCCCCCAAACATGCCAAAAGGCCAACTAGCGTCCTTGTGAAAACAAGAGAATCTAAATCTACCTTCACCTTTGTGTTTGGAAATAATGCCTTTAAAACCACGGTATACAAAAAGCTTCTTTCTTTTAATTACACAATCATATTCCTCACTGAGTTTTAAAGAAAAGACAAATCTTCATTATATCTTAACATTGCACGTTATGGTTTGAGAAGCATTTTGTCGATTTGTTTGATGTTATAAATGAGCGTTTGATATAATTTCATTAATGATATTAAGAAGGTATGTAATGTACAAATTATTCCGTAAGATACTTTGACTTTAAGGTATCTCACCACTGTCATTTGACTACACTGGAAAAAAAGGAAACACTCTTTCACCTTCATACAAACACGTTCATTTTTATAAGAATTTTGAATAAAACAGTATACCAAGCAGAAACACCGTCGACAGAACTACTTTACATATTCACTTCAAGCAAAATTTAGACATACCTACCCCAGAATTACCCCTTTTTATGGTGCGCTATTGCAATCACCCCCCCCCCCCCCCCCCCCCCCCCCCCGACGAAGCAACGTAATACCAAGGAGTAACTCCTTGGTAATACTTCTGAAATAAGAATGAACGGAATTCTGGGACCAACAAGTATGTGTGCACTGTGATTAGCAAACGTCTGCTGGTTCTCCCTAATTGGGGAAAACACAAAACATTTATCCTAGACATATCAATTTTCAAAATGAAAATGCCTCTAAGCGATAGTATAACCGTGATGTATACGGATCTAATTTGTTCTCCTTTTTGTTCTGAAATGTAATTACTGTATAGATAGATATTTTCCTTTCATGCAGATAGCACCAGCCATTAACACGTACTGGTATGGGCCTTTGAAGAAAATTGAAGAAAAATGGCGCTCGATCTTTGGATCTTTAGCATTCCAAACTAGCACTGGGAAAGGAGAAGGAGTGTAAAAGAGGTGTGCTAGAGTGGGGACAAAAGTAATCCAACCTCGAAGTTGCATAAGCGAATTTTTAAAATGCTAACAATTAGGATGTCATCGCAGAGATGTGAGGGGAAAGTTCACGACGAATGCTTGTAAATCATTATTGACATCAGGTAATTCTTGAATTTCAATAACTTTCGGGAAGGAGAAAATTCTAGTGAATCGTACTTAAGATGATCAATAAAATAATCCTCTTTATTTGGGTGTTTATTTGGCTACCTGACCATTGCACGGTAGTTTAATCACCGCACTTCCCTCATCGCCCCAAAACAGAAAATCAAAGTCGTTTGGCTACGCGTCACGTATTCCAATAAATTTTTCGCGCCTTCTCCCTCTATTGATTCCCCAGCATGGCGCTTTCCTTAAACGGATGCAAAATCGACTAAAATGCCTTCGACACGGCCGTTTGCACGCGAAGTCCCCCCGACAAAATATGGGAAATATCAAATCGAAGCGGAAAGGAGAGGCGATGAAAAATGAGGTAGAATCAGCAGCTTTTGACAAGCATCATTAGCCTAATCTTCCCTTCACACGCCTTATTTGACACGACAGAGCAATAAAGGAACGTTCCGTCGTGAACTTATTTTCACCTCTCCCTTCGTGGCTTTAAGCAGCTTCCAAAGCGCTGGCCCTTTACATGTTCGATCTTCAGATGAGACCTCCAGCAGCTGAAAGTCCTTGTGGTACTCTTTTTTTCACCAAAGTTTATTTCAAATCAAGATCCGGAGTGAAAATAGCCATAATCATAGTGCAAGTGCCTTTAATGGTGGAATAGTATTGTAAACAGAATTGATTGAAGGTTTACATCATAGAAGAATGGCTTCCAACACGACAACACCAACAAACGTTTTCTTCTAATATAATTTCCATCTGGTGATGATCAAACACGCTTTTTTCCATTCGTGGATTGCCTTTTCTTAAATATGAGGTTGGAAGAGCTACTATCCTTTTCAATTTAAGCTATTATACATCATTCTTAGCAATTACGTATTTCTGTTAATATGATGATTATTCGGGTGGATTAATTGACTAACAAAACACAAATTTCATACCATTAATTGAGACAAAAGTACTCTTGTGAATTATAAACAAAGCTTAGTAACCACTGGCAATATTGTAAAATGGTACCATAGCTTGAATCGGCCGTCGCTAATACGCCATATTCTTAATGGGAAAACTTAATTAATTTGGATGAGAAAAAAACAAAATTGTATTTCAGTAAAGTTGTTGGCATATTTCATTTCTAGGAAATCTAATCCCAATGGTATAAACGTTGGTTCAGAAGAACTAAATGGAAAAGTGCAGGGGCTTCTGTTTAACACAAAATTCCAAAATGTATCAAAACGTCAATGTGTTAAATGAACTGCATATTCCTTGTCCATAATTTACACACAGTCTCTCTCTCTCCCATCCCCTCTCTCTCTCTCTATCTTTCTCTCTCCCCCTCCCCCTCTCTCTCCAAGATATTGTCCTTCCATTTTAACACGACTACACATGGACATCGGTTGATACTAGATTGTCTTGAAAATTTTATTCGATCATTCGAAAGGTTTTCTTTCCAACGACGTTTCTGGCTACTCTGTCTCACTCGGAAGGAACATTTTAATCTCCATAAGAATAGTTCTCATTTCAGTCATGATTGGAAATGAGTATGTGTCAAAGGAATGGCTTACGTACCTGCTTTCAACATTCAAGAGCGGAAAAGCTGGCAAAGTAATCCCCTCAACCTTTTGAACCAATCCTTATAACGTCTATAATGATAATAATAATAGCTGTTTCTTATATAGCGCCTTACCAGTTACGACATGATGTAACTGACCAAAGCGCTTACAGCATCGTACTTTTCTACCCCGTAATTCATATATTCACGACCAAGCTAAATGTCATACTGGTTCGCGAACAACTCCTTACTCCCCAATTCTGGGAACTACTCGTTTTTGCCAAAGAAGACTTGTAATCACGCAAAAAGTGCTTTACTTTTATCACCCTCTCTTGAACAAAATTCCAGAACTCGTATGTCAGTATAAAATTTCAAGACAGTACATGGTCCAAATAAATACACCCGTTCGCATTCATCATGTTCATTCGAGTTTCCAATATGTTTCTGAAACGTCATCAGTAAAATGACCTTCATAATTATTTTCAAAGGTAGGGAATAGATAAGTTCTCAAAACAATCCGAACAAAATATAGTAGCAACATCAAACCGTTTATCCTGGTTTTATCCTAAAGCATCAGTGGTATCGAGAGGGTTAAGCCGATTTCATTCAGGATGTGATGGGATGATAATCGATCGTCAATTCAAGACCGATCTTAATCATGAGA
Organism: Heliocidaris tuberculata; assembly: GCA_025618425.1. Taxonomy (NCBI): domain Eukaryota; kingdom Metazoa; phylum Echinodermata; class Echinoidea; order Camarodonta; family Echinometridae; genus Heliocidaris; species Heliocidaris tuberculata. The sequence goes on along the minus strand of CM046835.1, from coordinate 13,850,527 downwards.
CAGACGAATCTGTGCTCCATCTTCTCAGATATCCTCAGAAACTAGGCTGAAATGTCTTCTTATCGGACTGCCTCGGAAAGAGATATTTCAATCAAGGGAAGGGTTCTACTCGTCACGGAGGTTATTATTGCGAGAGATGGAGAGATTGATTTCATTTCAATGTTGGAAAACCACTTGAAAAGAAAAACTTCAAATCTTGCACGGATCACTAGTCATATGCTAGTTGAGTACTTGCTTATTGCCGTATTCTTGAAAGTAAAATGACTTGTACATGTTGTATCACCATTCAAACAATATATGTGTGTGTAGATATGTATGTATGTGTGTGTGCAAATGTGCATGACAAGAAGCAACGAAGACTATAGCCGATGATGAATACGCAAAACTAGCAATTGCTGTATAGGCCTGCCTTTAGGCTTTTGTTTGTATCTCTTCGAAAATTTTCAGCAAAGGGAGAAGAAGAAGTAGTTGCTAGTTTAATGTATTCGACCCAATGTTTCTGGTTACAGAATAAAATGGATTCTATCTCGTCATTTGACCGTTCTCATCGAACGTTAATGACCCCTAAAATCTATGAAATCGAAGACACAATGAACTAATGTCCCGTGACATTCTGTTATAGCGCTTTTTATCACGTGCGAATGATTAACATAGGGTGCATTTCGCGAGGTTCACAGTCTGAGCAGATATTCGTTCAAATACTCATCTTCAGATCTGTATCTCTCATTCACATCTATCTCTCTTTCTCATCTATCTCTCTTTCGCTCTCTCTCTCTCTCTCTTTCTCTCTCCTTTTTTTTTTGTTCTTCCTTCTCTCTATTCCACACTCTCTCTCTCTCTTTATTATTTTTCATTATGCATCTTCAGTTCCAAACAATAGAAATAATATGTACAATAAGTATGTTTTATTATGTGTGTGTGTGTGTGTGTGTGTGGGTGTGTTGTCTGTGTGTAGGGTTGTATATATGTATGTGTGTATAATATGTATAATTTTAAAAATGAAACCATTTTAAGCAAATGAACGTAAAAAGGAAAGAAACGGAGGTTTGTAAAGCAAAGCGCCTTAGATGACGGATATTCTTACTGTTAAAGATAAAGCTGAGTTCTGGTCATGATATTGAGTTGTGAAAGAAACTTTCTCAAAGCAATTGGGAAAGGTTGATTATATAGCACATAAGAATGGGTGTATGCTATAAGGTTCTGGAATCATCGAAATGATAAGAAATTGACTAAATCCTGCTGAGATTCACATGCACTGCACACACAAATATGTATGGGGGACTACACACAAATGTTCGGCCCGAACATTTCAACCGTTTCTTGCCATATTTTGAATGTGAGGGCACTTGAAGAGCAATCCTTTTCATGGGACATATCTACTTTGATAATTTTCCAAACTGACATGATAAGAATGAGAAAACTCACATATTATTTATTACCTTTCCCAGAACTCAAGCTTTCCTTTAAAAAATGGAGGTGACATCAGCAACACAAACCTGAGAAAGAACGACGATTGAGGAAAACAGGGTTTAGAGAGGAAAACGTGCTAATAATCATCCTCCCATAAATGTGAACACGGTCTTGTTCATTCAGCTGGTGAAAGCATCTGTAACAAATTCAGAAATACACCGAATTACTCCATTCTTTGGCCATGGTTATAAGCCTTATATACACGCTAGCAATTTCTCGATAAATACTGGATTCTGTTTCTCTGACAATGTACATGTTTTCAAAAATAGTGGACTTACAAAGGAGCAAAGTGATCAAATTACCGTTTCCCTATTACTTGTGCCTATCTCCTGTTGTCACCTATATTAATTACCAAAGTGCGTTACTATATTATTGACAAATATTATTCTTACAGACCTTAGAAGTTGGTATAATTTTGAATGAAATTCAAATCTCCCGAGGTATCTGGTATCGGATTAGGAATGCGAGTGGGACGAGATAAGAAGGCAAACGACTGTTTTACATACAATCGGGCAGGAAACCTTTCACAGATTGATTTTCTTCCCGTTCTCTTGATAATCTAAGAGGGCCCGGTGTACATGAATACCGTCGAGGCCCTGATTCTCAAAGCGATATGAGACAAAGAAATGGGTCAGCAACTAGCTTCACCCCTTGTACTCCATTAACTAGGTCCGTGTCATAATTGCCCCGATTTCAATCTTTTTCACGCTTACCCCCTCCCCACCCCACCAATCTCTCCACACCATTTCTCTCATATCCTAATGTTTCTTTGTTTCCGAGTCCCCCGCCCCCCTTCTCTCCCCCCCCCCCCCTCTCTCTCTCTCTCGCTCTCTCGCTACCCCTCTCTGTATATCTTTTTTTTCTCATCTTTTCTTGTCCTTTTCTTTTCCCCTTCCATCTGTCCCGTTTCCTATAACCCAGACCTTTCTCCTGTGTAGGTAAACCCTCTTTTGTTCATTTCTTCTATTTGATCCACAACATCAGAGCTGCTTTCTATGGTCTTTACCCATCTATTCTTTTCTCAAAATCTCTACCGGCCATTATCTTCTATTACAATGATTATTTATTGAACCCCTTTTGAATACATCCCATGATGTTGTAGGGTGTTCCATTCCATGAGGGGGGAAATAAAATGAATGAATTTTTATTTTGTGCTGGCCATTCGCTTCTGCATGTTCTGTCTGTCTGTCCTCAAGACTGCCTTTTCCATTCCTTATTCTCACATAATTTACCCAAACTCTTCTTCTCTGTCTCCCTGACTCTTCCCTCTCCTTAATGCTCTCGCTCCCTCTATCTATGTCTCTTTCCCTCCCTTTCTCTCTTTTCTCTCTATATCTTATCCTTCTCTGCCTGTCTGCGTGTCTCTCTTTATTTCTTTCTTTCTTTCTTTCTTTCTTTCTTTTCTCTCCTCTCTCCCTCAGTCTTCTCTCTTTCCTCCCTCTCTCTCCCCCACTCTCCTCTCTTCCCCCTCTCTCTGTCTCGTCTTATCTATACGTCAAAATATCCATTCACAAGGAAATACCCCTAACAGGCTGAGCACCCCGAAGAGTCTGGTGTTTTCAGGACAATCGATACTTACAGCAAATTCTCCGTTTAACTTCTAGACCTCATTTTCGTAATGGCAATTGATCACAATTACCAACTGTATGAAGTATTGATACAAGGCTTCTTTTGTGTATGTCTTGTCTACACCCTTTATACAAAGCCTGGGCATTTTTTTTTTAATACGCCAAGTCTTTATTCATGAAAATACATATATTATACTTCTTGCGGGATTACTTGCTTTAATACACTGTAAAAAATTTTGCCGTTTTTTCACGGGAAATCTCCTTTCAGTCAGGATGCCGGGAAGGCCCGTTTTTCCACAGTACATGCAAAATAACAGGTTCCCGTTTTTCTCTTAAATAGTAAAAACTTTAATTTCTAACAGGAAAATCTATACAAATTAAAACGGAATCATGGAAACGATTTGTAATATAACAGGGTAACTTGTTAAAATATGAGAAAATGGTTTTTTAACAGTGTTTTATGTCGGTCGATTGTAAATATATGCTGATTTCCGGTAAACCAACAAACTTGCTGTTATTTTACAGGAAAAATACTGTAAAATTGAAATAACGGCAATAACTTGTAATTTCAAGGGCCCAAAAACCTGTAGTTTTACATTTATTTTTTACAGTGTACCAGACATGCCAGATTTCTTTGAAAAAAATAATATTCACCGGCGACAATCGACGTTGCTTTGTAATTTCGAATGAGATTTTTAGATGAAGGTGAAGGTGAACATACTTAAGCTCACTTTATTGCAGTAATTTTAAAATCCCGTCAGCTCTGATAAAGAACATTGTTTACTTCTTTGTATGGTCCCCGAGCGGGTATATTTGCATCCGGTTAGTTTGAGTTCAAACCATTCTATGTTACAAGTATTTACCCCACCTTCAGTCCAGAAAGCGCTATCTACTTTCTTTAATCGTTAATTCTAGTTGGAAGCATCAACTACACTCTTATTTCTGCTGAGCCAAATTTAACTCGGAAATGGCGTCAGCTGGGAGTCAACTCGTTTTCCGAGTTACTTTGACTCTAATCAAGTCGATTCTCAATTGATGGCACACCATTTTGAGTCAAATTAATTCGGAAATCCGAATCACTTTAACTTAGAATAGAGTTGACTCCTAGCTGACGCCATTCAGAGTCAAATTTGACTCCGCAGAAATAAGAGTGTAGACAAAAGCTAATAAAACAAGTTTATCAGGAAATATCGGTAACTAATGTTCCGATGTCTAAAGAAATTCTCAAGAAAATGTGCAATGATGTGTGCCACTTATCAGCCAGTCTCTTAAGGAATGTGAAGAACCACATTTAAAGAGATCACCCTTTTATGGAATTACAAAGGAACTTCAATTAGTAGACTTTTCTACTGTGAATCCAGATCTGTCAACCATTTTACCTGAATTCCATTCATTAATCTGTAAACTTGAAAATAAAAAATTAATTGGGAACGCCCCTAAAAATTTTGGAAAATCGGTCCAGCGATCGATGACGTCATGTGACGTCACACTCAGAATGCTTGACTCCACGCAAGCTGAAAGTGTGTGTGTAGGCTATTGAACTTCGTGTAGATCCTAGCTTCGACTTCGTGTAGATCCTAGCTTCGACTTCGTGTAGATCCTAGCTCCGACTTCGTGCCATTACTGCCCTTCATTTTAGTTTTTTTTTAATCCTATATCAACGAACGATAACATCTTCTTCAGACAGAAGAAATAAAAGAGGAATTAGGGGCACGGCCGTATTTGTTTGAACCAGACATGTCGGATTCTGATTATATGACAGAGACGTCCCTGATTTCAATGACGGAGAAGATATCGACGGGAGACTTGGGAATTATAACTAGTAATTCCTTTTGATAATTAGATTGCCGATTAAATTTTAATTTACGCATATCCACCAATTATGAATCTTGTTTGCGCTTGCAAAATGCCCCAGTCCTGATGAGGCTGAGCTGATAGCTGATCGAGGCAGTGAGCTCGACGTGCACAGGTGTACACGCCGTGCCGTTCGGTCGTTCGCCTGCTGACCCTGCCTGGCCTGGGCTTGGGTAGGGTTTTACTGGTGCATGGGGTGGTAGCGTTTTGTTTCTAGTAAATTCTAACATTGATATCCAGAAAACCCTTAGCTCTCCTGTTACCTTGCATGTTTTCATTGTGCTGCTATGAATAATAAGTACCGGTAGACTAAGTTAGTGTAGGTACAGTGATAGTTGATCAATAGATATATGATCAATAGACACCGTAGATCAAGTTTGATTTTGGGGATGGCATCTTGCTTCAGGGACGGCCTCTTCTTGATGCCAAACGCCGCATGCAGCCCCGTACTATCGAGGAAGTCCTCCGCACAAATGTGCTCGGAACACACGGACACTGCGGTCACTCGGCCCCTTCCAATTGACGCGAGTTAGTTTCACTTTTGAGGTCCATTTTCTTCTAATATTTGGGTCTTTGAGGAATAAATGTAGACTTACACCCTCCTTTGTGATGTTGCTGCAACCTGCAAAGACACAGCGTTGCGGCATACTTCGATTTAGAGGTGGTTTTCGAGGTGGTATATAACTGCAAGTTAGTTTGCACGCGTGATATATACAAGATATTGTAAACAAGCACCGGCGATGTCGGTTTGTGACGTCACACGTCAATCATGCTCGAAGAACGAGAATTCGGGGTTTAAAAGGGGGCGGAGCTTAGCAGACTCGTTTAGGCCTGAATACGTGGGGAAAATATTATTTTAAAAATATTCAGATACGTATTCATTGCAAACGGATGTCATTTTTCAATTTAGATGAGTATCATGTACAAAATAACAAGAATTAGAATTTCATAGAAGGGAACCTTTAAAGAGATCACCCTTGTAGAGCCCTAGAGTCCCCAAGTTAAGATAAATATTTCAAAGGAGAGAATTATTTTATAATTTGCGATAATCAGTCGCGCGATATAAAATCATTATGACGTATTACGTCATTTTAATATGTAAAAGGGAAGATCTAGATGCAGGTGGGAGTGTGATATCACCGATTTCTAAATATATTTTGGAAATTTATGGTCGAAGATAGATTCATATTTTCCCCTTTCGTCCGTTAGTCTACTCTTTGGTTTTGCGGATTTGGAAGTTCAGTTTCTTGAATTCCAATATCTTACGTTTAATATAAACCTATTGTAAAAAAAAAAATATTTAGAAGTTCATGAAATTTCTGTTTTTAAAAAAGCTGCCCCCTCTCCCCTGCCCAATATTGCATTTAAAGAGAAGCGTGGGGGTAGATGACCTGGGATGAATACGCAGCTCTCGAGGTGATTTAAGATGTTTTCGATAATTCCAGTAAATAATGAGTAGATGAGAATATTCTTAACAACTCACTACCCGTTTACTGATCTATTTCTCCGAATCATTTTAACAAAATGCTTACCTGATAAATACAAATCGACAGTACTGTTCCTATGCTCCCGCTTCAAGTCAGCCATTCATTAATAGATACTTTACCTGTAAATGAGATCTAATCGGGGGGATCGTTAAAAGATAATGCGGTATCTTGGACAGAGCCATTCTTCCCTTTTCTATTAAGTCATCACCATTAAACCCAAGATTTAATATATTTCGAACTCCAGTCTATCAAAGATCTTATTCAACTTAATTCCCTTGAGAGTAATAAGATAAAACCCATTTTCGACTTCATCAGTTGCTATCTAAAAGACTTCAGACCACATCAGTCATGTCAATACGAGCATTATATTGAAGCTTAGTTAAAGATATTCATTCTAACCAGTATAATAGTTGTGAATATTGGGCAAAAAATAACACTTTTATGTCTCGAATGGCACAAGAGTTCGTAATATGAAAGCGTATTAAAATAAACACTTATTTTTACCGTAAGAGGAGGCGAAGTTGGAAGGACATAACATTTTTATTAGAAATAAATCGTTGCTTACGTAAATTGGAAGTTATGGAGACAAATTTGACAAGTTCACGGAATATATCTTCGAGAATGATATAAAGTGCTGCATGTGAATCCTTTAACGCTGAAGTTAACATTGGTTTGTATGAATATACGGGAATGCTTTAATTTATTGTACACTTAATCATAATAATAATGATAATAGTAATAAACCATTCTTGTATAGCGCACATCATATTACATAAGTATGTCTCTATGTGCTTAGGAAGAAAAAGAAAAGCAAAGCAAAGAGAAACTAGATTACTGAGTTCCTTTTATCTGTTTTATTTGTAACATTTGGAATAAGTGTGTTTCAAGGGCAGACTTAAACGTATCTATTGTATTAATTTTTCTAAGGGTGCGTTTTTGCTTACTTTGCGAAGGCAGAATGAGCGTTTTAAAACGCTCATCTAAAACGCTCATCTGAACTGTTAAAGGTCATGTAAAGTTTTGGCAAGCCCTCAAAAACTGTTCGTCAGATTTCTTCATTTTTTGTTGATAAATAGCAAGATACTAGCAATACTAAGACACTGTGAAGATTTCGCCTCCTAAAGTTTGATATTAAACAAATAAGAGGCAAAAACTAATTTATGTGCCGGGACAGGCACGTAAAATCCCAACAAAGGCAGCACGTGCTATACGCTGTACACCATGCTATACACACACGTGTAAAACAAATGATGATTGGCTACACACAGTGCACACAAGCTGTCTCTATGCGAAGCCCCAAGATTGCTGTACGTGGAGCCGTCGGGGTGGAAGGGTCCTAGCATAATGGCAGTGATCAAGCATTCCTTACAGATATTTACACTGAAATTCACCAGAAATCATAGATGGAATACCAAATGGTCTCTTACAGACATCTTTTGATACAAGGAGAACAACATGAGACTATATTTAGCATGTTTCTTTCCAATTTCCTTTTTGCTACCAATACTGTACATGAGCTTTAATGCTTGTTTTCTCAAGGCGAATTCGACGTCGTCTGCTGTGTACGATTCCAGTGTACTCCTATTCGACAGATATATGTGATTTGACTTTTTATTTGAAAAAGACATTATACTGATTGTCACATTAAATTCGCCTTTAGATTTTGTAAGGATACACTTTTTTTTTTGGGGGGGGGGGGCTGATTTTGCAGTTAATTCGTGGAAAAGACTTTACAGTGATGAATTATTTGATTCTAAAAATGCATAAAATTGTATTGAAACAGTACAGCTGCGGTGTTTTTCGGCCAGCTCAAACATGGCGACCGGTCGTATCAAACGTAGAGGGCGTTGCTTTATCCACTTCAGAGCTATACATACAGAGAGTCGCGACATTGGAGGTCGCTTCTGATTGGTCATTCATTTCATGGAGCTTCAAATAGTTCCCTCCCATAGAGAATGTATGTGAAAGGGAACTATTGGGAGCTCCATGATCCGCCATGTTTTAAACAAAGACCGCGTACGCGTAGGCTTATTATGCGCGTGTCACAACTATCTCTTTCAACGCGCTCTCATCCACTTGTAGAGATCGTATATATGCATGCACAAGCGGCTCGCGGATTTTCACGTGAACGGGAAACACGTTTATATGACGTCATTATAAACGCGTTTACCAATGATTGTGCGCTAATGCTTCCCCAGAAACCGTCTTTCTGGAGAAACGCCGATTCAAAACGCACCTTTTTGTGAGTTTACGATCGGCGTTTTTAATCGGCGATTATACGAGAATGAGTTAGGACGCAACCGTGTTTTGAACTAGACGCCTTTCAAAACGTTCATTCTAGTCCGAAAATGTGAGCATAAACGCACTCTTAGATAAGAAGGGGCTAGTCCACAAAAACATTCATAAGCTAATAACAGTATCTTGAACTTGATGCGAGACTGGACTGGTAACCAATGTAAAGTGCGTAAGACCATGAAGACGGGGGATATTGAATCATGTTCCTACATACGTGTGAATAGCCGCGCTGCTGAATTTTGGATAGTTCTGCTGTACTTCTGTTGAAAAAATCACGAATTTTACCAATTTTGTGTAGTGCAAAGGAAGCTTCTGTGTGACAAAATTGTCAAAAGTAAGCTTATTGTTAAAGGTGACCCCAAGATTTATACATGTTTCGGCAGCTGCAATTGGCTTTCTATCTAGATCCAAATGGAAGATTGGGGACGTGTGTTTAAACCGGGATGAAACATGAAGGAACTCTTTCTCACTGCAATTTAACTAGAGGCAGTTTTGTTGAGACCATTCTTTGAATGCTTGAACACATTTTGTTATCTGAGAGATTACATTTACAAGGCTTGACCGTTTCAATGCAATATATAATTCAGTATCGTCAGCGTAAAACGTCTCGAATATTTTATGTTTATCAATCAAATAATCTAGTGGAGAGGTATATAATGTGAACAGAACTAGATCCAATACGGATCCTTGCGGCACTCCCTTGGTGAATACATGTCTTGAAGACCGATCATTTTCAATGACTACATTATGAGTACCTCTTGATATGTATAAAAAAAGGAGTTATATTCCTTGGTATGAATGAAGCCAATTAAGCCTTTGACCACACATTCCAAATCTCAGTGATAAACGTTATGTTATGTTTATCAGTCAAAAATTCTAGTGGAGAGGCATATAATGTAAACAGAACTGGACCCAATACGTGTGTTTTATCCTTCATTAACCGTGCATTTTCGTCCTGTGAAATTCTCCTTAAAAACACCAACAATGAAATAATCAGTTTATTATGTAGATCGTTTGAGAACAAATATCTGAATAAATATAGGATAGACGGAGTAAAACTTTGGAAACTTAAAAAAAAAAAAAAAAAAGGGGGGGGGGGTGTGGCAATCAATGAAAGAATGACATCGTAGTATGATGTCCTATTGATATTCTGTATCACAAACACAAGCAAAAGATTACACGCCGGAAAAAGATACATATTAATAATGAGATCTAAGTTAGATATGAAAGTCGCCCTTTAACATCATTTTTTGCTTATACACTATAAGCAATGTACTAGAACCGTTCCTAAATAAAGTAGATAGTGTGGTAGTAGCAAAAATTGCATTTTAAAGAGCAATACATATACATTTACTATTTTATGTAAATGTTAAAAATTTCGATAGTGCAACAAAAAAACAAAACACAAAAAACAAACAAAAAAAAACATACATTTTTTTAAAGCAAACTATAGTCGAGTTCATGCATTTATCATAATACCACAAACTCTTCTCTTTAAAGTGCAGGAGTTAGTTAATATAAGCTAATATTTGAAAGGAAATAGCTGCAAAATATTGTACTTAAAATAAAGTGAACTATATAGGGAGGTTCAATGCAATTATTTGTCTCCTTGTTTAGGTGAAGGAAATGTCTTTTGTATAAACACTGCTAAATTATTATATTAATTATTTCTAATTATTTTAGTAGATGCAAGAAGTCACAACTAAGCAAGGTGTTTGTGCTTCACTTTCCATTAAACCCTGTTGTACTGAATGAAGTGTTCTCTAAATAAACACTAGAAAATCATAACCATGACCACCGCATCTGCCGCAGTGAATGGGACTGGAATTTAAGATGGAGGAGGAGAGAGAGAGAAAAAAAAGAAACCTTTCAGTTTGAATTCAACCGCTAGGACACTAATCGGGGTTTTAGTGAATGCCATTGCTTACCACTTTAGATTGCTTTCTGGGGGTGGTGATTTCCTTTGACAGTTCTAGAACAAACACTAACTAGATATATCTTCTTCAATGGAGCTTTCAAACGACACTAGAGAGTTTGATTTTCTCAGTTTGTTGACCACTTCGATCTTTGTACATTTGTTGTTGTATAATTATATTTTATCCAATTAAGGTCGGGTATTTGAAATTAACAACTTATTTTGGGGTCTTTTTGGCGATCCCTATAAGTACGACGCTCTAGACTATGGCGCTTTTGATGCAAATCTGTTTTTCACTCTTTAAGGGAGCGTGGGCATGATATCACGAGTGGGATTCTGTTTTGCGTTTATATATTTACTCTTTTCGAATGTTTCCACACTTTGAACGGAAAGTTGACTGACCACTTAAAGGAACATACAAATGACTCGCGTATTTCAGACTGACTCAAGTTTCTCTCTTTATTTCGGCAATGGCCATGTCTTTAAATGATCCAGAATGAGAAGTGTAATCGGCTTGTCCCAATTCGCCATTTTACTTCCATTTATCCGATTTCAAATATTTTGTTCCACTGGGTAAAAGGTTTAAGTTTTATCTTTTCCAGTATTGTATTTACGTAAATATCACAAGTGAAGTCAACAACAATAATTTTTCCTCTTTTGTTTCTTTCTTCACCCCCCTCTTTCCTTTTTCCTTCGCATTTTGCAATATTTTCTCTTCCTGAATGGGGGTTCCGAACTGTATGAATATCATGTATATACTGAAAAGTCTTTATCAAAGAAGGATGCCTGTTTGACGAAAGTTTAACAAAGTTAAAACATTTCATAGGAGAAGTTACAAAATGGCTAAAACATGCAACGATCGAAGGCTATCGGTGATGCAAAAAAAAAAAAGAAAGAAAGAAAGAAAAGAAGCCTCAATCCTATGAGAGATTGCAAAACCCAAATACATAGGGAAACTTTCCAAACTGTCTTGACTGTGGCGCCTCAACGTGGACGCAGTCCAAATTGGTCTGCCGATCAATTTGCAATGATTTTCTTGCGCTGCTATATATGACAAATCTGTACGGTACACCATCCATTGAGGCCTATCCTGTTCCATATACCGTGGGATAGGATAGAACGTACCCGTAACCACTTTTTTTCGATGTATTCCAAAATATATTGATAAGTTAACCCCCAAATTGTTTAGGGGAAGTGCCAACCCTTAGCCGCCCCATCCCCTTCTCTCTGACTCTCTATCTCTCTTGCTATCTCTCTTACTATCTCTCTCTCTCTCTCTCTCCTTACCTTATACCACCTATACAAAATATGAATATAGTTATGTTTATTGATCCTCTTCTGATCCATAATTTCTCTAACATGTAGATTCAATCTTATAAATTTCGAACTTGCAAGGGTGCCAAAAAGCCCCGTACCCATCACCACCTTTCTGTTCCATAATATGCATACCCTGCCCCTGTGAGTGGCGTACCAACCAACGCGAACCAGCGCCACCCTGACATGCCCTCTTATCAAACATCAATATGACCGAATATTGCGGATCGATATACTGAACACGATACGGTGTAGCCCTTGGGCTGTATGATAAAGACAGCGTTAGACAGGGATAGGTCGTGTGTTCCATTTCGATAAGCACATTTCATCTTGTCAAAACTTATTCTGCCTTAGCGTGTCTTAGAGCCTCGACTGGAGTTTGATGGGCGAACTCTTGGCGGGAGATTCCGTTAGATTAACGTCAAATTACCCCCGGCATCGAAACCCGATGTATGCAAGCACATCGACAAACCCTTCGACTTCATCATTCGATAGAAAATCACATCCAAGCGAAATAAAACATTCTCTCAATAAACAACTAGAGGGAAGATCATTATGCCTTCAGGGTACTTTTGACAGGCAATGTTGCCCCATAAGAATGTATTTGACGAGGTGTCATTTCTCATAAGGCTGTACCATTAATGTAGGTGTGCATTAAGCTGTCTAAGGTCACGTTTTTCAATTTCCAAACCTTCGGGAATAACAGTTCCCAAAAGGTCGTCATCTTGAATATGTTTGCTCTTTGAAAATAAAACCCAAAAAGTAAAAATGTTTTACAATCTATTCTAATAATTCATGAATGAATGTACAAGAGTACTTTGTGATATATGATTATGTTATCTATTCAGACCTATTGTGAAAACGAAGCAAACAAAGGAATAGTGAACATGATGAATGTTTAATAAATCTTGGTGGGATGCCTGTGGCGACAAAAGGTCATGCTACTTCCAGTAGAAGTACGAGGACTAATATGCATATATGAACGTGACATCGTATGAGATGAATTTTGATGGACATGATACGAATGCTTTTTCTGATCTTGAGACGTATTGAGTATTTGTTTAGCTAACCAAATGGCTCAGAAGGTACTGCTTTATAGACACAACCCTCCAAGCCTTTTTTCTCCCTTCCCAGTGTCTTCATCTACATGCCCACGCTTCTTTTATTTTCTTTACTTTCCAGCATAATCTATTTTGGGAAGTTCATAATCAATCGGCTCTGAATGTGAATCCGAATGTGACGATCTCCATGGCCTAATCGGTGGTGTGATTGCATGGTGTTTTCGTATCAGCATGATCAGAGCTAGATCCGTCAAGGCTCCTGCGTATAGGGCCATGTCAGTTTTATGCAATGGCATGAAAACGGTATGGTGACGACAAAGCAAAAATAATGACTTCTATTAACCTTGATTTTGCACTGTCAATATTTCTTTCTCCCCCCCCCTCTCTCTCTCTCTCTCTCTGTTTTTTTTTTGTTTTGTTTTTTGTTTTGTCGCTCTCCCTAACTCTTTCTCTCTCCTGCTCTCTATCTCCCTCTGTCATGTCTGTCTCTTATCTCTTTTCTTTTCCTCTATATTTTTCCCTTCCATCATTTTCCTATCTTTAAATCCATTTTCTCTATTTTCTATCCACCTCTCTTTCACATTCTATCCCTTCTTCTGTACCTCAGTCTATCCACGTGACCCCCTGTCTCTACATCATTCTCGCTCTATCTCTCTCTGTCTTCTCTATCCTTCTGTCTCTCTCACACTTTTTGTAATTTCCCCTCTCAATCCTTCTCTAAAATCATCTTGATGTCTTTCTGTATTTTACTCTATTTGTTCTTTTTCTGCTTGTTTGTCTCTCTGACATCTTTCTCTTTTATTCACTCTCACATATTACACTTTTTTACGTTTTCCCACAGCGATACCCCCCTCCCCTCATCACACCGCTATAAATATCCCTACACCCATGCGCCCCCTTATAAATAGTTTCAGTTTCAGTTTCAGTTTATTGTTTCATAGGTCTCATTTTACAGTGTTTTCACAATATGAATGGTACAAACATTGTAAATGGTACAAACAAGATAAATGGTACAAACTGCTTTCCGACTTTCACTAGCATTTTTTGCATATGTATATTCATGATATGATAATTTTTATTTGTGATGAGGACTTCAACTTAAGCTTTGCTTATGTATGATTTCATGTTACCATACATTTTGAAATATAAATTATTATGATGTATATGGAAATAAATGAATATCAAATCAAATCTATTGTAAGAGAACTAAAAGAAGGTGAGTACTTCATATCTATACGTTTGCATGCAGTATTAATTGAAAAGACTGGGCTAAAAAAAAGGTGAAATATGGAGGAGCCTGAGGAGAAAGCTACGCTTGTGAGTTATAGGCTCTAAGGAGTAATAAGATTTATAATATTCTTTAACAAATAGTGGGATAAAATAAATTTCATTATGCTGAAAAAAAACCCTCACTCTTCCCTCTCAACATACTACCTTCTTCCATTACCTTCGTTTTCTACTTTTGTCACTTTCTCTTTAACCCATCGCCTCCTCGGCACACGACCTTTCAATTTACAAGCAAAATGGTCTCCATCTTACCCGTAACCTTTACCTCAAAGTTTCTCCTTTCACCCTTCCGTTTCCGCATTCATTTCCGGTTGACCCGGTACGCCCGTTTCTTATTTCGTTTCAAAGCGCTAATAATGCTCTTTCTCAACAACTTAATGTTTAACGATTTAGCCTTCTTTGTTTTGTACCTCCATGAACACTTTCTAGAACGCTTCCGCAAAGTAATATTCATTGGTAATGATTTCAGTAAAAACAGGTCATCGTAAATATGTCTCGAAAGATAGATGGAAAAATAGTGGTATGAAATATAAGAGTAAAAAAGTCTGAGGATAGACAATATGAATTGAGTTGAGTATCATCAAACCTCAATGAAAACTGTTCGGTGTTTTATGAATAAAATACGATGGTTTACGGGTCCTGTATGCTGAAAGTGAGTATGTGATAAACGTACATGGAATAGGATATGTAGGTAAAACTTTTTTTTTTTCTCTCTGAAAGGGTTCTCATATACCCAAGTCTGCCTGAAACACTCCATTTTCAGTCTAGTTTGTATAAAAGTGAATTTTCAAAGTCGAAAATTCAAAAGGTGAACAAATTTTCTGGTTCAGAAAAAATAAGTTGAAAAGATGGTGCATAGACATAAACGTATAAAAGAGGATTATTGCTAATATAGAACTGTGCCATCAAAGAAAAAAAGAACGTAGAGATCGGAATGAAAAGGATATGTCATTGGAATCAATGGTTGATGGGGAAGGGGTGCAATTAAATTTGAAAGGAGTTAGATATTAGTAATGTTGGATATTTGAAATGCTATTGGCCTGCGTATAATTTGACAAAAATAACCTTAGAGGTAGAAGTAGTATATCAGAGTCTGAACGGGGTTATAGTCAGATAGTGAGTACGTTCTATAAATTGTTTTAATAACATGAATAACTCAAAACGCTTAGTGATTCAGGTGATTTCGTATTTTCATCCTCTGGTTTTCCTCTTCAAAATGTGTCTTTGACCGTTACTAATACGTACAAAAGATTAGTTGCAAACTACCGAGGGTATTCCTTTCATTCTAACTGTAAAACTATCTGATGTTTAGTGAACATGCATTAGAAAAATGCTGTCATTTACGAATGATTGAAAATGTCGTTTCTAATATTTCAAGCAATCCTTGCAAAATCATGGCATTTCAATGCAGAAGTACAGATACAAACACTTGTAATCCCATGATACAACATTGAACCTTCGGTAAATACGAAATCAAGTTACCGTGGAGAATATGCCTATGTTCAGAATTTTATCACAGGAAGTACGCTACACCGTGTAAAACATACACAATGTCCCGAGAGAGGAAAAATCACATTCATGCAACCACTTAGGTAAATATTCCCCGAGAGCATCCCAATTACAATCTTCAATTCTTTGCTAAGGAGAGTCGATTATTCATTAAGCTACTTCCATTAAATCTGAAACGGATCTGCCGCTTTGCGTCTCGAGAGGGCTTGGAAAAATTTACTTGATTAAATGGCGATTGTTCACTTTACGCGGATCCCATACTAGTTTGTACACTTCATACTTGGTCGATAACATTTGCCTTTCTTTTTATTTTTAGTCGGGGTAAATTTCAGTAGATCGGAATAGGCAAGGAGCTATTGCCTTTGGTAACATATCTAATTTACATTAGTAGTGAAGGTGTTGGCGAACGGTACGATTATGGTATGCATTTTACTTCATATAATTGTTCAAGCAGAATAAGAATGATAACATGAAGAAGCGAAATGGGCAAAAATCATTACGATGGGGGAAAGCTTGAATATTGCTCAAACTCGGGAGGGGGCGGGGGGGGGGGGCAATATTCAAGCTTAGCTGAATTCGGCATTTTGGTCATCAACCATGTCAACAAGTCTTCATTTAGAAAAAAAATAATACAAATTTACTTTTGTAGGTGTAGTGTTAATATCTAATTTCAACATGAATAAAATTGTTCATAATACTTCTCATTCATCAAGCGCTCACTTGATGCCTGATACTCCGTACACTATACTGGCATTCCCCCTCTCATTCTTTCTTTCCCCCTCTCTTTCTCTCTATACCTCTCCCCTCTCTTTATCCCTATCCCACTCCTCTCTCAACCTCACCCCCATCTCTCTCTCCCCCTCTCTCCCCGTCTCCCCTCCCCCTTCTCTCTCTCTCTCTCTCCCTCTCTCCCCGTCTCCCCTCCCCCTTCTCTCTCTCTCTCTCTCTCTCTGATCTCTCTCTGCCTCTGTTTCTCTCCCATGGGGGCGTATGTGCAATCACTGCCCATGTCTACATGGTTATCGATCCCGTGCCAGCGAGTAGTAATTCCTGACAACCCCTTTCATTCAAATCAAGCTTGTTCAGAAAACATGAACCGAGATGATTTCTAGGGGAAACCGACAGTATGATTCTCTAGTTGGAAACGAAATACAATAGGCTATGCCTCGGAATCAGAACAAAAAAGAAATCCTGCTTGGATCTGTGACACTCGATATCTTTTGTAATTTGCCTTGGAATCCAAGGAGGTGGTTTGTATATACACAAGGTGTGATAATCTCCATTTAATCCTTGATAACGTTTCACTGATATCCCGACGTGAGAATGTCGAAATAGGATCAGACCGTAGCTATTCATGCTTCTGGGCTAAATTTCTGAGTGTGGTCCGATCTTATTTCTAGCTCTGTGTGCGTGAAGGAGGATGCTATGTTCTTAAAATTCTCTTATCACATTACATGTATAGATCAGCAATCAATTGCTTTCGAAAGCCGCATATTTTTTTTCAATACTTTCAATGAATTGATTAAAACAGAAGAAAAAAAAAACGAAAAAAAAAAACCCCTCTCGAGATAGCTTGAACGCCAAAAGCGTTATACAAATCCCTTTTCAGTGGAATGATTATAAAAAAAAAACAGCGTTATTCAAATCCCTTTTTAATGAAATGATTAAAAAACACACTTTGGAAAGAAAGCTTGCATTGAGTCCTATTTACAATCACATTCTGTGCTTTCTCTTAGTAAGGCAGTCATTTTTTATTCTAACATAAAATAAAATTATCATGACGTTTGTCCCCACTAAGACAAATCGATGTAACATAATGATCATGATGATGTTGGGGGTAATTAAAATAGGAATCTGGTAATAAAGACCATCTGAAATTTATTCTGTATTATTTTTTTTTTTATATCTGTTATTTCAGAAAGCTATGACTTCCAAAGACTTTTATTTATTTATTTTTTTAAATAGAGCTAATGACATTATGAACGACGGACGTAAGCGATTATTATTTGTTTTCAGAAAGTTTTAACACCATCCCAGAGAATCTTGCATTGAAAAAAATATATATTTTCACAAAATTTGTCAGATTTTTGTGTTATAACAGAGGTTTATTCTTATAAATGTATGTACCAGTAAATACACTTACCATGGAGCTTATAGTGTAATAAAGAGAAACAAGCTGATTCAGAAAATATTGATTTTTAAGCAATGCTGAGGATATCAATTCACTTACATGCATCTTCTAGGTACCCATTAAAATGATTGAATTACGCCAAAGGATGATAATGTGTTACTCAGGAGTCCGTAGCAACGCACTCATTTTATTGGTGCACGGGTATCAGGCCGTACCTGCAATACCAAAGAAACAGAAAAGATAGATATATACCTTATGTTTCTTTGTAAAAAAGTGATCATGGATAAGAGAGAAGAAAAAAAGCTCCAAAGAAGGAGGATGGATGGATATGAGAGTGAAAAAATGGTGGACGTATAGATCGAGAAATCGTCTGTTGAGAGCCAGAAGGGCGTTAACTCTGTGTTAAAGTATATGAGTTAACGCCCTTCTGGCTCCAAACAGACGAAATGGGGAAATCAGAGGGCTGTAATGAAGGTTTTTATCAGAGAGAGAGAGAGGGAGGGAGGGAGAGAGAGAGAGAGAGAGAGAGAGAGAGAGAGAGAGAGAGAGAGAGAGAGAGAGAGAGAGAGAGAGAGAGAGAGAGAGAGAGAGAGAGAGGGGGGGGGGGGTCGTAAGAGATGGGTGGGAATAAAAAGTATAACCTAGAGTCTTGAGAGAAAAAGAAGGGGATCACAGAGATGACAACATCCTGACAGACATACAGTGGCACTCAGATGACCAAGAGAGATGCAATGACATCAGTCACTTCCTTGCTCATCATGTTTACACGTTTATATGACAGACGTTATGTATCCAAACCGTCCAGGTAGATAATTAATGTTCCATTTAGAGATAAGTGGGCCCATTAAAACACAGTTATATTTGTACTGCGAAAGGTTAATGAGAACTGCTCAAGATGGTAGCAGATCGGAGTGGACTCTGAGCCCCTCAAGCCCTCGTTAACATCTTAAACCGATTTAAAAGAATCATTAATCTTCGGTGAGATAAAACACTGCATGGTCACAATAAAGATGTATGGTAAGTCTGCTACCATTAACAAGGCACTGCTGGCCATTGTTAATGATATTTTGTCTTTACATTTTCAGGCGGCTTCGAAACCAGCGTGTGACTAATTAGTGTAAATAAGCGTATCATCTACCTAGCAATTACAAAAAAGAAATAGTTAACATTCTTAATGACATAAAATGTTCGTCAACTCTTTTTTCTATTTTTTAATTTCTAAAGCAATTAGGTGAAACTTTGTTGAGCAACAATCACATTCTGAAGCCTTTGATTTCCCCTCTCCTTTGTTTTCTTTCACGGATAAAGAGTTTTAATTGTTCGACCAAAATTACGAGTTTAACGTAGTATTCTTTTAAATAAAAAATCTAACATCTAGGACATATTTACAAGAACCCAGTGAAATATCAATATCTAAACTTGCGTTGCCTATATTTGTGCATATGCATGTACATATATATAGAAATGAATTACAGTTATTTTTTCTATTTATTTATAATCTATTCGTAATGTATTTTAAAAACAAAAATGTGGAGAAAAATGAATTTCAGTTTTCATTCTTTCTTTAAAAAAAGGTACTCTTCGCTGTCACGTCTTGTTTGATCCATTAACAGAACAAGACATGAAACCCTGCCTACGATAAGTAATTTTTTTTTAAATCTCCTATTTTGATTGCTTATGCCAATGAATAATAAGCGACGCCCGGAGATAAAAGAGAGTAAGTCATGTAATAACTGAAGGCTTCATTATTAGGTTCTGCGTTAGAAAAATTCTAAAAATTAATTTAGAATACTGTAAATGAAGATATCTCTGCGGTTATTTCCATTTCATTTGCGTAATTTGAATCCTTCTTTTCTTGTTATCTTAACCAGATGAGATGAAATTGAAATGTCATTCAACTTTCTGAGGCGTATTCATCCGGTTGGCATGTAAATTTCTTTCACAAATTTGCTTTGAGGGAAATCACCGTTCTTTTTATGTGTATTAAAGGTACATATCAAACACGGGGTATAGTACCGGTAGTGGGATATCAATATAAACCAGCAGCCCACGAAAACGACAATATCGATCTTTTGAACCCTCAGCGTGATGGTCACGTTGGTTGTATAGCCTGGGGTATTGTCTTTATAAACGGAAACAAAATCCAAATCTTTAAAAAGAAAATGCTATGATCAGTGATTACAGATACATTGTAAAAAAATACCTGAAACGGGTCTTAAAGGTACAAATAAAAAAAATAAACAGCGGGACATCAAAATATACCAGCAGCCCACGAAAACAATAATGTCGGTCTCGCGAACCCTCCAAAAAAATGTCAAAAGGCCCACGCGCCAAACATGTTGGTCATATTCGATGTAGCCTTTAAAAAATACCTCAAAATATTGATGATGTAAATTGGGAGTTTTTCCTACCAGCCTATTATGTCTTTTAAAAGCATTCAGAAAAAACAAAATACAAAAGAGGCAAAAGTGTCTTTCAGCCAACTTCTTTTTTCAGTTTTCAATGTTTTTTCCCCCAAAAAATAACATTGATAGAAAACATTTATTTAGTAGGCTATTGTTGCTATATGATGTTGTCTGCATTAATTCTGTGTATATAAAATACGTAATGTCAAAAGCAATGTTGAATTCAAAGTACTTAATATAATAGTAAAATGCTTTTTCACACTGGAAATACAATGAAATAATGAAAAACATGCAAAATATATACTTATGTAAGTAAATATTTGGGTTTAACTTTTGACAACTTTGGACTTTGTTTTCTGTTAGCTACAACACATACAGTTAATGACAAGAATGAAGGAATGTACCAGAGACAGACATAAAATATGAAATGAGCGACTAGTTTATATTCATTATAAAGTATACAGATTGAGAATGCATGTACAGCTGTGATGTATCATGGGGATAAATTTACTTCCGGATGCCTATATCGATATTTTGAGTTGTTTTGCTTTTTGATGACGATTACTCCACGTTACTCATTTCGGTTTATTACAAGAAATAGAAATAATTTAACATTCCATCAAATGATTTATTCTAGGACATGATTTACATAATTATTGTTGCAAGTCTTGGGTTTAAAGTCAGAATTCTAATCTTGACCGATTTCAAGGATATTAGTTGCAGTAATCACCACAAATGAAAAAACATCACAGGTTTTAATGGACTTGCCGCTAGACCATTAGACACTGTAGTAAAATGCCTCGTTGCGCATTACAGCCTTTTGCAATCAATCTGTAAATGGGTCGCTCTTTATTCAAACGAGCGATCCATCTCCGACATTACTTATTACTACAGTCACACCGACAAGTCCGACACCAGACCGACAACAGACCGAACAAAAAAATTGCATTGTCACCATTGGCCAAGAATCGGTCGGTTTGGAGGTGTGACTGTGGCATTAAGTAGGCAGACTTACATTATTTAGTTTATAGCGCCCCGGAGTGTATCTTCGCTTCGTTTTTTTTTTTTTTTTTACATGGGGCGTCATGTGCCAATCTAACGAAATAAATCGATAGGAGTAAAGTTTATTTAGTCAAGCTTTAGGCACATCTCTAAAGGATTCAAGAATCATGAATGTAATCAAATAATATCCAGCATCTTTCCTCGAGGCTTGTTCGATACATTTATGTGAAGTCACGCCATTTGTGATCTCGTCTCGCCCCTTGCAATAGGAAGTATACGGTATTGCAGTCAAAATCGTACTTTAAAAGTAATACCCAACATTTTAAAAATACTATCTCGTTACTGACAAGTGCGCAAAACTTATTTCAGTGGATGAAAAAAACATCATAGAAAAGTTTTGAGCAAACTCTTATACCCTTCTTAAAGGAGTGTAGTAACAAGGGAGAAATAGCTTTGAGCCAGCTTTTCCTACACTGCAAACAATTTTGCTGTGTTTTCACGGGAAATTTCTTGGCAGTCAAGATGCCGGGAATGTCCGTTTTTCCGCATTTTTTTTTTTTTTTTTTTTTTTTTTTTTTTAAACCGGAAATTAGCATATATTTACAATCGCCCGACATAAAGTTCTAGTCTTTTTCCTGTAAAACAGCAAGTTTGTTGGGCGATTCTAAATATATGCCGATTTCCGGTAAATCAACAAACTTACTGTTGTTTTACAGGAAAAAGACTGTAAAATTGAAATAACGGCAAAAACTTGTAATTTCAAGGGCCAAAAAACCTGTAGTTTTACAGTTATTTTTTACAGTGTACTGGGGTATACTTGTCCGGGGGTTATTGTCCTATAGAGTAGTTTTACTAAGAGTTAGCTGTCCAGGGGGTTGTTATCAGGGGGAAATTGTCCTTAGGACAATTATCTAACCCAGGGGGTTGTCTAGGGCTGGATGTCGGAGTAGCTGTATGGACAAGAAAGAAAGGCATTTTTTTTTCTCTTCTCCCGTTTTGCACTCAACATTTCATTACTCAATATACGTGCACGGACCTTAACCCGTACATTACTGAATTCTCATTCCCATAGGCTTAATACAGTGACTACCCGTTTCCCGTAGGAAATGGGTTGAATCAAGCAGGTTCTGAGGTAGACAGTATTCTCAATTAGTTACGACATCCACAATGAACGGAGATGTCGAGCATTATTCATTAATTTTCTTATCTGTGCGCTTAGTTATGCATGTCAAGTATCTCACCATCACAGACGAGCATGCCTTGAATAATTTTTGTTTATACCCTTCATTTGAACATGACTAAACTTGAGGATCTACAACCCTTTAGAAATTTGCTCTCAAGTAGTGTCTCTGATTGATCAAAATATTAATCTAATAAAAATACTACCATCGTGAGCTAATTTTTTGCCTCCATCGCTACATAGCATTTATCGTGCCTTGATGTCGGAAAATTTAGTAATTTCAATCTACTATTAGGCTATCCATCCATAAAAGAACAATGAATTACAAAAAAACCCCAAAACATTTACTAAGATTAAAATTGCATACATTGAAGGCTATGATAATTTTACACTTTTTTTTAGGAAGAATTTATTCCCCTAAGCACAAAAAGGGGGTGAGATAATTGTCCAAACCTGTTTAATGACATCATCATCTATTGTCTTTATTTTATAATTAAAAAAAATTGTTTTAACGCTTATAAATATATCTATTTCTTTTTCGTTGTATTATCCAGTTACCAACAGGTAAACAGGGTTCTGTTGTGAAGCAGGCCTACAATGAATGCGACTGTTTCAACGAAGCCTGAATAATTGTATGGATATAGTTACACACACATCGGGAAATTAACGTCAAAGGCTTATTTTTTCTTTTAAAAATGTCACGAATTATGTACATGATGTATGAGACTGAATATGAATTTTCTAAATGCCCTTCACTATGTACTATGATAAAGCTATAAACGTGACAAAGGGTAGATAAAGGTGATAGGAATATTTTTTTTTTTTAATCCAAGCATGATACTGCTAACCTTTAACAAGAATATAGGTATGAAAAGAAATGCATTTTTTAATTCTTTCAAAAGGGTGGTAAAAACAAAACCCACAATACAACTCTCTCTCTCTTTCTCTCTCTCTCTCTCTCTCTCTCTCTCTATATATATATATATATGTATGTGTGTGTGTGTGTGTGTGTGTGTGTGTGTGTGTGAACAGAGAATGATGGAACAGAATAAAGCATCATTCCATCATTCTCTGTTCACATATCTAAATTTAACATGGTTCAACCGAACGACACACATCCACACCTCTCTCGCTATATATATATATAGCCAACTTTCACGCATAATAATCTTCCATGTCCATGTCCTGATGTAAGGGCGCTTTGCCAATGGAAGAATGCTGTGTTCTAACAACAAACCATCACGGTCCTGTTCCATAAAAATTATAATCAATAACAACTGTCAGATAAATGTGACACATCTCCTTAAAGCCTATCAAATGTAGGGATTTTGGTAGCTTATAACAACTCTTGTATCTTGTTATTGATAGCAAGTTTTATGAAACAGGGCCTGAACTCTGCAACGACACTTCATAATGCATTGTAAAACTGCACATTAGTCATAATAAACCGATTTTCAAAGACAGGGAGAGGGGGACGAAACGTCATATTTGTATACTACGATATAAAAGTTTTCCTTTTCTGCTCCAGACATTTTTAAAATATTAAGGGCAGACGAATGTCATGTCCCTTCTTTACTAGGTTAATCGGTTAATGATAAATGTGTCATATTATTTCCGCTCATGCATCTTTAATGTCAGGAGGTTGTCAGGTCTATAATCAACATCATTTGCTTCAGAATTTCAGAAATACTCATTATTGTGCATGACATATTGATTCAATCAAGAAACCTAGTGATGCATGCTTAAAGCCCACCGCACACAATACGATCATCTGCGATCCGATTTTAGAAATAAATCGCAATAGCATTATCAAGAAAAAAACAAAACTAATAAAATCTAACTGAGTCAGGTTCTGAACAATTATTTCAATACAAAATATAGGAAATTAGATAACTGTCAACTTTATACCTGGAAATTGTGGAATAAGGGACGAATCAGTTTCAAATCTCAGACAATCGTAGCACTCCTCTGACGTCACTACGACTCGGAGCCGATTTGAACCTTTCCTCCGACGAGAAGGCTCGAAGTAATCCGTAATTTCGACTTTACTATCTAAATGACTATTCAAAACCTCAATCAAAAATATTTTATGTGTTTGAATGTTTATATCAAAATGTACTTTTTCTTCCGAAATTGGATCGCAGACCGATCGTAGTGTGCGTTTAATCCGTGAACGACCCACCCTTTCTTGTCTGATGGGGGAATCTATGCTATTGAAGGAAAGAGTTGTACCTTTTAACACTGCAAACAGCTTTCCAGTTATTCGATGGCAAACCAATGTTAACTGATCTTCACCGTCAGGACCTCCTTGTATATAAAGGTAGCTAGCTTCTGGTCCTGAATGTTTGACATGAGATCCTTCAGATCATTGCAGATGAAAAAACAAAACAAAACAGCGTCTGCAGCTTCCCATTGACTACACCTCACATCAATCGAAGCATCATCAAGGTGGAACCGGATGAAACAACCACCTATATCTTACACATCGATCTGCTCCAACGTCAGGACCTTGACTGCTAACAGCAACAGTGACGTTTAAACCCTACTTTTCTGAGGTTTCCAATGGGACACTCAGGTATCTCTAAAGTCTTACGCAAGAAAATGATAATTGCTCTAATCGGTAAACATAGAAGTATAACCTTCGTTGTGAACTCGGTGTTTAGAGGTGTTTTTTTACAATCATGACAATGTTGAAGTATATCACCTTAGATTACAGCAAACACTTACCTGGGTGTTAGCGCGTTTGTGTGTCCACTTCAGGAAGGGGGTGGGGTCCACATGGCCGTGTGGGAGCAAGGAAAACGCTCACATTCCATCCAAGAATGTTTCGTACTTACGGTTGGGGGTTCACTCAGGCAGTCAGTGTTCGAAGCTCTATTGACATTTACGGTATCGTTTTCACAAATGACACCGACTCTGAGCATTGCTTGTGCCAAGCAAACGATCATCATTCACACCCTATGTGTTGTCTTTAATGCTACCACGAGTACATGTACTATCCAAAATTGAAGGGACTTTCCCATTACCGAATCATGTCCATAGTAGCGTTATAAATGTGTAGAGAGCTCGATTGTTTGAATTACTATGAGAATGCTTCAACTAACTAGGTAGAATGTAAAATTGATTTCGCTTCCGTTGATTTTATATTGGTAATATTTTGACAATGGAGAATTACACAGCGTAATCTTATTGGAAGTGGGAACGTATCATTAAGGCTATGTGAGAAACTGATACACGTCTAGTCCATTCAAAAGAGCGATTCTTCTCTACAGTTCGGTTTCTATTCATTCTATAGTTGAGAAGTGGTTCGGAACCCAAAGGTCGTCACCTCGATATTTTCCGATGCAACAATAACCTGATAATAAGCATTTGAATTAGTATCTATTTTGGGTTTATTTCACCGATAAAAAGTATCGTTTCATAGTCAAGCTCTGAAAGTTTCACTTTGTATGCAATTGTTACGAATTTTCGGCCTTATATGAGGTACGTGGATCAGAGAACGCACGGTTATTTTGATACCTGTTTTATATACGTATAAACCCTATTTCTATACAGCTTTGATATGTATGTTGATGAGTTTACAATCCTAACCAAGTACTTATAGTACAAATAGACAAGTTCTTTGCTTGAAATTTCATACATCAACCAGTTCGTGCTCTAGCGTGGGTCCATGCATTGGTCTGAGATGAAAAAAATATTTGGGAGTGGGTATATTTATTTTCCTCCTGTTCATTTGGCCTCCCCTTTCTCTTTCTTTCGGTATATCTATCTTTTGTCCGATTCCGGCTGGGTGCTCTCGTGCCCATTGTAGTCCCGTAGATACCTTAATATTACTATAATTATGAAGTCACTGCGAATGGTTGAATAATTCATGGGGTAATACATGACTTGTAGGTCCTAAACATTTAAATGTTCGATATAATGCTGTCGAAAATTAACATATTCACTTATTTACTGAAATAAGAAGAAGAGACATACGTAGGCTTGAACGCCTGATAACGATGGGATAATTCACAAAAAGTTAACTATCAAAATATTGCAAGCATGCAAAACTATTCGGAAAGCGTTTGAGCATTGACTTTCCATGCCTATAAATAAATCCATTGCCTACTGTAACCGATTTGATCCTGTAATAAGTCTATGGTAATAAGATAATTAAGAAGTCAACGTGTTAATGCAGCAAATCAAAATAACTATAAAATTTCTCAGTACTTGTGAAGTGGATCCATGGAGGACTGCGAGGGAGGGCTCCATCATTATAATATCGAGAGTTGCCAAAGATGTTGTATATGTTATATCTTTACACTTGTATATAATTATTCTAACAAGTACAAGCATCTCAAACATTCGCTTGGATCCAGCTGAGGCATGCGGCCTGTCTTTGTTCAAACCTCGCCTGCCCTCTACAAAGTAATTAATTAATTAATAAGGTTGATTTCTCAATTTGTCGGTCAATTGAATCTGGTATCGCCCATGCATCTCAGTGGTCTAGTGGTTTTTTAGTCATTGGCGTTCTTAGCCTGTGACCCGGGTTCGATTCCCGGCGCGGCGGAGACATTTTATCAACCTTTGCAAAAAGGGAGGACAGCTCTGGGGAACTTTGATTGGAGTACGCAACCATTATTCTCTTATTTTCATTTCTCACAATTATTGTATAATTTCCACGAGAGTTGCCAAAGCTGTTGTATATGTTATTTCCTTACACTTATGTGTGTGTGTGCGTGCGCGCGTGTGTGTGTGTGTGTGTGTGTGTGTGTGTGTATATATATATATATATATATATATATATATATATGCTATAGTTGATTCGTCAGTTGTGAAATTCTGCAATCAACTGCTCAGTGACATATACATTATGCATATTACTTGAGGATTGAAAATAATTGTGTTTGTATTTAGAAAAATGCACATAGTCATTTTTTCATAAAGTTAAGAATTTTCCACATGGCTTCTTCTAATTCAATATTTGATCCCCCTTTTCGTGCGGCTGGTAGCCCGCAAACATGACTAGGGTTTTTTTTTCAGGGCATGACTTCAGCATCATATGCAAGAGATAAATTGATTGATTGTAGCGTAATCAAGATGATCCTGCTGAATTTCTACCTTCCCTTGTCGCATGCCTTAATTAGCATATGAGATTAATCACGTGAAAGCAGACTGAATTTGGCTCGCAAAGTGGACTCGTAACGGTAATATGACGACAACGAATTTGGCTCCGACTCTTCGAAAGGACAACATTTCGGCAAAGAATGTCAATGCATATATGACCGCGGGAAATGGAACTATAGAAAAGGATAAGAGGGGAACACTCAGAGGATGAAGATTAAAGAAAGAAGATAAGAAAAGAGAATGGGGAGAAGAAGTGGAAAGAAGAAAAAACTAGGAGGAAGACAAAAAAAATAAGCCAGATTATTTGGAAAAGAAAATGATAAAATATTTTATGCAAAAAGATTACAGGTGTACAATGAACTTGAAGAAAAATTGGGGAAATGACCCAGAGAAGATGATATTGAAAATAGGACACGCAAGAAAAATTATGGCGAAAAAGTAAACACAACCTTTAAATATTTACCTTGTTACTCATACATTTAAATAAAATACCGACAAGGGTAAAACAGGATAAAATTATGTACTTCTTGTAACTTCTTTGAAATAAAAGTGGTTCTTCTCACTCCATATCAATCCCTTTTTCGCGATTTTACGTTTTTTTTTTGGGTTGTATTATAAATGTTATTGTATAGTAAATCAATTTCGAAAGTTCAGGATAATGCTGGTATGTCGACCAGACATCTCAAACCCTCAAATACAAAATAATGTTCCTGATGTAACACATTACCAAAAGAGAAACTCTATTGTTATCCTGAAACTAGACTCTACAAGCATTTCGTTTGTCCCAAGGTAAAGTTTCCTTCGACCTCCTTTCCATTTTATTTGAACTCTTAATCTGAGAAATCAGGAAGATAAACAATAAATCTACAACCATATTAAACTTAGCATCAGCGAAATCAATATTGAAGTTACGCCTCAACGAAAGTATACTTTATATCCATTTCTACCTCTGTTATCCCGAGGGAGAAAAAAAAATCCATCTGGGCATCCTCACTTACAGATTCGGCACTTGTGGCGTCAAATCTGGAAGATTAAATTCTTTTAAATTATTTTGGCTCTAGAAACGACAGATTACCAGGGATCAGGACACTATGATAATATCCATTTTTTTTTTGGTTATCTCCTGGACACGGATTAAATGAAAATAAGGCATTCAGATTTCAACACGCAGTAAGTGATTCAGACAGGAACAGAAAAGAGAAGCAAATGTTTACGAATTATAAGATACTGAAACACGACTTAAACACGAACAGTAGAAAATTTGTAAAGGAAATGCTCATTGAAAAAAATAAATAAATAGGACACTGGAAGGATAGCGATGCATCAGAAAAGAAAAGAAAAAAAATGAAGGGGATGGAAAACAACCATAATTCATTTGAGCCAGGAGCCTAAAAAATAAAAATAATAAAATGCAACAGCCAAAAGACAAGAAGAGATTTAGAGGGCATGGATTAGATTTTTTTGTTTTTAAGTAGTGACAGGGAAAAAAAGAATGAAGCAGGAAGTAAGAAAATAAGAAAACATTCAGTGAAAAAAAAAGAGAGCAAAATTAACAATATAATCACCAACATCAACCTAACTTCAAACTGTCAGACAAACTGATCCTCGATCCTGCTGCGATAGTCACTGGGGCTTTCGTGAGCTCTTTACAAAATCGACCTCACCTGTCGGGTGCCAATACCTTGCTAGCTCGGTATCCTGTTAAGCATGGAGCAGAGACAACACTCCTTAACAAAAATGGCGTAGTTATACGGGGGCACTGGAGCACGCCTCCCCTACCTCCTCCCCATCAAATTGGGGGGGGGGGGGTAGAGAGAGGGGGAAGGGGAATTGAGCATCAAAAGAAAATGGTACGACCCCATCTCATAGCCTCCCCTCATTCGATAGTCTTTTCACCTCGAATTACATTCATCTCGTAACACCAATGTTCCCCCTCCATGATACCCCTCAATGCATGAACCTACGCTACGCCACTGCTTAACCATGTGGCATGAGAACATGGAATGACTGTCATTTTCGCTGCAACCGATGGAGCAAGGAGACCTTGACGTTCCGTACTACTGAAGAGAAAGAGTCCCCAGCTGCGAAAACAGCAGGGATTTCTTTCCATCGAGACAAGTGTTAGCCAACATAGAATTCCCAAGATGGCGTTTGAGAGAACTGCTAGTTACCAAAGTTTGGGACTACCAGGGAATGCCCAGGTACCCGCATGATAGAGAAGAGGCTGTAGTTGGGAATGTGGTATCAAAAATATTTAAGTCGTTGGGTCCCGTAAGAAAAGTTAACGAAATGCATGTGACTAGTGGATTGTTTACATTACCCTCAGCATTAGTGAGCATTATTATCGTCATCATAACTTTGATCATTAGCGTCACCATCATCGCCGTCGTTTTAGTCACCATTATCTTCAACATCACTCAGCTTCATTATCTTTGTTCATTATAAGTTTCAGTATATATCATCATCCTACTCACCTAACCCTTACCAAGGACAAAATGTCCATTATAAAGCATATACCTCGCATATTCTCTGAGTATATACCCAACTCAACCCGTGATCGTTTTCCTAAACTCGAATCGTTGTCTGCTCCTGACTTCATCCCACTTCATCGGCTGCACAGTTCAGAAGCAGTTCAAAGTACCATGGATGTTGTTAAGATGGGGGAAGGATGTTACTCGCATTATAGCTCCATAGGGAGTCACTAACTATGATTTGTACACGTGCCAGGAGCCTTGAACATCACATGGGGTAATATATAGTACTACAAGGGGCAAGGTGAGGGGGAAATGTTTTTGAAAAGAGAAAGAGGACGAGAGATGACTTTCTATGCTAATGAATTATAATTCCACGTGACTATCTAAATCATTATTCCCCCTTTCAAAGTTTCAAAGTTTCAGTTGATTAATTTTCCACAGAAATATGTCTTTTACATATCTTTTGAACGGTACATATGAAATGCGTCTTGTTGATAGTAGTTCCAGCAATGCTTTCAGGAATTATGAATCCATTCGAAATCACTTGAATATATACCCAGACGACAATCTGATATGAACCGATTAGTTATAGCCTAAAAAGCAAATGCATAATACATTACGCTGGCAGTATTTCGACATCTTACTAAGACGAGACATTGTTACTGTCATCGCATTATCATTCATGTTATTACGTCATTTCGTCTCCAGAGGTTAATTGTGAAATTGATGCATCTGATGACGTAATGACGTGATATTCACCTTTCATCTCCCTCTTTCCCTCTTAGTATCCCTCTCTTTTATTACCTCTCTCTCTCTCTCTTTTCATCTCTCTCCGCTCTCGATTTATTTCCCTCTTTCTAACTATCCTTCTCTTTTCTTTCTGTCCTCTCACAATTTGTCACTTTCGACTGTTCCTTCTTTTATTATCTTGGTATTTCCTTCTATCGGTCCTACCCTCTCTCTCTCTCTCTCTCTCTCTCTCTTTCTCTTTCTCCTTCCATCCCTCTTTCATTCCCTATTTATAACTTCCCTTACCACATTCATGCATGAAACCTCTTTCTCCTTTTCATCATGGTCACCATGTTGTCTGCAAACTGCCATCTCCTCTTCTTAGTACCCGCGGTATTTTGACAATGTATTTGTAAAAGAAGAAAACGACGGGGGTTCTAAAGAACGGCGGTAATGGCACTACCAGATGGTAACAGGTGCTAATTAGGCGAGGCTGCATTGATATTTAAACTCTAGAATTACACATCGTTTTAAGATGTACATCTACCTTTGGGTATTCTCGGAAATCTGCAAGACAAGCAATCCACGGGGCATTCACTCGTATAGCTGGATACGTTTGGCGTTGTACAAATTTATGTCCATTTTTCAGGTATAACAGCAGTGTAGGGGATGTTTAGGATATTTTCTTATTTGCAATTTTTTAACGAACGTCTTATATCATTATTATATTTGCCAGCATGATTTTCCTAATAGCTCTTTCAAATGTATCCTTTTACACACGTTAGGGGTATTAAGAGACTTTAACTCAGTATATGTGTTAAGGTTTGTCAAATGCATGTTCAAAAAATAGCTTTTCATAACAAAGGCACGTTGAAGATGTTCGCCTTGCACTCACAAGAGTAAAATGCAAGCATGAACAGAAAGTCAAAATACATTTTCTACGACAACCATCAGTGTACTAGCCATGCTAGCTTTGCCTTTACTGAGGTTTTTTTGAAATAATCTATTTCGAATGAATACGAGCATTCATAACAGTCGGGTCTTTTACATAGAAAACGTAAAATCTCGGGGGGGGGGGGGGCGGCCTCATTATAATAGTGTGCGGTGGGTAAGTGCCGCAGAGAAGACCCTCATTTTTACACTCAAATTTTTTTCTTGTTGAGAAAAAGAAGAGAGAAAACCGTTCCAATGTACCGCTTTTTTTTTCATTCCGTCGTTCCGGCCGTTCCATTTCCCTCTTGAAAATTAAACTAGTTCCAAGGCATGTAGTTTTCTCCCCCCCCCCCAAAAAAAAAAAATAAAAAATAAATAAATAAATAAATAAATAAATAAAATAAAAAAAATAAATAAATAAATAAAATAAATGAATAAAAATAAACAAACAAACAAACAAACAAACAAACAAAAACATAGTTCAGATGATCCTTATATTTCAATAACAAGTTCCGTAGCATCATATTTATATTGTAATCCAGTACCAAAGACCCCCTTTTTCCCAAAATGTTAGTAGTTCCGAAGCCCCCTTTTTTGTCTTGCCAGTGGTAAATATCTACCATTTTGGGGGTCGAGTGCCCCCCCCCCCGCCCCCGGGCGTAAAATGTATTCACCGTCTAAAGTTTGAAGCCCGAATATCGGTTGTAATGCAAAGTTATAACTTGATGCATTTGCAGGATAAATCGGTTTCTTAATAAAGAAAATGAACCAACATGTCATTTTGAGTAAAAGATTATTTCTGAATATGCATGCACTTTTCAAACGTTTAGATATTAAAAAATATGATATGACTTGTAACAAAATCATGACAGAAAAATGTTGCAAAATGAGTTTACGTTTTTACAAATGTGAATTTTCAAGAAACAATGTTTTTTTTCACGACATAGATGATCAGAGAGGGGAGAACAAATTTACTTTATAATGTCACACTGATGAAATTGTTTCTTGGAAAATTCGGATTTGTAACTTTTACGGTTTCAATAAGAAAGAAGGTACGATTAATCTCAAACGGCAATGACCTCCATGACAAATGGTAAGTGTCCAAAGCCATTATTCCACTGTAATCACGGTATAAAGTAGATAAGGTTGTTTTTCAGAAGCCTTAACAGTCGTGGGGTCATAAAGCTTCGGAAATTTTTAGAAACGCTGACCCTATGAATTGGGCGGCGCCTCGCTTATTTGTAGATTGACGTAGAACTTGACATGTTTTAGAATTGTTCGATAGGAAACGACATTTATCCGCCAACTAAAACTGAGAGTAGTAAGGAATGATAATGGCATATAATTTTATATCTGAATGTCCAATAATGAGAAGTGGAAAATGGATAAGAAGAATCCGAAGTATTTTGTTTTTGCGCAATGAGAAAATTCTAAAGCAAGACAAAAGGAAAGATACGATTTATACTGATCGAATGAATTATGAAAGCTGGGCTAATAGCAAGTTATGATATGGTGATCACAAGAAGGCAAAATGACAAGAAGCATAAAATGCTGCCCTTGGTGAGTAGAGATTGATAAAAGAAATTAACCCGTTGCCTATTAGAATCGGCTGGTCCCTGTATTAAACCTACGGAAGTATGAAAATTCAGTTGTCAATGAATTAAGGACGAAAACAGATACGAAGCTGATACATATTCACATCCATTGGATATTCACCAGATATGAGGCATATACGAGATCAATCGTGCCAAGTACAGGGAGGATTAAATGGGTGGATAGATACTCCATCCGGGTTTCCTATAGAGTAAATATTGTATCCAAAAGCTAGTGCTACATGTACACTTATATACATGCATGGTATAGATTAGAATAATTGTGAAAGAAAGAGAGAGAGAGAGAGAGAGAGAGAGTGTGTGTGTGTGTGTGTGTGAGAGAGAGAGAGAGAGAGAAAGAGAGAGAGGGGGGGGGGGGAGTGAGTGAAAGCGAGGTATCGATAGAGGGTGAGAGAAAACAAAATGAGAAAGAGAGAGACAGAAAGTTTATTTCCAGAAAGATGATGAATTTAAAAAAAAAAAAACAACTTTATCAGCATTATTTTCTATTTTTAAAGTCGTACAAAGACATTTTTATACAAACCTATTGATCTGTGTATCTAAAGACAAAGAAAGATAACAAAAGAGAACTTTATGATATGTCTGTATATTTTGATGTTATTTTTGTAGCCTTGATTAACTTCTCTTATCTTTCTCAGCAACTGGTGCCCTCTGTGGCTTGCTTTTTTTTGTATTCTGGACTAAAACAGCTCCCACAATGCAACAGTCGAGGTGTAATTCTCCTGACCATGCTACGTCTTCCCTTGAATTCAGTTTGTTTTCATTAGAGGATAACCACACGCAAGAAAGTCTGTTTACTCTTCAGCCCAGGATGGAGTCGCGTTAATGAGTTCATTCACCTCCAAAGTTGCCAGTCGAAAATGAATACATGTACGTACGGAATATGGTCAAAATCATTGAGACTGTAAAAAAACGGGTCTCAAAATCAGCTCCTATACAGCATGTACAAAATGAATGAAATCTGAATTTCAATTCTGCACAGTGAGAATACACTTGTTCAAACTTCCTCTAGGGACTCAATTTTATCGGTAAACAGACACTGATGTGTGAAAAGCATGTATTATAAAGAAGATGCACCTGCATTTATTGATGATAGCTCCGAATGGCAGTGTTAAATTAAGCAAGGAAGGTTAATCAAAACGATGAATTATTAGACACCTGTTTGTTGAAATGCAAGATATGTGGACCATACAACAGAAAAAAAGGGAACTTCAATGCCTTCTTCAGACATGTATATTATTCAGCTGATAGAGTAAGCATGCATAACATGCATTTGCAAGTATACGATTGATGCATTTCCTTTTACACCAGATTTCAACGAAATTTATAGCAAAAACCAAAGAAAAATGAACATAGAATTGTATCCACATCTTTTTAACCTAATAGAAAATCTACACCTACTCTCACACCTTTAGCGAAAAGATACAGCATAAATACTTTATCTCTATTCTACCCTTATATTTCAAGTTTGTGTAGTTAACTTCTAACATCATGCATAACTGTGTTGAAATTAAAATTAAAATGCTTTTGCCTCTGCCCACATTCAGTATTTTCGCGCGGTACTTTAACCAACAAGCGAAAACGATAAACGTGTTTCCTACAAAGACTTGGCTCAGTATGAATTGTGGAGAAGGAAAGAAAGCATAAAAACCAAACAAATATTCTCAATTAAAGACATTTGTGCCGGATGACTACTGACCTAGACATCTTTACGGCCTTAATCACTGTGCTTAATGTCATTATTACAGTCGTTTGAAGAAACAAATGTTACACGGCATCAGAGGAAAATAGAGGTTAAAATATGTGAAAGTTTGTGAAGTCATTAATTTAGGAAGGTACGCAACACTGAGAATGAGAAAGAGAGAGAGAGAAAGAGAGGGGGGAGGGGTGGGAGGGGGCAGCGCATACTTGAGAGAGGGAGAGAAAGAGATAATACGGAAAGGAAATGGTGAAAGTAAGAAAAACATGAGGTCGTGGAACAAAGAGAAAGCAAGAACCTCATTCAATTTATGGGGTACCATTTGAATAGTTTGACTTCTCAAACAACTCATCATCAACAAGCTTTAAGCCATTTCCGACGTACTATAACCATTCTTGACGATCGAGCTTGCAGTTAAAGTCGACAAGGTCCATTAGAAACCACAAAATGACCCAATACAACAACCAATGGTGTTTTATAAAGGTTCCTCTTCCTCGTATTTTGGAATGACAATGAATGGAATTACTGCAGTGATCATGATGACTCAGAGAAGTAAAGACCAATTTAGTTGATACCATGTTGACATTTCAATGTACCATCATTTTACTTCGATACGTAAATTAAAGAAGACCTGTTCCAAAAGGAAAAAAAGAGAGAGATCTGCATTTTGTTTGTATTTCGTTAGAAGATAGGAAATCACCCCCCCCCCAAAAAAAAAACAAAACAAAACAAAACAAAACAAAACAAAAACAAACCCAAAACAACAACAACAAACAAACAAACAAACAAAACAAAACAAAACAAACAAACAAAACAAAACAAATAAACAAGTAGAAATTCTTATGAAGACGATCATTCTTTCCCAATTGCTTTGAGACAGTTTCTTTCAAAATGTACTGGCACGACATGATGACTAGAAATCTTTATCTTTGAATAACATAACATAAAGGAGGAACTCGGATTTACATTCCGTGCGTATGCGTGCGCGTACGGGTGCGTTGACTGGTATGGTATGTACAGTATAATCACCAATAGCTTGCACTGATATCTAAACTAGCAATATCTCGCTACAGGAGTAATATTTGAAGCTGACATTTTGGATATAGTACACCGACATGGAACCCCAAGGATTCTAGGACAACTACCCCCTAGACAACTACCCCCCGGACAACTACCCCCCGGAAAACCACCCCCTGGACGACTACCCCCCTAGGACATCTACCCCCCAGGACATCTACCCCCCAGGACAACTACCCCCAAGGACAATTACCCCCAGGACAATTTTTCCGGGGGTAGCTGTCCAGGGGGTAGTTGTTCGGGGGGTAGTTGTCCGGGGGGTAATTGTCCTGGGGGGTAGTTGTCCTGGGGGGTAATTGTCCTGGGGGGTAGTTGTCCTAGGGGGTAGTTGTCCTGGGGGGGTAGTTGTCCTAGGGGGGGGGGGGGTAGTCGTCCAGGGGGTGGTTTTCCGGATACGAACCCCAAGTAGTTTTGGGGGTGATCTGTCCCTTTTAAGTTCCTAGACATTGCATAAAGGAAACAGAGTAATGTCCCTATAGGAGTAGGAGGTCCAGACTAGCCTTGGCTGGCCTCTAAACGGGTTTCGACCAGCTCTCGGCATTACAAAAACATTACGTGTTAATTAGATTTTCATGTTGAGATAACATTTTACAACTTGGCGTTGTAGAGTATTCCACCGCTCGGGGCTTAATGTCCTCATAACACGTTTTAATAGTGTTGATATCAAGAGACAAAATGCAATGGAGCTTGTGTGTAAAGACAGACTGACAAAGATATCGAACTAGCTTTTCGAATAGTCCAAAACTCTTAACAACCTTGACTTTGGACACTTTGAAATGTTGACGATTAGTGATGGATAGTATCAGATAATGAAAAAAATTAATGTTTACAATGAATTACCATTTTGTTGTTGTTGTTTTTTTTAAAGGGGGGGGGGGCGCGAATGGATTTACGCAAAGGCGCAAAGTACTTTTAGTATGCGACATTTGGATCCTTATCTCAATTGCTTAGCATCTGACTTTGACAGATTTAGATATGTTTTACTTCTGCTTCTTTTTCTTTCGCTTTTTACTTTTCAAGTTCTCATTTCAATAACTTGAATAATATTCATGTGAAAAAGCAGACTTGTCGAACATGTAGAAGGTTCACTTCTTGTAAGGGTTTCATCATAATTTTGAAATCAACCGCTTATATTGTCCGCAAATCCCTGACACTATCTCATTTACTGTTACATTCAAGCCATTTAACTTGCACATTATAACAATGTACATCTTTTATTTGACAAATAACATACCCTTAATATATACAAATGCTGTGTTTCCCAATGCATAAGAAAATATCTGCCAAACGATTTTTCATGGTTGTCGTTTAAAATAAAAGTATGCGTAGCCTAAAGCTATGCTACTATAACAATACGATTATTCAGAGAATTGCATTTCAAGTTCTGCGTAAGATCTGTCGAGAGATTTTTACAAAATTGGGAAGTAATCATACTTTACGATCGATAGAATGGATTAAGTTCAAGCTAATGATCCCTTCACTCGAAATGATTCGATATTTCCAGATATGTCGAAACATGGAGGTAGATTATGGCCATATGATTAAAATTTCATGATTTAAAAACATGGAAATAATTCTAGTACTTCTCCATCTAACTTAAGTTTCAGTTTAAGTTTCAGTTTATTTTATATTTCCTATCACATAAATGCACGTAATCAATGACCAGTGCATTATTACAATACTATAAGAAAATATCTTCAATACTTTCAACGAAATAACAAAAATGCAAGTATAAGACAAACAAACTTGGCGTGAAATATGAGCATGATGAGGGAATCTAGTAAAAGCTAGGCTTGTAAAAAAAAAAAAAAGTCTTTGACATTATTACATGTATGTGAGAGATGATCTTAAGAAAAAAAAACAGAAGAAAAAAAAAATTAGAAAAGAATTAAAATACTGAGTCGAGGGTGCAGTATGTAACTAGGGAGCCATAGGATGGGATTGCGTAAGTCTTTAAGAGGGATATTTTGAATTTGCGTTTGGATGTATAGAGTGAGCCGGAATTAGTGAAGTGTGGGGGAGCGTCATTTGACAGTTTTGTTCCTGTAAATATAACTGTATTGTGTGCAAAAGCTGTTCGAGTACGTGGAAGGTGATAAGATCACCTTTCCTTCATTCTGTATTGTGTATTTATCATGATTGAGAACCTAGGAATGTCATAAGAATATTCATGATAAGCTATAATTATTCTTATGCTTATTTATTTGGGGGCTGTTTCCTAGTTGATGATTTTCTCTTCATTGTTTTTGATCTTCAAACATTCAGCAGTACAAAGAACTCAATGTATTGTGTAAGCAGAATCTATGAGATTCCGTAATTTATTTATGTAAAGGAAAACATAACGTACATATAAATCTTATGCCCACCGCACACTATAAGATCGCTCTGCGATCCCATTTCGGAAGAAAATGTAATAGCATCTGATATAAACATTTAAACACATAAAATATTTTTGATTGAGGCTCTCAGTTGTCATATAGATACATGTATTAAAATAGAAAATTCGACCTACTACGAGCTTTCTAGTCGAAGGAAAGGCCGAATCGGCTCCGAGTCGTATAGTGATGTTAGAGCAGTCCTACGATTGTCTACGATTTGAAACTGATTTGGCCATTTTTTCGGGTATAAAGCTGACAGTGCCTTAAAACCCTACGCTTAGTGTTCATATTCTTGTTCATAACCTGAATCAGGTAAATTTTATCTGTTAAAATGCCCATATTTAATGCTATTGCGATTTTTTTCCAAAATCGGACCGCAGTCGATCGTTTAGTGTGCGGTAGGCTTGACTAATAAGGTGGTTGAGTGTCTCAACCGTGCCGCTTCAAACACACAGAATAGACAACATGGCCAATGGACCTTGATTGTGCATGAAAAACAAAAAATCCCCGCGATATTTCCTAATCTGAGAGGTTTCATAAGGCTGACTACCATACTAATACACCTTTTCAGTAAAAGTGCAAATTCATGCATGAAAATAAATAATGATTATTTCCCCCTCAACATATTTTAACAAAGATTAGTAGGCTATAATAGTTTCTACTAGATGGCGTTAGGATGCCCGATTGTTAATGCAAATTTCATCACTTTAAAATGAAAAAAAAAAACCAACAACAAAACTTGTCGATGTTTTGTGGAATCCAAGTCAATCAAATCACAAAAATAAATCTCTAAATCAGTTTCCTAATACCAATATTATTTAGAAAAGGTATTTTATTTATATTTGATGACATCTAATTCAAAAGATATACTTATGATGGCATTTCATCAAAACTCCAAAATGGCCGATTTTGAACCCCGTGCATAGCACACGATTTGGCAATGGGAACAAATTCATTATACAAGAGACTTCATGCATTAACACTTGGTTTTCATAATGTATCTCGAATTCTCGATGGTGCACGCCTGCACGGGGACCCTCATTCCCGACTAGACTAATTTGTATCCACTTAAATTGCAGTATGGCTCTATGCCTCGATAATCATGATAATAAGTGTGAAATCATCTCGTCAAAAAAAATCAACAACTAATACAGAAATGATAATAGTAACTGCCAATTATAGCTTAGATCCCTACGACCTTTACCATCACTGTGTACTCCTTTCAGATAGAGAAAGATAGTGAGGAAGAGACAGAGAGAGTGAGGGAGAAAGAGAGAAATAGAGGGAGAGGGGGAGGGGGAGAGAGAGAGAGGGTTAGTGAGAGAGAGAGAGAAATATAGAGAGAGAGAGAGAGAGAGAGAGAGAGAGAGTGAGAAAGCGAAAGAAAGACAATGGTGGCTCGAGACAGACCTGAAAGATATAGCCTACAGATACACATGAGACGTATAGGGGTTGAAAGTTGAAACATCGAACTAGACAGACGGACAGATATAGAGGCAGATTTGGACTATTTTTTGAGTAAACATTCAAAGGTAAGTCGCTAAATTTGACCATATATTTTTTACCATCAGTTAAGCTGCTAACAGCTTATAAATAAATGGTCAGCTCATTTCCTGTGGGTTAGACTCATTTCCACTTACCGTGGTGACACACAATACATAAAATCAAATATGCATTCAGATTGGAATAACTACAATCTCCACCCCACAATCCTTTAAATGGCGCTCGCAAATTGAGTTGAATACCCACATGAACGAACGCAAGCCAATCGTGATTGATTGCCCATACCACACGCAAACTTGTAATAAGGAAAGGTTTAACGTTTTTCAAATAACTTTCACTGCAGTTTACTTTACCAATCTCAATCTTAAAATCCCTGCCTGTAGATTTTACAAGCCTCAATCTGTCTGTACTAGCTTTGTCTATGCATCTTCGCGTAGGTATTCCATTACCCTCACTTCAGCCACAGGGCGGCATGCACTTCGACCACATCAAAATCTGAAAGTTGATTCGACAGGTTCGAAGTATGATGATGGGTAGCGTTCGATCGTGCTTGGGTTATATTTTGTGACTTTACTTTATGTCGTTTAAAAAATCGTTCTTGTTTTCTCGTTTTTTTAAAATTATATATATATATATAGTCGTTTTTTGCATGAACATGAATTAAACAATGTTTATATTGATCATTAATACCATGTGAACAACGGCAACACAGACAGGTCTTTTTTTTATATATAGATCTTTTCTGAACTGAATGTACAGTAATGTTTGGACTGCTCAGATATATATGTTCAAACTTCTTTGATTTCATCACCATAGTCTGTACTGATTTGATTGAGTAAAGTTGATTACTAAAAAAAAAGCTAAAGACAAAAAAAAAAAGTTAAATCCCCTGACCAGTCTCAAAAATACGATTAAGTAGTACTGCAAGAGGTACCAGTGAAATATTGGCATCCTAGGTCCCATCTATAGTGGCAAATCTAGGATTATGTTTAAATGGGCTTTGAAACATGATTGAAATCAGGTCTTAAAAAATTCTCCTCAGCGATTCAGTAATATGTACATGTTGCTTATAATGCCATTGAGGTTAAGGCGCAGGTAGACTTTGAGTTTGAGTTTCAACCGGGTTTCGGCTCTTCGTTGAATCAGTTAAAGGAGCATTATCTCAATAGAATGTTTAATTCTTAATGTTTGAACACAGTAGACGGTCTGCCAAAGGATGAACCGCAAATGTAATTTGATCATGGATAGTTGATCCACATAATCAGTTGATCCTCAAGTTATGTAGAAGAATACTATCATGAGAAAACGAGACAATAATGTGCCGACGTCAGTTTAGAATGGTCATTTGCAAAGAAATTACTTGTCAACTTCATTGCATACCAGACTATTCTACAAGGGGAGATGTACAGAAATAAGGATAAGCAGTCGTCATTCAAGAAATAAATTGGCCATCCTGAATCTTGGGCTATACGCGTGTGAAGCATGGAACTCGACTGCTGAGTGAAACCCATTGGGGTTTTTAAATTTTCATTTAACTCTCGTTTTCAGTTATAAAAACAAAATGAATGAAAAAAATATAATTTCCAAAACGAATAAAATAATCATCTTATTTGCAAAATATGCAAAACAATTGCTTAAAAAAAAAAAATTAAATATATATATATATATATATATATATATATATATATATATATATATATAAATATATATTCTGAACTTTTTCATATTAATTCTGAACTTTTTCATTGCACAGAATGATCAGGTATGTAATCTTTCGAGATCATAAAGCTAAAATTCCTTAAACCTTTGTTCTTATAACGTGATACGTTTAATTTCTTAGAAATGTTACAGACCATCTGTTTTTCTTTCGGCATGTGGAAGGTGTTACTGAACAAATATCTGATATTACAGGTACTGCGGATATTGCCACCGTCCTTGCTATTAAGGCAAAACATTAAGCCCAATGTCCTCTTGTTTCATGCGGCGGCCTTGAATGTTGAAACGTGCACGGCTCCATTTCATCATACCGACACAAATTATCATGTTCAATTCATCACTTTGACTAATCGAAAGGGAGGTCCCATTATCAATGGGATCAATATTTGATAAGATGATGATATGGACGAGCGTTGTTTTTGTCTGATTCCTCTGTCAACAGCAGGTGAAGCGACAGTACTGACGTCCACAGACGATGGATTTGTGTTTTTGTGTCAATACTTCCTTTCGGAAACTTATCCTTTCATTTCTTATAATGGTTATTATAGCAAACGTGATTATAGCCATTCCATATCTGCAAGCAGAAAGGAAATTGAAAGATCTGCCAGAAAATTCCCTGATGATTCTTAGTTTTAGTTGCAACTGAATGAGAGAGAGAGAGAGAAAGAGAGAGAGAGAGAGAGAGAAAAAGAGAGAAATCAATTGAATAACTCGTATTTCAAGATTAGAAGTAGGTAATCTGTCTGCACTTTATCAAGGAAAACTGATAGGGGAAGAAAAGTCTAGTGTTGCCGTTTTTAATAACTTACTTAAAGGGAAATCCACCCTTAATCGTGTTATAGTGCAGTCACATATTGACGATTTAGCCAGCGTATTCCCGACGTATTACAATTTCTCTAAAACGCT
This sequence comes from Heliocidaris tuberculata, assembly GCA_025618425.1. Taxonomy (NCBI): domain Eukaryota; kingdom Metazoa; phylum Echinodermata; class Echinoidea; order Camarodonta; family Echinometridae; genus Heliocidaris; species Heliocidaris tuberculata. Next base: position 13,807,912 of record CM046835.1, on the reverse strand, counting down.
GGCATACGCTGAAGAATCGAGTTTTTTTCCTTCAATTTTGAGCGGATACATAACGTATTAGTAACTTACACAGAACGTTTCGATAACTTATACAAACGAATGCGTAGCATGTTGCCGGCGTTCACAACTTACGCCCAACGAGCGTTTGCGATTGGCGACCGTTTAGCCAGCGTATGCCGACGTATGAAAAATTTGGCGAATACGCTGGCGTACGTCGAATAAGTTATGGTTAAGTTATGTATAAGCTGAGAGCAGCTGAAGCACGCTGGTATATGTCGTAGTACGCGAGGTCGTCTTAAAAATTTTGTGCATGCACAAAAATTTTCGACGTATGCCAGCGTATGGCTTATACGTCCCGCATACGCGGGCCGCGGGCCATAAGTTGTAGGTAAGTTATGCGATCGTTGACACACATTGACACACGTTACTTGTAAGTTACTCAAAAGTCGAAATAGGTCGAGGTAATGGTGGTGTCACACCTTGGCGTTTTAGCCAGCGTATGCCCGACGTATGAGGAATTTGGCGAATACGCTGGCGTACGTCGAATACGTTACGGGTAAGTTTTGCATACGTTAAGAGCACGCTAAAACACGCTGGTATACGTCGTCATACGGCGAGGTCGTCGAAAAATTTTGTGCAACACAAAATTTTTCGACGTATGCCAGCGTATGGCTCATACGTCCCGCATACGTGGGCCATAAGTTGTAGGTAAGTTACGCGATCGTTGACACACGTTCACACACGTTACTCGTAAGTTACTCATAAGTCGAAATACGTCGAGATATAGTCTAGCGTACCCCAAAACTTACTTCTAACCTATGAGTAACGTGCTTTGAACGTATGTGTAACTTAACTCCAACGTATATTGACGTATGAAGACGTATTTGACGTGCTCCGGACGATCACAAAACTTACTGAACGTGTTTCTAACTTACAGCTACCGTATAATGGCGTATTGACAACGTTTACAGGAATTGGTATATAAAAATGGGGTTCACAGGAGGAACCCATCAGAACTCATGAAGACACGTCCACGCCCCCGCCCACGGCCAGGGGACTTCTTGGCAGCGTTCTTCGAAGTGTTCTTCGGCATGGCGGTGGTGTTGATACCGTGATGGATAGTGGGGTTATGATTTGAATATGTGTGTGTAATTGGGTTTTTACAGACGTGTATCAATCAGATATGATTATTTACGTCTGGGGACCGACCTTTAACGTCACCATCCGAAAGACGTGACTCAGTTTCGAACCTGGGTCCGCTGAATCAGTTTATAACTTCCACTGTTAGCTGGATTACAGGCGCACGCCACAACGCCCAGTAGTCGAGCGGCAGCCTTTTTATAGGCTACGACACGTGATCGTCAGCGATACGCTGCCGCGCGCTATGCGTAAGTTAGGCTATCGTTGGGCATAAGTTGTGTACGCCGGCAATACGCTAAGCATTCGTTGGAATACGTTACTTATAAGTTAACGAAGCATTCTATATAAGTTACTAATACGTTATGTATACGTCCAACTCGTTATGAATACGCTAAGTATACGCCCAGAGTTGAAAAAAAATATCAAAGTTCAGCGTATGCCGACGTTTTAGAGAAATTTTGATACGTCGGGCATACGCTGGCTAAAACGCCAAGGTGTGACACCACCATAATGTCTAGCGTACCCAAAACTGATTTCTAACATATGAGTAACGTGCTTTGAACCTATGTGTAACGTATATCGAACTTACCTCCAACGCATATTGACGTATTATGTAGACTTATCAGACGTGTTCCAGACGACCACAGATCTTACTAAAAGTGTTTCTAACTTTACAGCTACCGTATAATGGCGTATTGGCAGCGTACTTCGAATTTTTCTTCAGCATGACGGTGATGTTGATACGGTGATGTTGATACTGCGATGTCTAGTGCGGTTATGAATTGAATCGTTGTTGTTGTTGTTGATTCTTGTTAAATGGCAATCGGTCAATTTTGACTGTTATCACCAATATTTTTTTTTTCGTTATTTTTCTTTCACAGACATACTTTAATCATATAAAATAATATAATCTAATTCTCTCTAATCGTCGAGCGGCAGCCTTTTTATAGGCTACGACACGTGATCGTTGGCGATACGCTGCCGCGCGCTATGCATAAGTTAGACTATCGTTGGGCGTAAGTTATGAACGCCGGCAACATCCCGGGGGGGGGGGGCAGTCAACTATATATATTGCTGTACACACGCGCGACCAGAAAAACGCATGAAAAGGGTAGTTTTTGCCGGTTAAGGTGCGTGTTTAGGATGTCAAAAAAGGCCAAAACCGTTTCAATACGCGTTTAGGATATCCCTTTTCTCATACTTGTGTGGATTTTGTGCGACGAGTCTCTTGTTCAGGGGGTAAAATTTTAGGGTGTAAATAGGGCGTAAATTTGACCAATTGGATTAAAAGTGTTTAGTGGTGGTTTTGAAAAAAACCGTGGTCGCGCGTGTGTACAGTAATATAGTTGACGCTAAGCATTTGTTGGTATAAGTTATCGAGACGTTCTATATGCACTCTTAAAATGTTGGGTAAATTTAGTTGGGTAACTGCTGGTTGGTTAAAAATATTCCCAATTCTGGGCTATTATTAACCAACTGGACACTCGAGTGGTGTAACCAATATTGGTCAATACTTTTTACCTAAATATTAGGCATATATTTACCAACAGTATTTGGTAATTATGGGTTGGGTACTTGTTGCCCTGTAGTTGTGTAATTTTGTCACATTTCCTTTGCCAGTTGGGTAAATTTTGTTGGGTAACTGATGGTTGGTTAGAAATTCGCTTTTGCCCAACTTGTGGTAAATATTTTTACCCAATATTGGGGAAAACACTTATATGAATATTCATGAATTTTTAGTAGCGTATGGTTTGGGGTGGCCCGATTTACTAACTGTCACCAAATGCATAAAAAAATATAAGGGGTATATAAGAGCTTGCATTAGTTTGCACTAACTGGATAGGATAGGACTAGGATAGGATAGATTAAGGTATAGGATAGGATAGCTTAAAATAGGATAGGTTAGGATTGATTAGGTTAAGACCCAGAAGGACGTAACAAGTAGATTTCATTTTTTTTTAACCTAGGTTGGAGGAAAAAGGAAACAATAAATTGGGCAGCTGAATTTGCCCAACCACATGATATTTGTTACCAAACAGCTGAACAAATAGAGGGTTGGGCAATCCTATTGGGTAAGATTGGTTGGGCAATAATTACCCAACTGAGAATATAACCAACAGTTGGGCAATTGTAGAGTTGGGTAAAATCTAATGGGTCACCAACTGATGGGCAATTTGATTTGCCCAACAACATAGTAAATGGATTGCCCAACATCAGTTGGGCAAATTTTAACCAAAAGTTGTGTGGACAGTATGTTGCCCAGTGTTGGTTAAAAATTGGGCATTTTTTTGCCTAACTTTTTTAAGAGTGTGTTACTAATACGTTAAGGCCACCGCACACCTTACGATCGGTCTGCGATCCGATTTGTGAAATAAATCGCTATGGCATTAAATATTGGCATTTTAACAAATGAAATCTACCCTATTCAGGTTCTGAAAAGTTCTCGGAAATACGTCTAAGAAAATAAACATACAAATCGCTCTTACTTTTTTTATATCCGAGAGTGCGACGGCTGACACAATCCGCTTGTTCATTTCGTTATTTATATTTATGTATGTATGTGTGTATGTATGTATGTACAAATTTTGCGACGACCTCGCCGAACTACCGACGTATACCAGAGTGCTTCAGCGTGCTCTTAACTTATCCTGCTTATACAAAACTTACCCATAACTTATTCGACGCACGCCAGCGTATTCGCCAAATTTTTCATTCGTCGGCATACGCTGGCTAAAACGCCAAGGTGTGACAGCTACATAAATAGCAAGTTGTTCTAACAGAAAGAGGAAAAATCAGAGAAGCAGATTGGTGACAGTTTGAACGAAATTGGACAAGCAATAAGAAAGTAATGAATTTTGGAAAGTTTTAATACATATGGGAATTTCAAATTGGTCGAATCGGTAATGTTACTGTGATATAGTGCCGGACAATTCCTCCACTGTTCAAGCACACAAAATGACTAAAATGTCATTTTTTCTTCTTCAAAAAAATCCAAAATTTGAGTACTGCCTCGAGGGAAAAGGCGCCTTGGAGAAAACCGCAAATCAATGATATTTTGTATGTGCGACAAACGGGAGAGTTGACAGCCAGTATGTCAAAATCGACTCACTAAATTGCCAGTTTGAGATTCACATAGATATAGTGATCTCATTTTCAAACACCATAACTTTATTATTCCCGATTTATTTCAAACTTTGACCATCCTGTTTTTCTTATTTTCCTGCTTTTCCACAAATCACCTTTTTAAAAAAAAACCAATATTGGATCGCCCTTTAATGTACTTTGGATAAGACAAGACTACTGTCTACACAACGGAAGAAAGGTGCACGGACCTTGGAGTTCGTGGACCTTTGCACAATCATTATAGCGGATAACCAACGGCAGTTTAAAGATGATGTATCCTTTTTTGCAGATGACAATCTAAAAGAACAAAAGAAATACTTCCCTTATGATATATGATTTTTTTTAAACTGACTTCTAGTCGAATCATACCCACGGCGAAATAGCACAATGCGTTCATTAACTTCTTAACTCCACGTTTGTTTGTTTGTTTGTTTTTTCCCCTAATTACTTATTTAGAAATGAGCCTTACTCATGTTAATCTGAAATGAAGTTAGCTTTCATAAACTGACGATACAATTCCTTTACCGCAGATCTATCTTCGTCCAGCGCCTATACCGCATTAACTGATGAACAAAAAGAAAAAAAAATGAAGAAGGAAAGAATAAATTCCTATGTTCCTTTTTTTAGTGCCATGTCTTTCTCCCATCCCATCTATATTTCCAGACGGTTCTCATGTCTCGGACCACCAGTTGTACAAATGAGTGAGAACACTTCCGGGGAAGCAAGTAGAAAATATAATAGAAAATGAATTTGCAACGTCGTGTTTTTCCCTCCTACAATCAGCTAACATAATAGAGGAACAGGTACTTGGCTTTGATAACAACATCCGAATTTATTGGTTATAAAATTAGCAAAGAGATATTGATTTTAGTATACAGATTTCAAAATTCGTTCACAGTAAAATGGTGTTTTACTCTATTTTTGTTATGTCCGAATCCCTCCAATTTTAAGATAAATCTATGCCGGGTCGTATTGTTTTTGTACCTGGTTTTGCGTTACCTGTGCCAAACTTTTACGTAGACAAACAGCGAGTATGATTGGGTTGTTGACCTTGTATTTTTCCTGACGAGACGCAACGTCTGAAGATGAAGTTACGCTAATCTAATCGCGATGGCTGTTTCGAACCATTTTCCTTTTTTTTTTAAACCGAGAATTGATTCATTAACACTTCCTTTTTTTTTTTATTCATTAGTATATGCTACCACGATTGTCTTCGTATCGAGTCATAAGAAAAAAAAAAAACACGCACAAGCAATGTGGGGGAAGATATTCGTACATGTGCACAGAACGCGTGGACTTATCGAATTCTAGCCGATAAATATGTAACTATATCTTGACAATATGTTCTGACTGGAAAACACTAAAGCAAATTTACTCCATCGCTCCGTTTCATTTGCGGCAAATGAAAGTATATTTCCCACAGGCATACTGTCCAATTTCCCCAGGGCCTTGACTGGGTTACCCCAAGAGGAAGCTAAAGATGGATATGGTTTAAAACAACTTATACCTTGTTCACAACGACTTAGTAATACGAATAGCATCACCATCAGAATAAGGTAATTGCCACGAAAAAGAAAGCGGTTCATAAAAATAGCGAGGGAGGGGTGGTTGAACTAAAAAGAAAATGCAGTTGGTTAGTATCAAGTTTCAAAAAGAGCGTCAATGCAATCATAGTGGGAACTAATTATCCTTGAAGTCAAATCATTTCGATTTGATAAAGTTTATTGGCTTTCTTACAAATATTCTCGTCATAAACATATTCATTTTAACGCCTTTTTATTATTATTATTTTATTATTATTATTTTTTTAATGTCTAGTCATATTGTGTATTTTTCAAACTGTGATTTACAATAAACAATCATGCTTGAAACAACTAACAATAATCAGCTTAACATATATGGGAAAAATAATTTTGGTCAAACATAATAGTGATTAGAACAGAGCAAATAAATGAAAGCATTTAATCAAAATGTGCAAACGCATTTCATATGTAGAATTGTATGTTTAAAAGATTGAAACTCCATAGTGTGGAATTTCCCATGAAAATATTCCATGATATGTTGTTGTTGGGGGTGGTGGTTTTTATTTCTATGACATACAGGTATTAATTAGGATCATGATGCGTGTATCTATATCATTTAAAGAAAACATCAACTTAACCTGAATATGGAATGATATCCCCTCTTTCATCAATTCAGCAGATTCAAAAGACCAATTCCAGAAATTCGTGAAAGGTATCTCTTTACGGAATAGTTAAACCCTTTTCCATTTCTCTCAAACTTTGCGCCTATGTTGATTTTGATTCCATATCATAATATTCCAGATTTTGTACACGATGTGATATCATTAATACTAAAACAATGTGCATGCTGTATAATGCTTCATTACTGATGTAAAACTGGAAGGGGAGTTGGCTCTCAAATGATTGGGGGCGGTTTGACATGACCAGCTTGCAGAGTTTGGTGGACGTCCTTGTTCTCGCATCAAATTACCATCTCATCCTCGAGCAAGCTCTCTGCGATGACAACTAACGAAGTGATGGAGGTGAGAGGGAGGTGAGCATAATAAAGATAGAATGAGAAGAGAAGGGGGAATGGGAATGGAAGATCAGTGGATAGCGGATCCACAGGGGCGCAGGAGGCCCGTCCCCATCTTTTATAGACAATTCTCATAAGGGCCTTAAAATGGACGTTTTTACGCCAACAACCCAAGTATTTATGCCATTTCCTATGACAAGATCCGCGGCGGGATGGATAGAAGGAAAAAACAACAACAACACCAAACAAACAGAAAGACAGGCATACATTTGGGAGAGAGAGAGAGGGGGGGGGGGGGGAGAGTGGGGGAAGGGGGTGCGCATCAGAATAGTACATAATAAATAAATCAATCAAGATCCGCTCTTATCATTACCTCCCTTCTCTTAATGAATGATAAGCGTGTTAGAGAGAAACAGAGTGAAGGAGAAAGAAAGCGAGTGAGAAAGAAAGACACAGAGAAAGAAGAAGAGATTTGGGCATCAAAATGATAATGAACGAAGTCAAGATCAGCTTATGTCATAACCCTATTATCATGATAATGTAAGAGAGAGAGAGAGAGGGAGGGGGGGGGGGGTAGCCAGATGTATAAAGGGTGAGAGAAATTACAAATTCGAAATGAGGAGTGCAAATCAACAAAATGTATACAAAACGATAAAGGGGACATCATATAGAAAGATACAAGGCCAGCTCAGCCGCGGAAGTTTCGTAAAAAACACAAAACAGAAAAGTGAATGATCATAATACGATAAAGAGAGAGAGGTAGAAACAAGGAAAGGGGACAGATGAAAATTATCGCCCTAAACTTGTTTCGAAATCGCCCTTCATTCAATTAAGGAATTGAATTTCGTTCCGTCCACGTGTTCTAGCATATTGACGTTATGAGGTTTCGATGAGTGATGCAACACGGTTAGAATGGGTAGGCCTATTATTATTTTCATATAACCACCCCATTTTGTAACCTTATTTTGTGGGTCACGGTCTATATATTCCATCGTTATCACTCTGATTTTAAGTGACGTAATAAAGTGTTACAAATGTCACATGAATAAAAAAGCAAACAATGTAATAGTTTATAAAAAAATCTTAATGATTGTAAAAATTCCATAAATGATATTTCAGGATATTATGCATTGGTGAAAGGTGACCATACTCCCTTTTGTCATGCCTTTAAAAAGTGAATCAGGCCTAATTATCATCAAAATTATATTCGAGTTACAATCATGATCCAGAAGAAATCCTTTGGGATGTGACATTTAGTAGGCCTACTGTTTCATAAAATTTGATATCAATTTTAAAAGTGCTCCAGAATATTGCCGTATCAGCTTGAAGTCTCTCAAATGACATAAACTATGAAAGGAAATAGGAGCCCCCAAAAGGTATTTTGATGATCCTGATAAAGCCATATCATACAGAAGAACAGGATTTGGTAATTTTCAATAAAGCAAGATTACCAATAACGATATTTTCTATACCTCCGGCCCGTGGACAATAGTAACTTTTATGTTCTATCCCGAGGATAGATCGACTAAATCAAATTTAAAAGATCACATCGAAAGAGAAGATAAAATTTGCCAAAAGAAACGAATCGGATAAGAAGTCTTTTCCCTTTTGGAAATATTAAGTAGACTGTTTCAATAATTTTGTGAAATCAAGCAAAAGACCTAACGGTTATGACGGCTTCGTGTCTCTAAACATTTAATTAAAATCAATCGTTGGAATGGTCTACCAGCCGCGATTAACACCTTGTATTGTATTGGGTCAACTGTAAAACGGAGACGGTGAAATTGTAAAAGGTGACACCACCGATCTGGTTTCCACCTGCCAGCAAGAGAGAATCTCATTTACAATGAAATGATAGCATCACTGACCGTCTTTGAAAACATATTCAATGGAGAGATGCGTCTTGTCTTTGTCGGATATTTGTTAAAGGAAATTGTCTGGACAATTTGTTTGTTGTTTCATGTTACGTTGGTGTAACATACGTTGGTTAACACTATAAAAATAGTTTATCTTTTTTTTTTCTTTTTCATTCTTCGTTGTGTATGTCTCATTTCTTATGGAGCAAACAAAGCTTAATATTAATCTACAAATGTGGCTTTGTACTTTATATTTTGCATGTTTACCTTTCTGCTCCTACGACCACCCTCTATACTCGATTTTGTTTTCGTCATTGGCTATGGAAATGCACAAACTAGAAATGAATTGACTAAAATTGCACTTCGCTGAGACAATTCTTCATTTATTTGTATATTGTTTTTAATAGCTATGGAATAAAGTAATGACACAGTTGGTATAACTAGACTTAATCTGAGAAAGGAAGACATTTTCGAAAGTATTCTGATATACCAGTTTGGCCGAGGAATTTTGTTTTTACAACTCTTTGTCCAAAGACAATCAAATATAAAAAGGACTTATACACTGCAATCGAAAAAGAAAAAAACCCCGATTATTCTTTAAAAATCATGTATGTATCATTCTTTAGAAATAAATGGGCTACATTATTAGGGACATAACTTCAGATTTCCTCTAAAGGTACTGAGCCTGTAGTAGACGATGTCTGATTGGAAGGTCAGGTAGGCTCTCTATAATTATTGAAAACAAGGAGTTCTAACTTCATATTTTAGTCATTCATACATCTTGTAAATTAAAAAAAAAAAAAACTTTAAAAAGAGAATGTTTTATCACTTCGCTGGACTTGTTTGATATTAAGATTGCACTTGTAATGATTCATACCAGTCCCGATCAAAATCACAACTTCGGCCATTCGATTGAAACCACAAGTTTGTACAAATATTCAAGCGATCCCTCAAACCTCACATCTTCCTCTCAGAACATGCTATAAATGCCCTGACTTCAGCCCTCCTCTCTTGAACCCTTTCCAGAAATAAAATCAATACGTGATCCGTTAATCTAGTTTTCACCTTCTCCTCTTTGTTCACTTTACTTTGTAAACATAACAGATATTGCAACATACTCCTCGCATGACCTCGCATAAACCGTTTACCCGTCTCTGTGTATTGTCCAGGGGTTTGATGGGCCCTTTTCGAGGGACTCTTCCATAAAGAAAAGGTAAAATATATCAACGTATTTGGTAACCTGTCTGCCCACGCCTTTGTTGAAAATTGGACTGAAAAAAGGATTTATTTGACATACAGGTTTGAATGAAACAAGTTGATGTTTTGATTTCCAAACATTATTGTTGAAAATCAATATGAGAACTGACATATTGAATATTGCTTTCTCAAATCGAGATATCGAGATTGATTTGGGATAGCTTTGATATAAGCTGACATGATAGCATAATAGGAATATTAGGTCCCTTTATCATTGACTTTATAATTATTTGCGGGAATTTGTAACATGTTCTCCACCCCTTCCCCTCCCCTCGCCTCTCCTCGCCTCTCCTCCCCCCCCCCCTTCTCTCTCTCTCTCTCTCTCTCTCTCTCTCCCTCTCTCCCTCCCTCCTTCTCTCTTTCTTTCTTTCTCTCTCTCCCTTCCTCCCCCATCTCTCTCTCTCTAGCTGATATGTAAAATGACCAAATGAAAAAGAATCACGAGCTTCTCAGAGTGGAACCAGTAGTCTCATTTGGATAATCATTCATTCAATAGCGGAGAGTTAACGATTATGTATATAAATGCTTATAATGGTTGTTTGGATACGGAAGTGAAGCAGATCCCGCGTAACGAAGAGCAGAGATGAGTGCTATCGCATTCATTAACGAGGTTTTTGATGATAACTGAGAAAGTATTGCATTAGTATGTGTACGACAAACTTTTGTTAAAAAACAAGAAGTGTTGGAAATAGAGCAAGAAAACTAGGTCAATGAATGAGCTGGATGCAAATAATTAGATACTGAATTGGACAAATTGAAGGGAAATATGGAAGAAATAACGAGTGCTTTCTGTATTAGAATGAATGAAAAGAAAATGATATATGGAGTGAGAATTAATATGCTTCATCAAGAACAGGAGACACCCAGATATGGGATGATGAATATGATGGTCGACAAAATATTTTTATTAGTGCCCACAATAATCGTGAAATGTATGCGTAATATTGCACTTTTAAAGAGGACGTTACACAAGTGGCGTAGTCATGGAGGAATCCTCTAAAAACGACGAATTCGTGAAAAAAGAAATAGAATAAAACAGTTAATGACAGTAATCATTCAACAAACAGCATTATTAAATTAGGCTAAGTATTACAAAATATTGCCGCATTCAGGATGACAATGTGCCGTACCGATCAATTAGATTGACAAACCTGAAATGATTGGCTGATCTCAGAATCATCTGGAACTATCTGGATCTCAAAGAAGTCAAGCCTTTATCTCTGGAGTAGCATCGTCGCTTTCACCATGTCAGTCAAAGACGTCTTTCAAGGCAAACCCAGTCACTGAACACATCCGGATCCAGGCATTCAATTACCAACTGTTTTTCTTTTTAGTTCTTCCTCTCCCTCTCAGAGTTTAATCTTCTTTTCCAACTAGAGTTGAAAGGTCCAACGAGGCGTATAGGTACAACTCTGTAAATCATTGACTCTTTAGCACAGGCACTCAAGAGTCAAAGACACTGTCTGTGTTCAGTTTCAAGCGTCAAGTCTCAAGTACAGGGAGCAAGAAACCTAACCTCCAAAGTTTTCTTTTAACAATGAAAGGAGGAGGATAAAAGAAAACTTGCGGGAAACGAAAGGTGTTTTCTCTTTTCGGAACGAGATTCGCTGCTGTCTTTTTTCTGTATGTAGGAGTGTGTTTGTGTATGCGTAAGATATGGAGAGTGCTATCTGGTTAAGATGTTAACTTACTGTAGTGGTGTCGCAGGAGGTCAATGGAACCACAGATGGCGCACATTAAGTGAAGTGACATCGCGAGTTGCAGCGTGCGGAGGTCGGGGCGAAGAACATAATATGTTTCACCAGTTTGACTTTAGGTGGGTGTGTTAAAGGTCATGTAGGCCTGATTGGTGTGAGCAGGTTTTGTCGTTGTATTTACAGTCCATGCTATAATAAAACTGTAATTAAATAACCATTTATAAAAGAAGAAGTTGATAATAAATATCAACTGACTAAGATTATGAAATATTTGAGCTGCATGGGTAGAAATTTATGATAACACATAATCTGCATGAGACTCTCCAAAGTGATCTCTTCCGAAATCAAAAGCAGAAAAAACTTTCAAAATATGGGTAAGGGAATATGTGAATGGCAGTTTTATTGCTTCTTACATGCTTTTTTTGTTCGTTGGTTGTAGAAAGATAACACTGTTTTGTTTTAAGAACATAATTGCTAATCGTATTTTAAAAGAATGGAAAACATTTCGCTTGAGCTCTCGCACAGACTAGCCTTGACTGAGTTCCTGAGGGTGGATTTAGGGCGGGGCACAAGCGAACCATTCCCACTTTAAAACCGAGTTTTACATATAACCTTAAGTACACAAAAGAAAAGTGTGCCCTTAAATGTGTTTTGTGCCCCTCTCAACCTTTAGACACAAAAAGTGTGTGATCTATTTGATACCCCTATATCATTATCACATATATATCCGGTAGTTTGAGTAAATTTTCACTTACAAAAAGCTGCTAACATATTTTAGTTTGCTTGTCAGAGTTGCTTTAAGTAAGTAAGCACCGAAAAAGGGGGAAACAGCTTGTCATTTTTTTTTTCGGAACTGTGCCCTCCCTCCCCCCCCCCCCCCCCCCCATCCTTATACAAAATCCTGGATCCTCCCTTGGAGTTCCGAAGGCGATTGCACGAGTTGACACATCGTGGGCACACGTAATTGTCAGGCCTAATGAATATGTACGACCTTGGTGATTGAAGCGTAGGAGGGGTGAGAGTGTTTACCTGATAAATACATATACACCCCCTGTATGGCCCATTTCTCCTGACATTCACTCTATTAACAATGCACATTACTTGGTTTTATATACTGCAGATGTAAATAGAGGGTACTAACATCATTATTACAAATTGAATAAAGGTAAATTTGCAATGGGTTAGGAATTAATTTATGTAGAAATATCTTAAACAATGATAAATAGTTTTAGAAAGAAGTTTAAATTCTAAAACGTGGCGTAGGTCTTTAATTTGGTATTTTGATCATGCCTCGTGGATTTTTCTTCGGAGCATTTGCAAAATATATAAGCATAGGCCTATCAAATGTATATCATATGTTCAAAGTAAGGAGATAATGTACATGTCTTGAGCTGATTATGGCTATAGATGTGTTAATTAATCCTACATTATAAGGAGATTAAGTCTTTTTTCGGAGGGAGGAGGTCGATGTCGCAAAACCTTGTGACTTTCGAAGCTTCTTCTTTATGTTTAAAATTTTACTTGTATCTTTTGTTTACTCGAGAACATAACGCACTTTTAAAATGCATAATTAGAATTTTCTATTTTGACAGATAGACATGAAAATAATGACACTTGACATATTATTCTTGTGCCTCTTGGTTAAATTTATAACCCTCTACATATCGAAATCGTCATCAAAACGTTATCCATGCAAGGCATTCAACATGTGACCCTCCATTATGTTATCAACATTTCTGCTGTCATGGTTGTGGCTGTATGTCAGTTTGGGAGGGGTGGGGTTGCTTGTTTTTTATTGATGTTTCTTAAAGGTAATAAGAGTACTAGAATTACGGACAAGTATGTATAGGTGAACATGGATAAAGAGTGAAATAGAGTTCAGGTGAAGAGATAAAGGCAGAAAGTTGAACGGAGATGCACGGTGGATAATAAGAAAGATTAAGAATGGAGTAAGCTCGATTGAGAAAAGGAGGAAGTGTTCATATTGAAAGATAACAGTTCTGCAGTCGAAATCGTTTATCAGCTATACCCGAAATGGGTAAGAGAAAAATAAATTAATAGTAAATTTTAAATCTAAATATTCTGATGAACTTTACAGCATGCATAAACGACTACGATTCTCTCTCGGAAAAAAAAAAATATTTTAGAACTAGTGATCTGTTTCCATTGTCGATTATTTACTTTTGTTGTGTTTTGTAGGGGGAAAAAAAATTATCGAGTTATTCTTGAGGATAAGATTGGGCATAGGGATAGGGTAAATAATAGGGTAAATGAACATTTGAAATAGTTCCCTTTTCCCTTTGTCTATATTAGTCAACGAGGTTGAGCAGCCAGGAAATTTAGAAAGGTTTCAATTCGCTTAATCGTTAATCAGTTTGGATGACCCCCTCTACGTTGATTCATGGTATCAAAGCAACTTCGGAGAATGAACTTGTTTGTAATCTGAAGCGGTCATCTTGAAACCAGAAGAACACTTCTTTATCAACTTGACGTATCACTTGAAATCAAGAAGACCACTTTAACCCAGTGTGGGCTGAGAAAGTAGCTCTGGGTTAGAAGATTCGACAAAGATTACGATTTTCGAGAGGCAAGGACTTAAAAGATTTTATTAGTTTCCCTCAAAACACCTAGGTTTTCTAAACCCTTTCAAAAAGAACACTTCCCGAGAAGAGGCGGAAGAAAAAAGAGAATGAAGAAGTACATCCTCGTTTCACCTTTATCCAGGTTTTCCAATGAATGATGTTTCATAATTAATTTGTTTCGTTTCCTTCATTCTTCCTTTACAACTATAAGAAATCATAGTGTTAATGACTGACCTTTTATACCGCTTTACTGTTTTTTTTTTATTTGTTGTTGTTGTTGTTGTTTATACAAGTCATGTACACTGTATACGTTATGACATTCGGATCAATACTTCTTCAGTATTTATATTCATTGTCTTTAACATACGCCTCAACAGTACCATCATCATCATCACCATCATCATCATCATCATCACCATCATCACCATCATCATCTTCTTCCTAATCACAATCATCATCACCACCACCATCACCATCACCATCATCGTTATCATGGGCGTGATAATCATTAGCACTACCATCACCATCCTTCTCCTCCTCCTCCTCCTCCTCCTCCTCCTCCTCCTCCTCCTCCTCCTCCTCCTCCTCCTCCTCCTCCTCATCATCATCATCATCATCATCATTACAATCATAATCATTTCTGTCACTGGTGTAATCCTATTCTGTTCTTGTGACAGTTTAAACGACAAAAATAATGCATAGCCAACATTTTGTTAGTTGGAATGCTGACAAAGAACATTTCAAGTCCTCTTCGTCTTTTCTACCGTTTTCTGTTACCATGGTTACTGTTACTTTTTACATTGTTTTCTGTATCGAGAATTGTGAATCCTATCCATTCCATTCATTCCTTGATAATGGTGTCCACGGCTATAGCGAAATAATTCAAAGAAAGTAAAGTTTTGCACCTGTTTCACGAGGACAAAATAGAGGCCATAAAACACATCGGTTCAGCAGGTTATATTAAAATAATCTTTAATGTATACATTATCAATATATTACAACTGTCAGAATCAGAGAAAATGAAACACTTTCAGAATAATATTATTTTCTCAAATTACATCGAAAAACTTCAGCCCAACACAATATACAATTTGTGTGCAATTCGTCTTCTTCACACAGAGGTATGCATGTATGAATGTCTAGTATAATTATTATGTCACATCACATAAATAAAGTGAAACCATTTGAAATGCTTTCATATGCATACAACTGATATGAACACGCATTGAAAACATCAAATTAAATCAAATAAATAAATGAATAGAATTTTGTTTGACGAATACTGACAAGCATTGAGGAGCAGATCTAAATTTACACACTAGTTAGCTTTATTTATCACATCCTTATAGCGGTAAATAAATCAAGATTTTTGCATTCTAAATACGTCGACTCCAGTTTAGTATGATGTAAAGCACCACAAAGTGTCCTATAGTCATGTCTCTATACAGTCATTAATATCTCATACAATAACAATAACAAGATTATCGTAAACCTTTTCTTTAAAAATCATTATTTCCCAACAAAGTTTACATCATTACGCAACTTATATAAGTAAAACTGCCATTTTGCACCTATATATAATGTATTGATATAACATCTTTACCCGGGTCCAAACTATCGTCAGAGTCCTCGCGTATAGATTTACCCACCCTTGCCCAAAACTTCCACCAACTACATTTACTTATCATTGAACCGATCAGATTGGAGAAAATATTAGAGAAAATATAGAACGGATACAGTATTCAACAATCATCACTGCATAACGTCTAAAACATACAGTCAGCTGAGAGCCAAAATGACGTTATTAAACTCAAAATACTTTTAACACAATCAGCGACCTTCTGGCACTAAACGTGACGATACGTGGAGGGAAGACAGACATAATATTTGCATACAACGCCATGAAAAAGGAATGAAAATGGGAAATGTATATCACAAGAAAATGTTTATAATGATCAGTAATTACTGTTTTGTCAATTCCTGCCAATTGAAAATATCTTAGGCACCTTCTATTCCTAAATCACCTCCTTCATTAAAAAGGAAAGAACAATTCAGTATGAATAAAATTATTTGTGCCTGAAAGGTTGACTCAGTTTGCAGAATGGGGTTATTTGATTAAACGATTTGATTTCACGATTTTTTAAGTTTTAACTGCATCTAAAACAAATATAAAGATTCATAGCAAAATGGATGGTGCCTTGTTTAATTCAGAATGGGTTGAATCAGATGAGATCTTCCATTTGAAAGTCTGAGCCCCTTCCTAATGACACTATCAGACTAAAGCTCTTTTTGGCTCTGAGTGTTTGCTTTAAATTTCCCTTAAAAGTCAACTTCCTACATGGCGCCATCTTTTAACAGGATTTGGAAAATGTCTGCATGACTTATTTTCCAGTCATGCTACATTCTCACTTGTAGAAGCAATTGTCTACGTTTGCAGGTCATAAATAATGTGCCTATTGTTAGTTAAAATTCAGAATAAAATGCAAATTAATCTCTAATTATAGTCTTAATTTAGGAATGGCCGGCATATGGCGCTGTTCAAATTCTACCAGTTTAAGCAACTTTAAAATATTATCAATGAGCTAAATCTTTCAATGTCTGCAATTTTATAGAATACACTTGTTTTACAAACACACGAACGGAAACAATGTTCTCAGGAAAATAATTATATTCCTTTAAAGTGAAACACTTCTCAGAGAGCTCAGAGCATGGAAAAAAGGTCACAGACATTCAACATAAATTCAAACCCGTAATGTAACTCTTAAACAGTTAAATAAAATTAATTGTCGTGTGCCCTGAAGAACGTACGAACACAGTTTTTTTTTTTCAAGTATCTGAACTGATTTCTAAAGTATTAATTTGGGGTAATGTGGATGATGTAAGGACTAGAAGGGGTTGCGTAGATAGAAAAAAAAAATGACATCGAAATTCGAAATATCAAAATATTCTAAAATTAGCGCCTTCCTGCTGGGCACACAAAGACATATTTGAAGAAAAAAAAAAGACTCGCTGCAACATGTACAATGACAATGAAATAACGCATAGAAAGTATAAAACTAGTTACATGTTCGAAATATGTACTAAACACGGAAGTGTCGGTTCAACTGTGACCTCCCATGACGTCACTACTATTGAATAAAGCTCAGCTGTAAAATACTGCTACATCTATAACCATTTAGGAAAATGGGAATAATATATGTACAGGATTCAAAGAAGAGGTAGCTTTATAAAATCTTGCTTTTTACATCTTGGACATTTGACATAAGTATCACAACACTATGAAAGAGACGCATCTAGAAAGAAAGTTAATTTACTGTCGACATAGCCATAATAAATAATTCTCTGACCGACAACATAAAACAGCAATACGCTAGTAAACGTACTATTTATACTGCATTATGGTCAGTCATAGCACCATTTTGAATAATGCAACTTCTGACAAAAATATCGTATAGAAATAAATAATGAATCCTAGCTAAACTAACTGAATTATAAAATAGGCAGTCTGAACCCGTCAACCTCTAAAAATGACAAAGCATCATGCAGAAGTACAACATAATTTAACGAACTTGTTCTATTTTCAAAAACCTGCATCATGTTCATTGTATTGCCCTAAAAAGATAAAAATGTTGACTTAGCGCTGTTTAGATAATTGATAAAACACAATATTGAATACAGTGATGATCATTCATTCTGCCATGCATGAGACAGGTGCTCGTTTGCTCAGTTCTTCTCATATAAGTTGAGAAAATTCGGCGAGTCTACATTATTTTGTAGGGGGGACTTCTTAAAAGATTGGAGGGGAAAAACAGAAAAACAATATTTAATTCACCAACTACTTTTCTTTTTTAATTCAGATATCTAATGGGAAGAATACGAAATATGTTGTCAGCTAAATGACTGAATAAAAAAAAATTATATATAAACAAAGAACAAATGGCATATTGCACATAAATGGCATGGGAGGTACAATTCTGGTTTGATATGCGCATGTCATGTTAGTTATGGTAAAATATTTAGGTAAGTTAAGTCCAGATCCTTTAAAGAAATATAGTCCCCTATTGTATAGAAATTACATGAATTTCAGGAACTCTACGCTTTCAACATTTAACTGGAATAAACAAACAAAAAACAAATAAAACAGATAGCTGAATGACGAGGATAAATAAGCGAACGTACAGGTATAAAAAAAAAAAAACAACGTATATTCAATGGACCGTTTCCAGCAGATTTTTTCACGTCGGTTTCAAACCTAATACTACCATGATAAACAAAAAACAGTATGCTCTTTGTCACTGTTTAACAATATGTTGTGCTTAACTAAACTGCATGATACATTTTTTCAAATGCTAAATAGTACCCGTAGGCAAAACATCATTACAGTCAACAATTTGTCAAATATCCGATCGTGCCTATAATAATTTGTCCCTTACCCAAAACAAAATATGCAAAAATATTGACATGTTGATATCCATCTTATCGTATAAAATACAACAAAGTAGCACATGTTTGCAGATTCAACTAAATGTTTTTAGTGATCCTGATGGTTTGGGAAAAAGAAAATACCCCAAGTGATTTAGAAACTGAAATGCTCTTTAAAGTATATCATAATTCAAAAATTAACCTTTCTATCAATAAGAAAAATACTAATACCCATTTATTAATATTTATTTAGTGTTCACTTGAAGGGATAAAATTACAACACTAATTTGAAAGCAAATGGACGGAGCAATCTTAACGCAATATTGTACGATCATGCCTCAAAATCTCGTAGTGACATCGTATATAGTGGGACAGGTCGTGATGACTACACTCCATCCAGTTCAACGTTGACTGCGAGGAAAGCGGTTCTAAGATCCCCGGTAGCTGGCGCTATGCACTTTTATTCGTGAACCAATCTCAAGTTCCGAACACGCTGGTGTTGTAGTCCGATCTCCCATCCGACAGCCATGGACGCGGATGCGGATACAGAGTGAGTGACATACAGCATCGTCGGTTATATTCACTCTCATGACATGTCTATGTAGAAAGCAAATAAATAAGAAAGATGCATATTGACTACATTAGGATATTTGAAATTATGAGGTGATGAAAATACCTTAAGATAAGTATATTTTTCTCTTCATAGTTCTCGTTCACATTGGACCCGAATTGCGGTAATTTAATCAATACCTATCACTGGCCGTCTGTAAAAATGAAGAATATGAGTACCTAACGTTCTTACTACACGCCAACGCAACATTTTATTATGAGTATTAACGTTACTACTTGAAATTCAAACGCTTTCGAATAAATTTTGATGAGGTTGAAATGATGACGTCATTTTACTTACCAGAACATAATGCATTCTGGGTGTAGTTGAGCTCAATTCCCTGCCTTTGGCATTCCCTGATGTAGGCTGACTCGGCTTCGCATGAACAAAGTTTATTTTCGGGGCATTCACACATATCTGTTAAACATGACCTAGGGGGAAAAAATAGGTAACTACCATGCATTAGAAAAGATAGCGCAATAATCTATTAACTATTGTATAAACCCATTTGAATTATTAGTATAGAAGAAGTTCACTAACTCAATTTCTTTCTGAATCTATCTGCTGAATTACTTTTTTAACAAACTTATTATTAAAACAGTTAGATGTTGACAATGGTCTGAACCGATGAAAGATAAGGTTATCATGGTATGGAGGTATAATTTAAGAAAAACTCCAGTTTTGTCTATAATCGGCAGCACCAAATGTTTAGACAGTGCTTTAAATCATGATTCAGGGAATTCTCTAATATGCACATTACGATAGTATAGTATAATTTTATTACAGGAAACTAACAAGATTTACGGTCAGAAATAGAGAAAGCGAGAACCCAAACTAAGGTAGAGAGATGGAAGGATGAAAAACTGCAAGTGAGAAAGAAAGGGAGACAGAAACAAATAAAGAGAATAGAAAAAGATGAAGCATAAGTAAATAGAAAAGAGTTATTCTGTTCTTACAAAGTTCAGACTTACCTATAATATACCCATAGATCGACGACACCGTGGCATGGCTGAAATTTTTTGGACTTCAAAATCCGGCACGCCTTCTGTGCTCTCCTTCTTGCATCACCGTCGTCCCAACAAGAATACTTTAACGTTTTCGTAACGCTCTTATCACAAAACTTATTTCCACCGACCCTCCAAGACTCTCCAAACGTCCTTACATCATTCGTAAACTCGCCTTTAAGAGTTCTTAAATCGTCATGACGGTCCCCGTTATAGTTTCCACATAGACCACACATTTTGCTCTTATAATTTGGCGGGACTGCAAGTTCCACAAAGCTGTCTCCATCCCATGAAAGAATGATACCTGTGGGAAATAAAAATACAATGAATGATGAATTTTAGAACTGTCATGGCTGTGTAGAGCTTTTGGATGTTGCTCAAATCATTACACTAAGGTTTGGAATTAAGTGGATGACGTCGTTTGTGTGTAAATTATTTTTCATTTTTAACGATATTAAAGAAAGACTCTGAGGTGAACCGTTTTGAATGTGCTCTTTGAAAAGAAACTCTATAAAATAGGTCCATCATATATACTATGGCTACCACTGTTCTTCCTTCAAAAAGGGAGATAAAAGATTGAACTGATTTATGGGAAATTGTATAGCACTCTTCTCGAAAATAAGTTGAATACTATCATAACTACGGAGTGCTAACAATGGTGAAAAAAAAAACCCAAATGAACAGTGCGGTCAGGACAAGGAGGCACCTGCCGAAATACATGTAAGCTATGCACATTGTCATTATGGAAATGAAGGTTGTTCATTGTTTATGCTACATACTCTTCCTATACTAGCTATCTTTAAATGATTGATCTTGCATGAGTATCTTACCTATATTTGTCTCTACGATGACGTTATAACTATCCCGGTATATCCTGAAGACAGATTCGACGCTGTACGGAACGGTGATAGTCTCCCTGTTGACCCGGACAACGTAGTCCTGAAGTAGCGTGATCGAGTACTTCTGAAGGGTCAGAAAGACCGTCTTCGTCCACGAAAATGACTTGGTGTTGCGGCCATCATTGCGAACTCTGACGCGGAAGTCGTTGGTACTGCAATCGGCTGCTAGAAGATACTTGCAGCGGCCCTGGAAGTTGAAGAGTCGGCCATCGAAAGAGCGGTAGTGGGGATCGCCGAATACTGTGCAGACTCCATTTTCTGTGGAAAAAAATACATCAGCGATGATATATGATTAATTCAATAATTAATGATTAAGTGTGCATCCAACTTATCGTTGATCATCAGATCATGAAAATGAATTCAATGTCGTTTTTCTGTTTAAGAAGCAACAACTTTAATTAACAAATTAATGGTTATGCATGTCTCGATAGATCTAAATTTCTAATCACATTATGGCATCAGTCTTTAATATGTTGGAATAAATATTTGTATTTTCACCAGTTCAACTTAGTATACTGTGTGTCCCCAGAGACTCTAAGATTCTGTGGAAAGTCCATTTCTATAAGTTCAGGTTTGATTCACTCCATGTAAATTGGGTTCAAAGTTCACCTTCGGGACATCCCTGCATGCGAATTGAAAGAGTCCATAAATTGAAATTAAATTAGAGACTCTTTGAAACCGTGAATCATCACTAGATACAATCGGTGAATTGCAAATTGTCATTGTTAAAGTTCAAAATAACTGGTAATGGGTGCAGGTATTGCTCGACAGGTAATGATATCCGCGACCTAGTTGTGAGGACAACAAATAGCGCGAGCTCAATATAAGTCAAATCGAGTTTCCGAACTTATCCACTGCTCAGAGCCATGAATTGCAGGTAATACGGGAACCTCTGTTTGATGGGTAAGATATAAACAGTTATCTCGCACGATCTAAAGGTGGGATATTCTGACCTAATCAGCCAGAACCCGAACCATAATTATTGCTTTTTATCGGGGGACGGTCGTAAAACCAAGCCCACAATATTCAATCAGTTATATCGGCGCTGGCGTTCTTTTGTTGCGATTCTTGTGGTTCCAATACTTGTCCCCTATCTCCTTCATTCCTTTATCATCTGATCATGGCAGTCTATAAGATATTCTGGGAGTCGATACATCTGTCCCCCGCCCAATCCCACCTTCCCCTATAGCCCAATCTCACCTCACTCCCCGCCCAAATATCAGATTTGATGCATGCCTTATTTCGCACCCCCGCCCTCGAATCTGAAGCCCAAGGAAACACATAAACTATAAACATGTGGCATGTTTTAATGTGAACATTATGATACACATGGAAAGATATGTGTCGTAGTGACCTTTTTTCTTAGTAAAAACGATTGTTCAGCATGGAATATAAAAGACACACGTGGAAACACCTTCCATCAGTTCCCTTATGTATTCTCTTTTTTCATGTTGTTCACGTATTTGAGTTCATGTATTCCTAGTATAATCCAGAAAGCGTAGACCAGGTAGCCAATCATGCAGACCTTATACAGTGCGTCCCAGAAAAAACGAAACCCTAAAACAAAGGGTTGTTGTGACCACACCATGTGCTGTATGATAATAATTATCGATTTCCATAAACTAGTAGTATTATGCTTTTAAATGATACCATGATGGCATCCATCCATACATGCTTTACCGAGCAGCAGTATCTTGAAAATGACATGAAAAAACTCAGTTGTGCCAGAATTGGGTAAAACCGTGAAAATGTTAGGATCACATGCGAACATGACCCAAATGAAACATGACTTTTAAAACCCTATGAGAAGACTGTTTTCATTTGTTTCTTTCAATAACGAGAGTAAGAATAATGCCCTCAACATAAAATAAAGGATGGTCAATGTTTTGTCGATGTTGGGGGTAAAGAAAGGGCATGTTTTGTATTGAAATGGTACCTGCAATCGGAATGAAAATCAATTTTTTTGCATTTTTCAAAACTGAAATTTCTTTTAAGAACAAAGCGGACAGAAAGGTGATATTTTTCAGAAAGGTGATATTTTTCATAAGAGTAAAGTAAGTGGCACTTTCTATTGTCTTCAAATGGAAATACAAAGTAGAAAGGCACATAAGGCAGAAAAAATATCAAGATTATTGCAATTTCCCACCTCAGGAGGGGCACCTTTTCCATTACAGGAGGGGCACTTTTTCATCTTTTGAGGGATATTTATTGATTTTGAAAATTTTGGGGGCGGAATCCCCTGCCATTACTGGAAATTGTGTTTTATGAATTTTTAAATGAATGCTTGTCGAAGGAATTTCACGTACCCTATCTCTTAAAGCTGGTATTTCGCGAACGTCATGTTCGGATGTGATACTAACGTTTTCACGGTCTTTCCCAATTCTGGCACAACTGAGTTTTTTACGCTGCTCGGTAAAGAATGTACGGATGGATGCCATCGGGGTACCATTTAAAAGCATAATACTTTTAGTTTTGGGGAAATAGATGATTATTGTCATAGAGCACATAGTGTTGTCACAATAACCCTTTGTTTTAGGGTTTCGTTTTTTTCTGGGACGCACTGTATACGTCGGTTTCCAAAACCACTGGCAACGTGTCAAAACCACTTCGTTGAGATTGTCTGATTCTTTGTACATGTTCATTTCATTGGGAGCTATTATGAAATATATAGAAGCCAGATAATGCAAGTGACAAGCAATGAGTTATACTGTTGCATGAATTGCGTACATTGCCTTCATTGTTACATCTATTCTTTACTATCGACGTTTTCCAAATTCGTTAATTTCCAAGGTAGCAGAACAATATGTACAAAAGAAACCGACATCTTTTCATTCCTGTTTTGTTAACCCAAATCTAGGGAAACTTACAAATCCAGATTTCTTTTGCAAATGTTGAATTTGTGAACAACGCTCCACTCTACTCTGAACAACTCCCGTTTTATATGCATACAATGAGCACGAATAACAGTAAAGGATAACTTCGTGATCGCAATCTAAGTCATCAAAGTTCTATCTGTCATGGAAGTGATAAGACTTGTGTTCCGCACACAAGCGATAAATTACTTTAGTTCTCATCTTCCATTGAGTCCAATCACATACTGATCATTCTGCTTGATAAGGCACTCAAAACCCGCCATTATCTCTCATAATTGGCGGTTTTTATCCAAATTTATCACACCGTGAAAACCAATGAATAATACCTTTCTTCGCCCAGCGAAACCAGGCAGAGATGGATGATAGATGCACGGAATTGAAATCGTTGTTTTGTGCCAAAAGTTTCGTAACTTGATAAAATATTTGCTCATTGCGATGTTATCGTCATTTCATTTTCGTTTGAGGACCGGCTCCTTTTTTCCCTCCCAAATCTGCCTTGTGCATGTTGTGGTTTTCGAATGGTGTTCCCCTGACTCGGATAGTCTATATACGTACAAAGGGACCTCTAAAGTTACCATCAGCCTGCTATCATATCTTTTGTGCGGGTTGACATTGATAAATGCAGTGCCCATGGCAAGATATTTATGAATGAAGTCCATTTTTTCTCCGCCGTACGTGCCGTCTCATACACGACCTTGCTAGTAGATACTTTAAGTTACAATGAATAACTCATTGTTAAAAGATGAAACTCTTCTAAAGTTAAACGGGTACTTTATGACTTTCGGGTGAATGTTCAAAAATTGCCCTTAACATGCTTAAGGCGGACAGGATATGGTTGTGTTGGTGATGATATTTCGTAGAGAAGTCATCGACGGGCATTAAGAGCACCTACCCCTCCCCCCCCCCCCTAAAATAGAGCCTGTAGCTCATCTCACACATAGACAGTTTTCATGACCGACTTGCAGAAGTCATTCATAAATAGAAAATACAGTTTAATATTAATATGAAATTAATATCCGCATAGTAGATATGGATGAATGCTGAAAAGAGGGACATGCATGGTACTTGTGAGGAGTACATGAAGTTTTGACCAACAGAGAAGTTTACTACTTTTTTTTTTTTTCTTCTTCTTTGCAGAATGGTGAAAAAAAAAATCGATATTATTTGATATAATTATGGTGTATCTCCCAAAGAATCCATCGTAATTACAATAACTGTCAGGCAAGCCTCAAGTAAGCTTATCTTCATCAGAAAAAAACGCTGGTGTAAGAAGTTTGCATTTGAATGAGTACATTAAAAAAATGACATTAGCGTTTTTTAGTAGGGACGCGAATATACATACAGATAAATTATAGCTCTAGTATGTTGGAAGTTATGTGTTAAATATGCCATTCAGTTTGAATGTGAAAAAAATGAAAATATGACAGTGTGAAGGTCAAAGTATAGGTCAAGTGATGAATATAGTGGCACTTACTTTCTATACATCTCGGACAACACTCTCCATCCAGCGTTTTCAGCTCAAAATTCTGGGAGGGAAAAAAAAAGAAGATTACAAATTCTGAACTTTATAGATAAATTATTTAGAAAAACGTCGTATTATATAAAAACTGATTCTAAAACCATTGGCACATTAGTACTCAGAACTTGATATGTGGGAAATAAATGATAAAGAATTATAGATAGATTGATTGTTGGAGTTTTTACACGAATGTCAATGAATTTTTGCACAATGTACAATGTATGTGTCTGATTTATATAGTATTTATCTCAAAAGTCGTAATGTCATGTCAGATGCAACTTTTAAGTACATTCCCAAGTTTACATCTTCTATTGTTTGGTCTGTATGACGCCATGAAAAGAGTTTTCCTTTAACAAAAGAAAGTATTCATATTAAAAGGATATGTCAGATTTATATTGTCACATTTATCATTAGTTGTTATTAGATCAATCAATTCTGTTACACGTTTTGTTCAGTAAGGTATACTTTGAATCATTAATCAATACAGCTTGTCTCGCTCCTAAGGAAGACTGGCCCATTACAATACAATTCAATGACACTAATTAGTCCATCCAATTTTTATAAGAAGTCATTGTACTTTTGTATTTGAAAGACGGCTTTTAAAATAACCCTAGTTTTAGCTGGTGGATTAACGTTTTAGACCCCCTAAAGCGACACACGGCGCCAAATCGAATTGATGTACCTAAGCATTCCAAGGAAAAACAATTGACTTCTCTTATACCCGGAAGAGGGTTAAAAAAAGCTTTTATTATATTAGAAGGAAAACAGATATAGGTAAAGAGTGCCTGTACTTTCGAACGACACCAAGGTCATGTTAGCTGGTAACGAAGGGCGTAGTGATAATAATACTTCTACATGTATCAGTATATCAACACCCCTTGTTGATCCTGAATACAAGAACGGCAGAGCAACATTCATACATCTCTGCTTAATTGGAGCAGTTTCTGCATCCATCGTGTTTCGAAAAATAGTAATGTATTCCAGGAAATATCCCCACACTAATATTAACACCCTCTAGACATTGCTAGAAAGAAAAAAGAGATTAAAAAAGATGAGGAAACACTTCAGTATTCAGAATCTGCAAAATGAAAACCACACACAAGACTGAGGTATGTTTGTGGAACTTTCTGACTCTCATACGAGAGGTCTTCATGATCTTAATTTCGATCGGTGCTTACATCCTTGGACAAGGTGTTTTACCCATATTTGTCTCTTTCGACCCAGGAATTTTAATGAGTACCTGACAATTCGGGGGTAATGATAAATGCAGAGCCATCAGAAAGAGCAGTGTTATTACTGATGAGGCAACCTTGCGGAAACTAACTTATTCGACCATCCCAAATCTAAAGACCGCTTAAATGTATCATTATGATGTACTTTATTAACAACTTGGACAACGTCACCGTCTGAACTAAGAACTCCTAACACATGAGTGTCAACGTGATTTTGCATGACTTAATGTTTACAATAGAACACTATGGGTCTTTGTTTAAGCGTCGTCTAAGCGATGAAAGGAAACAATACACCAAATCGATCTTGTTGTAATGGGTGATTAATCATGCAAGTATAGTCAGCAATGCTTGGTTTCAAATTCTAGACTTTCTATTGTCAGACGTCCACCTGCTGTTGGTCGACTTGAGCTACTTAACGATGTCACGCAGTGTCAAATCATTCGCAATCAAATCTATTTTATTAAGTCAATGATGAAAACTGCTATCATCCACACTCTCAAGGATTTTGTTTATGTCGTTCCAAGAAATGCACCAGTGAAATGATGCATTCCAATAATTTTTGTCCTGAATGGATGTGTAACGATCGTTTCCTTGAGGGCAGTAATATGAGATCTGAAAATGTCAGTATGAACAATAACTAGTTCATAGAAATAAGTATTATACTGTAGCAAAGTATATTTCCCTACCGACGGATCTACACTGGTCAGTGGTTTCCGGGAGAGGGAAATGAGGTACTCTGTACTCTGAGATGGATGCTATTCTTAAAGTTTCGAGAACCCCTACATCAGCTATCAGTCAAGGGCATTTCTGGATGACTAAGATAACCAAATATTAACTTTGCTAAGCCATTTCCTAACCATGTTTCTCTTTCTCCTCGCTGTCTTTTAAGATATATTATTTCCTTTGAAATGTAACATCCCCGTCATTTGCTTGGATATCATTTTCGAAAGAAAAAAACACACAGGTATTTTGCCTTGATGACTGACAATTTAAGAGAACGTATCATACGCTGAATCGATTCAGTGGAGACCAATAGCCACGGTTAGTGTTCAGGAACGTTTCTCAAACAAATGATAGATTTTTCTTTTCATGCACATGGGTTTCAACGTGTGCATCTCCTTCATTAAACGTTCTCCGAATTCTTTAACCACTTAAGGAGGATTATCGGACTCGCTTGGCACTGAGTCAGAATCCTTCATGGCTGAGAAAATTGACCTCTATCTATTTCTTTAAAAAAATAAGAAAACAAGAAAAACCTGCGAATGCGAAAATGTTTCCACGAAATTTGAGTAATATTGTATGGTCCCTGTGAAACAATTCAATAGGTAGAGATAAATTTATCAAAATCAAAGACAACAAGGAGTGAGATAGTCACCAAAACTGAAAATTAAACCTGACCATGTAGTACTAAAGAATTTGGAATAGCACTAGATGCGTAAACAACATACATAGCGTTTATCACGCATTTCAAAGAAAATTTCCCATTCCAGTATGTCCATGGAGAGTAACGAAAATAATATCCTATATTTCCATCTTCCCTTTTCATTGTAATTTATTCTCATCAGAAACTCGTTTCACCAAAGGTTTCGTTTTTCACAGGCGTCCCCTTTTTTCTAATCGTTACTTGTTATATTGCAATATCTTTCATTGTTTGTTTCTCTCATCTTTTCGCAATAGCTCCTGCATCCGATAGTAGTTATCTTCCTTTTCTCCGAATACTAGATTTTACCATTTTATTTCCAACAGTTATTCAAATGTTTCTCAAAGAAGTTATTCTCAAAGTTTTTTTCTTGGAGCTAGATCGATGCAGATCTGACCCAGAATCGTCATGAGAGGTGACATTTTCAATCGGCTTATGTACACCTGACAAGAGCAGACGACGAAGTGGCGCCACGAGATTCCCCGCGTGCTGTCACGCTTGACCAACACGATGTCCTTAATTAATACACATAAACTCTTAAGCGATAAAACACGGTCTGTGGCGTTACCTGTAAGTAAAAAGGCAACTGGAATGACCATTCCACAGGATGTAAGCACCGTTCCGCTTGGCATCAACATGCGGATAAATATCGTAGGCTATGAGAAAGCGGAAATCGATACATTGTTTTGTCTAATGAAGTGGAATGGATCAACGATTCCGAGGTCCTTAGGTATTCCCGTGACCGATGAAACACAGTAACGTTTTTTATTTCGAAATTGATTAGGGGATGGCAATGCTCTCTATCGTAAGGACTCAGGGTCAAGAGGTTTAGCTTAAATGCTGTTAATTACCTAGGGATTAAACTGCTTTGGGTTGTCCCTAAATTTAGAGGCGTTCGTTGACCTATCATCAGTAGATATCAATGGCGTAAATATCGCTGATTATGTAAAATGGCCAGATGACAATGATCATTCAAACACCAACCTCTTCATACTTTGGAATGATCTACTCTTGCACGCGCAATGATATGCTTGTATAAAGGGAAGCCATGCCATATGCGAAGTTCCCTCTTGAACGAACTTTACACGATTTCTGCATTAAAATACATGTACAACATTCATTACATTTGACCTATTAAATGAATCATATCGATTTCGTTATATCCCCCCTTCTCTCTCTCTCTCTCTCTCTCTCTCTCTCTCTCTCTCTCTCACTCTATCTACCTCCTTTCCCCGTCTTCCTTCGTTTCCATAGCAATCCATCCCCATCTATTGTTATCCTGGGAACGTATTTCCACAGACTCTTTACGATCTTGCTTCCGATTCCAACTTATCGCAAGACTATGATAACACATCCAGGGGAAGCTACTTCTGCCAAATCTTAATGCAATTTCCACAATATTTCTCATGGCAGCTGGCTTTGGTATACTTCGTGAAATTAGATACGAGGCAGAGAAGGACAGATATCTGACAATGCCTTTTTCATACGGAAATGACTAACGAGGAATATTCCGTCCCGTCTTTAAGGTCGACACCTCCTTCCCCTACGCCGATAATCATTCTATTTTGTTATCTCTCGTAAAAAAAAGAATGCCCCAGCAATAAACTCCTAACCATGACCGTCGATAGCTCCTTCCCAATAGACGTCCATGCGACTACGGTGTATGATAGAGCATTTTTTCCCCCTTTTCGTACAGGGTAACTTTCGTTGCATAAAGGTTATCAACGAAACGTTACCTTATCATAAACCCTTTGGTATCAGAAATTTAACAATGCAAGCTGCGTTGACATATTATTAATATCTGACCTTGTTGAAATTTTCCTCCCAGGTTCTTTTTATTTTGTTGTTTATATGTACATGCTTACTCACCGATTCGCACTGTAGATTCCCGCTACACTCTTCCACCCTGCATTGTACAAGTCCGTTAGTGCAGCGGCAAGATTCACACACAGATTGGTGCCACACGTCACCATCCTACAATTAAAAAAAGTAGGACGACGTTATTAGGTGAAACCACACTTTCCACATAGATTATCATTCAAATGAAACTGGATATGCAGAAAATCCTATTGCCCTGTTATCATTCATCATTTTCCAGTTTGAAAACAATGATTCACGCTCACAAAAGAAAGAAAAACCATGTCCCACCTGATATTTGGTCCCATTGACGTCACACACTAAAGGTTCGCAGCGCGGACAGCAATCGCCATCTCCTTGCACGATGTTACCCGAAGGACAGTTTAATGTAGACGGACATGTTTCTCTGTGACACATGACTGTTGACTCCTAGAAATAAATATTTCCAAAGAAAAACATAATGTCAATCGTTTCATAAACACTTTAAATTTTCGACTTCATCCAAAATTCATGGCAAATTCTTCAGTAAGCGAAGGACATAAAAAATAGGATAAATATCTGCAAATCTTGTGTATTGATATTCTGAGCAGGAAAATCAACCGCATTATATCATAATACACATATCCGTGCAATGGTTGGTGGACTTTACAAAGTTAATCGGGGGAAACTATGTAGACCTGTGTGAATGATTAAATTAACATAATTCGTTATCTTCTCATCTGATTCTAGTCTGTTCTTCTATCCCCATTCATTCTTCTTTAGTAGAGATGTCGTAGTCGAGTGGTTTAAACACTTGACTGGAGATGGGAAGGTCGTGGGTTCGAACCCCGGCGTGGCACTACTGTCCTTTGGCAAGACATTTATCTACATTTGCCACTCTCCACCCAGGTGTTAAATGGGTACCGGCAGGAATGAATTCCTTGAATGCTGTGAAATCGAAAGCCTAGCTAGAGCCGAGGTAATATTGGAGCACCTTGATATGAGCGCTATATAAATATCCAATATTATTATTATTATTATTATTATAATCTCCCTTCATCTTCACTACCTTCAAATTTGTGTATTCATGTTCAAAGGGTATACTTTTTGTATTAGCTATCCATCTTCAACACTATTAGAAAAAAAAAGTAGGTTACTGTTTTTAAGGTAGGCCTATTTCCAAGGGATTCACCTATAGTTCAATGCATCTGGATTGATAGGTCGGGCCAAAAATAAAGGGGCCCACTTGGCTACCGAAACCAGCAGCACTTTCCGCTTTGTTTTGCACTTCTTCCTCGAAAGTTTTCCCCACAAGACAAAAGCGATGAGTGATATGATCTTGCTCTAAGCGTATGGGATGATCAAATACAGGATCTGTGTTCTGGCTAAGCTATTGTAACAAAAGATATAAATGTGTTATATCGGTCATAACCCTTTCACAGGGACAGCAAGAAGAGTATGAGTGGCAGGATGCGAATAGAAAACACTTGTTTCGAACAGGAATTTTGTTCCAGATAGAGAGCCCAGTCACAGAGAGAGAGAGAGAGAGAGAGAGAGAGCTTGGTCAGACCTATGTTCTTGAACGTGTACTAAAGTTATGCATTTCGAATAGGGTGATTGTCATGGTCATTGTACGAAAATAGGCCAGTTGAGTAGGCCCTGCATATGAGGACGACAGCTCTTTAGAAGTTTAAGAAGCAAGTGGTATGACTAACTTATTCACAAAAATATTAATGAAGTGTCAGAATTATGCACAGTGGTTATATTTTATCTCTGTTATTGCAAATGGTCAACACCCCCGTAAAAAAAAGGAAAACAGAAATAAAACTATTATTGCGAAATTCTAATCCATTGTTTCTCTTAACATATTTTCTTCCTTCACACCACTGATAACATTGAGCTCATTGGGAATGGCATAATATACGAAAGTAGCATGCTGCTGTTGATGTTGTTATTGGTTTTTTCCTCTCTACATTATTTTCCCAACGCATCGGTCGGTTAACAATTCTAGATTAGGTGGGGGAACTAATCATGCTAATATCCACCCGCAATCCACCTTTACGTTAACCTTTACGGCGACATGAATTGCTTAACTTATCACACACCCTCGGCACGTTGGAATATAATCCAGCTCCCATCTACGTAATCCAATTTAATACCTCGACATTTCCTCCATATTTTAGGTCAAGATCGAGGTCATATTTA